>CM053793.1:506730557-507203057 GCA_028749045.1 Cupressus sempervirens | reverse complement strand
TAGTGAGATTAAGTGCACTCCCCTAAGTTGCACTTAAAGGGGAGTGTTGGTGTAAATAGGTATTTACTATTTAAACTTTACTTAAGTTTGCTTAGGTTAGTGCATTATTTTATTATTTCTCTTTATGAAATACTTAGGAGCTTGTGCACCTTCTTGAGTTGTCATGTAAATAACATAGAAGTATGTAGCTCTAATTGTGCACATGGTGTCTACAACATAAGAGTTTGCATCATTCACTAAGTTTTCATGTAGACAACACAATTTTTTGCACTCCTAATTTAGCACATGTTGTCTACAACACTGATATGCATGTTTCACCTTTGTAGGCTTATCCTCTCATCATCACACTTACTTTCAAGATTAATGGAGGATAACCCATATTTGGTGGACATGTGCCTAATTGTTGGACTTATTATGATGCTAATTTCGAGGCATTCTAGATGCATCTCAGAGGCCTTTATATTGAGGCACTCCTAGTAATACTTGTCAATTATATTGAATACTATACAATTATTCTGATCATACTCTGGTCTAATTTGTGCTTGTGTTTTGAGTTCCTCGATCTTGGGTGAATTCTGCCCTAAGGTAGATTCTTACAGGTTTCCCTAAACCCAGGAAGTGTGCATTTGGAGTGACTAAGGGTAAGCTCTTAGGTCACATAGTATCCAAGGAGGGAGTAAGGATAGACCCTGAAGGGTTGTTGTAATTGATATGATTCCCAAGCCCAACAATGTAAAGGGTATCCAATCAGTTTTAGCTAGGTAAATTTCCTAAGAAGATTCATAAAAAACTTTGCAAAAATTAGCAGGCCAATTTCTAAAATGCTCAAGAAAGGAGTAGACATTAATTGGGGTGGAATTCCTTTAATAAAATTCCAAAATACTAAAGAAGCTATTAAAAATGCACCAGTTTTTAGGATCCCATTTTATAGTAAGCCTATGCATATTTTTTCATTTTCTTATTTTCACATTGTTGCTCCAGTATTACTCCAAAAGAATGAAGAAGGTTTCGAGCAGCCTATTGCATTTTTTAGCAAGTCCCTTCAAGAAGTTGAACTAAAAATGACATAAAAAAAAAAAAAAACATATGCCTTTAAAGCCTTTAGATGTTATTTGATTGGTTCTACAATCATTGCATTTGTTACAAGTGCTATTGTTAGGGACATATTTTCTCAGCAAGAGGTTTCTAGTAGGAGATATAGGTGGATCAACAGGATTCAAGAGTTCAACATAGATGTCCAAATTAAAAGGGTGGTGGGAGGTCAAGGATTGGTGAATTTAATGGCACAATCAAACTTAGATGCAAATAAGATAACTGTAATAGATGATGATCATTGACCATACATCTGTGATATGGATCATTGTGAATGGTAAAAGGATATATTATATTATTTGAAAGACATGATTTCTCCATCTAATATGGCTGATAATGAGAACATATCTTTAAAATTGCAAGCCATTTTTAGAAAATTCATGAAGGGGTATTATTAAAATGTGTAGACCAAGAAGAGTCAGTCATGATTTTAGATGAGATTTATAATAGAGTATGTGGATGATAGTATACACCCAATACAACAACCCATCAAGATCTAGTTTTTGGTGGCCTAATTTGTTCAAAAATGCTCATGAATTGGTGAGGAAGTATGACCCATGTCAAATATTTTTTGGTAAATTGAAATTTTCTAGAAATGTGCCATTGAAGCCAGCAGAGGTGCAAGCCCCTTTTCAATAGTTTGGTATTGACTTTATTGGAGAAAATGCCAACAAATCTAGTGTAAGTCATTCATGGATCGTGGTAGCTACTGATTATTTCACAAAATGGGTGGAATCCATTCCTACCAAAAGGTTAACTAAAAAGTTTGTGAAGGATTTTCTCTGTAAAAACATCATTATGAGATTTGGATGGCTTGAGAAGATTGTGAAAGACAATGCCATAAGTTTAAGTTCAGATTAATTTGTAAAATTCTATGATAAATATAGCATAACTAGGTCAACCTCTTCCACATATCACCCTCAAGGAAATGAATAGGTTGAATCTACTAATAAAACCTTGTTGAATATTATTAAGAGGATTTTGGATGAAAACAAGAAGGCATGAGAATCCAAACTACCATTGGCACTATGGGTAGATAGGGTGACTATAAAGAAAGCAATTGGGCTAGCACTATTTGATCTAGTATATGGAATAAATGCAAGATTGCCACAAAATTATTTGATTGGGATGTATAAATTTGTTCAAAAATATGATGTTGATATTAATGATTACATGCAAGAAAGATTAGATGATTTAACCACACTAGATGAACATAAAGAGAAGCATCAACAAGAAAATATAAATTACTTGCAAGTAAAGAACCTATTTGATAAAAGGAGAACATGAGAAAAATTTGAGCCCAAGGATCTTATGCTAGTGTGGAAAGTGAGATTGTAAGACAAGGGAAAACATGGTAAATTTGATCCTATATGGCTTCATCACTATTTAGTTGAATCCAAATGGAGAGAAGACCCATATTTCTTGAAAGAACTCTCTAGTAACATTCTTGAACTCCCAGTTCATGTATAGTTCTTTAAGAGATATTACTATTAAGAAATATCCTTTTCCATGAACAATAGGCAGGCTTTGTATATATTGTGTTTTTCATTGTGTGTTTCCTTTTTGTGTGTGTTGTTTTTCTCTTTATACCATTGTTAGGCTTTCTTGACAATTGAATTTATCTAGTGATGTAACTGTTGTCATTAATGACAACACATGGTGTACTTACTATTGGAAATATAAGAGGAATGACTGAGAGGGGAGGGGTGAATCAGTTACTACAAAAATAAATCCCAGATCCCTTAGATGTACTTACTATTGGAAATATAATAGGAGTAACTAAGAGGGGAGGAGTGAATCAATTACTACAAAAATAAATAGATAATTGAATACTATTGAAGCTCAATAAACACGTAAAATGTTCTAACTTAGTAATAATTGGATTAGCTCATGAAAAGATTAACATATAAACTATTAGATGATATCTATGATTACCATTACTTTAACTTAGTTGCAAACACATAAAGAAAATAGCATGAACACATTTGTCACTAGGATTTAACATGGAAACCCTATTTGAGAAAAACCACCAATAGCAACTAGTTACTAATTTTCTCTCTTTTGAAGTGAGCCTTGTTAGGAGCCAACCCTATTAAAGGTTACAAAACACATTTTTAGGTGTGACCCTATTAAAGGATTTGATCACCCTATTAGGAGTGGCCTAGTTAGAGGTCTTGAGAATAATTCAATGGAATTGCCACCTTGTTAGAGGATTTGCAAATAGTTGTTAAGACAACTCTATTAGGAGATTTAGATCACTATTACAATGGTTAGAGAGTAATAATGAGATGACCTGATTTGAATGCAACTGAATTGTTGATTACAGATGTCTATTCTAGCTTTTATTTGATCTTTCCTGATCATATATAGCTTTTCTACTCCATAAGGATATTCTACTTATCCTTCAAATTCACTTCCTTTTCTCATTAATAGATTTACAATCATATTATCTCAATTCACATATTCTTTCACACTTCCTACAGACACTTGAAATCACAAATTGACCTTATACTTATACCTTCCACTTTGTCAAGTTAGCTCAAATACAACTTACAATAATTAATATTCATCACCTTAGTCAGCTGGAATAGATATGATAATTAAGCTTAATGTAACAAAATAAGAAAATCCTTCATTGGCTGACTAAGCTTAGTAGAAACTAACTCTGAAATGATTTCCTTTGTTAACCATCAGAAGCTTGGTTAACACTACAAACTTACGAAAATCCTTTTACAACTGAGTGAGCTCAGTTAGCACTACTTCCATTCAACTTTTCTTCATTACCTGAGTGAGCTCAATTAACACTCACTTTTTGCAACTTTCCTTTGATGCTTGAGTGATCTCAATTAACACTTGCTTTCTACAACTTTTCCTTTGACACCCAAGTGAACTCGGTTCACACTTTCTTTTTGCAAAATTTCCTTTTGCACTTGAGTGAACTTGGTTAACACTTTCTTTCTACAACTTTTCCTTTGACACCCGAATGAACTTTTATTAACACTTTCTTTCTACAACTTTTCCTTTGATGCTCGAGTGAACTCGATAGACACTACCTTCTAAATTAGGTAAACACAAGAATGCTCAGTAGACACTAAGGACTATCTTCACTACCTGAGTGAGATCGACATATATTGACTGATATTGATATGACATTTGTGTAACATCAAAGAAAAAACTCAATGATATCCAATAGTCTGCCTCTTTGGAATTGATGGCAATACAACATGTCATAGCACAATGAAACTTTGGATTTATACTTGAGAACTTCCTTTGTTAGTATGAGCTCTTCCTTTCACTAGATTCTATCTGCAACAACCACCAAGTTCATTTAGAACATTCTCCCTCTTTAAGAAAACTTCTTCTTTGGACAACTTCTCCCTCTTTGGTTCCTTCTTTGGTTCCTTGAAAATTATCCCTCTCTGGTTCCATATTTTATTCTAGTTCCAAAAATATATCAAGGATATGACAGTAAACGTCTCCCTCTTTGACGACATATGCCAAAGACAATAACTCTATAAATATCAATATACCTTAAGTATTGATTCATCTACAATATGCCTTTTCCACTTCTACACCAACTAATTGATCCTCAACAAGTTTTGGTTGATGCATTCACTAAACTTCATTTAGTGAATTTTAGATAGGGGAATGACCCCTATCTTACCTCTTAGATACAAAAAAGAATCCTTAGGTAATAACTTGGTGAATATGTCTGCAATCCATTCCTTTGTATTCACATAATCTAATCTAACTTCTTTATCTTGTACAAACTCTCTTAAGAAGTGATACTTTATATCAATATGCTTTGTTTTGGAATGCATTATTGGATTCTTTGATATGTTGATTGTACTAGTGTTATCACAATATATGACAACTGGATCTTTGATTTCTACCTTCATTCCTTCCAATAGTGGTTTGAACCAAACAATGTTAGAACAATTGACTACTACTGCTACATATTTTTCCTCTGCTATGAATTGAGATGTACAATTTTGCTTCTTTCCTATCCAAGATACTAGTCTTTTAGTAAGAAAGAATGCTCCACCACTAGTTCTTTTTCTATCATAAAGACTTCCTTCCCAATCAACATTAGTAAATACTTTGAAGTCTAAATTGCCTCCAAGTTTTTACCATAAACCATAGTCTTTCATACCTTTTAGATAGCTCATAATTCTTTTAATTTCCATCATATGATTTTCCTTGGCATTCGCTGAAAATCTTGCCACTATTCTAACTGCTAGAGCAATATCTGGCATTGTGTCTACTACATACTACAATTTTCCAATCATTGATCTGTAAGTGGTCTTATCTACTTCTATATAATCATCATTTTTAGAAAGCTTATGTCCAATAGACATATGTGTTCCAAATGGTCTTGAATCTTCCATTCCAAATTTCTTTAGTATCTCCTTGATATACTTATATTGAGTAATGTAGATACAATTCCTATTTTGCTATATTTTCAATCCAACAAAGAATTTGTTTTCACCAAACATGGACATCTCAAATTCTTTTCTCATTTCTTCTAAGAATGCTTTTCTTAAATCATCATTTCCTATAAATAGAGTATAATTAACAAATATTTCTACTAACACAATCTTTTTATCTAGTCATTCCTTGATATACTAACTACTATTATCATTAGTTCTTTGAAAACCAATTTGTACCAAGTAATTATGGAGTCTCTCATACCAACCTCTGGGAGCTTGCATAACACCATATAACATTTTGTGTAGTTTGCAAACCATGTCTCCTTTGCTAGGATCTACAAAACCTTCTGGTTTCTCAATGTAGACTTCTTCATCAAGAATTCCATTCAAGAATGCAAATTTAACATTTGTTTGATATACTTTAAATCTTTTATGTGTTGCATGTGCTAGTAAAGTTCTAACACCTTCATGTCTTGCCACAAGAGTAAAAGTCTCACCATAGTCAATACATTATTCTTGAGAATAACCTTTGCATATCAATCTTTCTTTGTTTCTAGATATCTTTACATCTTCATTAAGCTTATTTCTAAATACCCATTTTGCACCAATTACATTTTTATCCTTGTGTCTAGGAACAAGAGTCCAAGTTTTGTTATTTTCTATCTATTCTAGGAATACCTCTTACTCTTTTATGTTTTCTTACCTTAACCAGATTATCAAAATTTACATGACATAGCCTTTTGTACCATAACCAAATTTCCTCTACTTGAGCAATAAAACATGAACAATCACTAAGATCAAGATAAAATAGATTACCTTTTGTTTGCTTGCCAAAACCAACTGAATTTACTTTCCCATCCAATAGTTTGGCTTGTCCATTCATGAATTCTACCTTGAATCCAATTTTATTCAGTTGTGCCACACTTAGTAGATTATGTTTTAGTCCTTCAACTCAATAAGCATTATCCCACACAAGTTCTTTAGTCAACAAGACACATCCTTTTCCTTTTATGTTATAAGGTTCATTGTTTCCAAATCTTACACTACCTCCATCATAATATTCTATATGCTCAATTTTTTTATGTCACCAGTCATATGATGTGAGTAGCCACTGCCAATAATCGATATATCATTTTTTCTAACATGAGAGATAAGTGCCATCTTATTTCCTTCATCATCAGATTCATCTTTCACAGTTATATATACCATTTCATCTTCATTGTTATTATAATCTTTAGCAATTAAAAAATATTTCTTACCTTTCTTCTTGAAGCTCTTGTAGTTCTTGGAGTCCTTCTTGCCTTTATGCTTATTGATTTTCTTGTCATCCTTAATTTCCTTGTTTGGACACCTAGCAGCAATGTGACCAATTTCTTCATAGGAAAAGTATATCAGAGGAACTTTACCTTTGTACCTTCCTCTTCCTTTAGAATGCTTCCTTGCAAGCAGAGCTTCAACAATATTAAGATCACTGTCTAAACTTTCTTCTAATGATCCATCTTCTTCACTTCCTCATTGACTAGATTTTGACCCTTTACCCTTTCCTTTGATTGAAAGCTTAGCTTTAAATGCGTATTCAATATTCTTTGAAGCAGGAACATAGTTAACATAATTGTCTAATTCAAAAGTTGTTAATCTTCCAACTAGAACATCCAAACCTATCTTTTTATTTGGATCACATCTCATTTCTTGAATAGAAGATACATTAATTACATAAATGGGAAGAAGAGTTTTGAGCACTTCACTTACAACAATTTCCAGCTTGATGTCTCCTCTAGATGCTTTGATTGCACTTACACTAGCCTTGATCCTTTTCACATATTTTTCAATGTTTTCATCTTCTCTCATTTTCATTTGATCAAATTGTCCTCTAAGGATTTTATTTGGCTCTTCTTACATTGTCATCCCCTCCATAGATATCTTTCAGTTTGTTGCACATTGCAAAAGTAGTTTTGCAATATTTTATCTCATCAAATTTAGCAAAATTGAAAGTAGATGCGGTATCAGTCATCATGATATTATTATTCTTCTTTTCAATAATGTCTCCAACTAATAATGGTCCAGTGGCAGTCTCATATTTAGCATCAAGATACTTGCAACTTGAATCACTAATTGTAGCTAGATGTAATCTCATAAGTCCTTGTCATGCTATAAAATTGTCTTTGTTCAGCTTAAAAATCTCTCTTTCGTAAGACATCCTAATCTTTAGCTTAGGTCCTTGAAACCTTTTCTACAAGCACCAAAAGCTCTAATACCAATTGTTGGAAATATAAGAGAAGTAACTAAGACGGGAGGGGTTGATTAGTTACTACAAAAATAAATCCCAAATCCCTTAGATGTTAGTATAGAATGCAAACAGATAATTGAATACTGCTAAAGCTCAGTAAACACACAAAATGTTGTAACTCGATAATAACTTGATTATCTTGGTAAAAGATTAACATATAAACCATTAGATGTTATTTGTGATTCTCATTACTTTAACTTACTTCCAAACACATAAAGAAAATAACATGAACACATTTGACACTAGGATTTAATGTGGAAACCCAATTTAGAAAAAACCACCAATAGTAACTAGTTATTAATTTCCACTCTTTTGAAGTGAGCCATGTTAGGAGCCGACCCTATTAAAGGTTAAAAAACACACTATTAGTTATGACCCTATTAAAGGATTTGATCACCCTATTAGGAGTGGCATGTTTAGAGGTCTTGAGAATAATTCAATGGAATTGCCACCTTGTTAGAGGATTTGCAAATAGTTGTTAAGCCAACTCTGTTAGGAGATTTAGATCACTACTACAATGGTTAGAGAGTAACAATGAGATGACCTAATTTGAATGTAACTAAATTTCTTATTATAGATCACTATTCTGGCTTCTACTTGATCCTTCTTGATTGTATATATCTTTGTTGCTCCACAAGGATATTCTACTTATCCTTCAAATTCACTTCCTTTGCTCATCAATACATTTTCAATCATATCATCACAATTCACATATTCTCTTGCATTTCTCACATACACTTGAAATCAAAACTTAACCTTATACCTTCCACTTTTTTAGGTCAGCTCAAATACAACTTACAATAATTAATATTCATCATCTTAGTTGGCTAGAATCAATAAATAAGTCAATCAAGCTTAATGCAACAAAATAAGAAAATTCTTCATTAGCTGACCTAGCTTAGTAGAAACTAACTCTAAAATAATTTCCTTTGTTAACCATTAGAAGCTTTGTTAACACTACAAACTTATGAAAAATCATTGGCAACTGAATGAGCTCGGTTAGCACTGGTTCCATCCAACTTTCTTTTATTACCCCAGTGAGCTTGGTTAACACTTTCTTTTTGCAACTTTTCCTTTGACACTCAAGTGAAATTGGTTAACCCTTTCTTTCTACAACTTTTCCTTCAATGCTTGACTAAACTTGGTCAACACTTGAGTGAACTCGATTAACACTTGCTTTCTGCAACTTTTCCATCGACGCCCGAGTAAACTTAGTAGTGTTGAAATTTAGTCAAGTTTTTTATTAGTGACAAAACTTATTTAGATTTTTTATGGCTACCAAGTATTTTAGTGGTTACTAAGTGAATTTAGTTAGTGTGAAGTGCAATAGTTCAAACCAAGTAGAATCAGGTAGTGTGAAGTCTAGTAGTTCAACTTGAGCAATTTAGTGGTTACCAAGCTTTGTAGTTTCTATCAAGCTAGCAGTTCATGTAAACAAAAGTTAGTGTTAATTGAGCTATGTGATAATTAGTGTTTACCGCTTGCAATCATGGTAAACAAGTAATTCAGTTTCTACCAAGTTACACACTATCTACCAAGTCACTAGTGCAGACTAAGTTTGTGACTACTCTGAGATGATTAGTATGGACCGAGCTTCTACTTCTACCAAATGCATGATGATGCTGAGTAGTGATAGTGGGCACCATGTATCAGAACTTCACCAACTCAGTCTTTACAACCCGAGTGTTTTCATTTGGGCCAACTTTGTAATATTAGTGTTAACTTATATATTGGTCGAATTTGTAATGTAAATTGGATTGATATATATGTAATTTATTGTATCATATCCAAGTGTGGAATAATGTGGAAAAAATGTGTAATAGAGGCATGTGAATGAGAATCGGTAGAAAACAAAGTGTATTATAAGGCCATATTAGCAAAGGAGTAGTAAAATCATATCTATCACATAAAGGTGATCAGTACTTCAAATAATCTCCACAAATAATCTAGTTGTAAGTTAGAGATCTATTGTTTCATCCTAATAGGTGAACTACTCCAAATCCTCTAACAAGGTAGTCTTAACAGTCTTTTGTCAAATCTCTAACAAGGTGGACCTAGCAATCCTAATTGTTCCTAATAGGGAAGATCATCAAAAGCGATCATTATAAGCCTTAATAGGCCAACTTTATGCTATAGTATTAAAGTTTTGTGGGTATCATCCCCACCCCAATTTTTCTTTCTATTTGGAAGGTTTTTCGGTCACCAAATTATTGTGTTCAAGTGTTATAAATGTTTTATGCTTTCAGTTTCTCATGCATATAGTTAGATCTGATCTAAATGAATTAAATGGTAATTGGATTATTGCAATTAAGATCTAAAATTGGTAAAGTTTTTAAGGTTACTAATTCACCCCTCCCCTCTCAATAACTTAGCATAGTCTTGAATATTTTCAACAATTGGTATCAGAGAATGTTTTTTCTTCTTCATCATCACTATCATCATCCTTGACTTCTACTGGGAAGTCACTTTGTTTATGCAAGTGATAAACATTCTTCCACATACTTATTCCTAAATGGGATTTTGATAATGCCACTACAGATCAAATGCATATAACTGGTCAACTCCTCCAAAAGAAGGAAAATTAAAATAAATTGAGAGAGGAGAGAGATAGAGAATATAAAATCATAGAAGATGCTAAAAATATTTTGATTGAGGTGATAGGTGTTGAAGTTGATACCTCTCAACACATTTTTTTTCAATTAGAAGAGGCAGTCCAAAAATTTAATGAGGACTCTAGAGGTCAAGACAAATTGATTGAGAAAGTAGAGAAGAAATTTGATAATAAAGTGCTTGAGTAAATTGCTCAACAAATTGTCATTCATCAAGTGGAGCTTTCCTCAATTTTGACCAATCTTGAAACCTCTTTCACAAATGTAACATCACTTTTTGGAAAGTTGTGTAATGTTATCGAGTTTACAAAGGAAATAAATAGAAAACTAAAAAATATTGATAAATATCTAAAGGCTAGTGCACAATAGTTTCAACTTGACCCTAGTTCAAGCTCTACACATCATATGAAAGTCAAATTATTTTTAGATATGCAGGTAGAGTTGTTGAGAGAAGAAACAAGGATCCAGTCTTCACTGATAGATATTTAGAATATGATCCTTCCCATCATGGATATAATGTAGAAGCATATTGCTAATTCCAAAACATTGATCTATGACAATAACTTCTCCATAACAGATCACAGGATAGAACTCTCTATAGAAGTCCAAATTGCTCTACATACATGTAAAGTTTTACAAGAAAAATGGGATAAGACTCTAGCACTCATACTTAAGGTACATTCTAATTTTCTTTCTTATATTGGTGTCTCTATGTAAATAAGTTTTGAATAAATCTTTGGCATTATTGTCAAAAGGGGGAGAGACACTTAATATGCCATATATAGTGAGAGATACTTGTTATACTATGTATATTGTATGGGGGAGAATCATGCAAAGGAAAGAAAAGTGTATATAGTAGAGAATTTGTAGATATAGTATACTATGTATACTTACAAAGACAAATTTTGTGAAATCTCAAAAAAATAGTATACCATACTGAGCTAGTACCACACTATGATGTATATAAGTTCTGGCTGATAAGTATTTTTGTCACTAATGCAAAAGGGGGAGATTGTTAACATTCAGTCAAGTTTATTATTAGTGACAACACTTATTCAAGTTCTATATGGCTACTGAGAATTTTAGTGGTTACCAAGTAAATTCAATTAGTGTGAAGTGCAATAGTTCAAACCAAGCAAAATCAGGTAGTGTGAAGTCCAACATTTCAACCTAAGCAGTTCAGTGGTTACCAAGCTTTACAATTTCTACCAAGCTAGTAGTTCATGTGAAGCAAAGTTAGTGTTAACCAAGCTATGTGATAATTAGTATTTATCAAGTGCAGTCATGGTAAATGAGTAATTTAGTTTCTACCATGTTACATAGTATCTATTGAGTTACCAATGCAGACTAAGTTTGAGACTACTATGTGATGATTAGTATGGATCAAGCTTCCACTTCTACTAAAACAATGATGATGTTGAGTAGTGATAGTGGATGTCATGTATCAAAACTTCACCAAGTCAGTCTTCAAAACTCGAGTGTTTTCATTTGGGCTAACTTTTTAATATTGGTGTTAACTTGCATATTGATTGACTTTATAATTATGTAAATTGGATTGATATATATGTAATGTATTGTATCATATTGAAGTGTGGAATAATATGAAAATAATGTGTAATAGAGGCATAAAAATGAGAATTAGCAGTAGAAAAAGTGTATTGTAAGGCCATATTAGCAAAGGAGCAATAAAATCATATCTATCACATAAAGGTGATCAGTATTTCAAAGAATCTCTAATCTCTATCAACAATCTAGTTGTAAGTTAGAGATATACTATTTCATCCCGATAGGTGAACTAGTCCAAATCCTCTAACAAGGTATACTTAATAGTCTTTTGTAAAATCTCTTCACTGAGTGCATACTTAACAGTGTGTTTGTAAAACCTCTAACAAGGTGGACCTAGCAGTCCTAATTGCTCCTAATAGAAAAATCATCAAAAGTGATCATTATAAGCCTTAACAAGACAACTTTATGTTGCAGTATTAAAGTTTTCTAGGTATCATCCCCGCCCTAGTTTTACTTTCTATTTGGAAGGTTTTTGGGTCACCAAATTATTGTGTTCAAGTGTTATGAATGTTTTATGCTTTCAGTTTCTCATGCACGCAGTTAGATCTTATTTAAATGAATTAAATGGTAATTGGATTATTGCAATTAAGATCTAAAATTGGTAAATTTTTTAAGGTTATTGATTCACCTCTCCCCTCTTAGTAACCTAGCATAGTCTTGAATATTTCCAATAGGTAGACACTGCCTTCTAAACTAGGTAAACACAAGAACACTTTGTAGACACTAAGGACTATCTTCGTTGCCCAAGTGAGCTCAACATATACTAACTAATATTGATATGACATTTGTGTAACATAAAAGATAACACTCAATTGTATCCAACACTTACTTATTGGAAACCTTGATAATAAAGATACTTAGGTTTTGGTACTCAATAAATTGTCTAAGTATGAAATTGGTTTACAACAATGCATTGTTTTATATGTAGAATGTTTTTGATATCATGTTATGACTGGTGAAGTTAGATGGAGATAGTATACATGTTGATGATGACATGTATAACCTCAAACATTAGTACACACAGTGCAAAAAAGAGATATTTATGATTTATCAACTGTAATAGAATAAAAGAATTAAGGGAAAGGAATTATTTTGTTTACAAAATAATTACTTGACAAATAAGGACCAATATCCTAGATGTTTACTCTAAGTTGGAAAAGTATATTATGATATTAGCTTACCTAGTAAATTTTTTTGAAAAGGCATGGTATTTGTGCAAAAACGTCTTACAAATTCATTTGGATATGTAATGTGCAATTGTATTAAATGATATGCGAACTTTTTGTGAAGTGATATATGTGAAGTTTTGAGAACCTAATATTGTGATTTGAGATCAAGCCAAGGATAGAAATTAGTCAAGAAAGAAGATACAACACCTATATACCAATAGAATAATTAATTGTTTGTATAGAGAGCTCTTCTTGTAATTGGAAGTGCATGTTTGGGTAGTGAGCTCTTCTTGCATCTATTGTACTACAACTCCTAATAGGGTTAGAATCTCCTAATAGGGATTTATTCTCTTAACAAGGACTTACTATACCAAGGTGGTGAAGATCAAAATAACTTATGGATTAGCTACTTCCATGATTAGCTAAATGGTCTTCAGATCTGGACCCAGCTTCAACAAAATCATAAAGATTTTATACTCTTTTGGCTCTACAAAACCAAGGAAGGTTCACCTTAGGGATAAAAGATTCAAAAATTGATACTACTTTCACATTTCATTCATTCAATGAAATTTTATTACAATTCTAATTCCCTATAGAAAATTGGTCATAATTCTTTTCAAATTTACAAGTAATCTTGAGTAACAACAACTAACTATAACTCATAGATGAAATGAAAATAAGTATTGACTGATTATGATATTCTTCATGAATTTAAGGTAAAATTGATTTTGATTTTAATAATGAGCTTGATTCTTATCCATGATTTCTTCATATACAAAATGAACTAATTGATCAGAACCTCATCCATTGGCATTCAGAGTCTATCCAACTATTTGACCTAATTGACTATATTATAATAAATATAATAAAAAATTCTCCTTAAAACTCATTCTTATGCATATCCTTACTACTAGTTGGAAATCCTACAATACCACTAAAGCATTTTCTTAATTCATTGAATTAAAGGCAATAGTGATCTAACATACAACCTATCTTAGTTGTATTGAATTGAATAAGATTTTCCCATGCAATCTCAAAATAACTAGTCAATAACAATGGAGACAAGGTTTAGAGAAAAAGAGATGGGGACAGTTCATCTAAGTTGTATTAATTCTCTTTGAAAATTATGTAGCATTGAAATACAACTCAAAATAACTCTAGAAAAGATATCGCGATCCTTGAAAATTAATGTATTTTCAAATTTGCAAAGAAAATACATCATAGAACTTGCATCAAGGACTAGACCAAATTAAACTTAACAAAACTTAAAGTTATACAATGACTTGGACCCTTTCTCTAGTCTTGGAATCTCACATATATAGTTTAAGATGAAACAAGCTTTAGGATTAGAGTGTTAACAACTATCCTTAAGACATAAGGATACTTACAAGGTTACTGTCACAAAAGTCAAAAATTGGTGCAATAGAAAGATTTTACATCATGAATATTCTTTTGTGGGAACCACTTTCTGCTACACTTTTTTTGTTGCTAAGAGGTTCATGATTGGATTTATTGTTGTTATTGTTCCTCATAAGATTTAACCAATCAACTTGTTTGTGATGAACTGGGTGCTAATGTTTGTAGATGCATTTCAACTCAAGGCTCTCCATTCATATAATCATGTATTGAAAAACTAACAATTACAATCAATTCTCCTACTGTCATGTCATCAATTTGGAATTTTGTTCTCATTATTGTAGCTAATTATTCCTCTTTGTCTTCTTTTTCTTGAATTGATGTATTAGTTGCTTGCATCTCATCTTGGTCAATTTCCTCTTTGTTAGTTTCTCCAATCACTAACTATTTTGAGTGCACAAAATCTTCTATACATTTATTAAAAATTGTGTTATCCGGAAAATCAAAACTTAAAACCTCTTGTTGCTTCTTAATCACAAAATCTTCTCTAATAGAATTATAAAATAATTGAACTTGAACAATTTCCCCAGTTGTCATTGCCCATAGCACATGCACTTTTCACCTATAACCCCATTTATTCTGAGGCATAATAAATCATCTAATTCTTTGCCCCATTCCTCCTTTTCTTTTAGTTTATCTATTTTTCTAAGTGCATGGGGGAAAAGTTCAAAATTCTTAGCAAGATATTTTGAACAACAAATCATTATCCCCTTTTGTACTGCAACCCTCTTCTCATTAAAATTAGCATTATTCATATCAAAGATTTTTTTGCTATCTATTCACAAGGTAGACTAATAACTAGAATACAAAAAAGGGTAATATCCTTATCCCTATTGCCCCATTTACTTATGATGGGCTTTAAAGCATCTTCAACACTCTTTATTTCATTCCACATATCCATTATTTTCCCCAATTGTTCATAAAAGGTTTTCCATTCAATCTTATCTACCAAATACAAGATTATTTTCCTAGTTTTATCTTCATATAATTCATGTAATTCTACATGTAAGACCTAGAGTTTATTCTTCTCCTCTTCAAATTCCTCTACAGTGTAAAATTTTGGCCTCAGTGGGGAATCAATTAGCTCTACAATAGGAGTTAATTTAAATGGCTCAACTGGAGGAGGAGGATAAGAAATCCTAAGCTGGATAGATTCTCCTACCTTTCTCTTCCCAAGTTGTTTATCCATCTTGGCCACTTGAGTATCTTATTAATGTATCCTATTTCCTCTCTCCTTATATGCTGTAAGCATCACTTCAAACTTAGCATTAAGCTTAAGGAATTTGTTTTTATACTTTATTACAAAAACAACTCCAAAGTCCACCATTTCCCTGGTCATTCTGGATACCTTCTCACTTTGTACTTCCTCTGCTTTGTAGACCATGAAGCTGCCTCTATGCTCAGAATCTAAAATTTATTTTGTTCTAGTCTTGTCCCTTTTTTCAATGGACCATATCACCAATGTCTAGTGATCATCACTATATTTCAATCCTTTGTGTACTTTCAAAACCTCTTCCTCGGTTTTAAATTGAGTGTCCTTTTCCTTCCTCACAACATAAAAAATCATGGCATTAGTAATGTCACATTTAGATAAGATAAAATTTCCTTAATCCTTTAATAATTATCTTCCCCCTTCAGGGGTTGTTTGTGAAAAATCTTCCATGAAGTTATCTTTAACTTCCTCTTCAAATTAAGAGTCCTTTTTATTAGGTTCATCTACTTTGATTAGGTAACACTTATTCTCAAAATTATTAATATTTCTTCTCCATAAAAATTGGGTGAAAGCTCTAGATAACTTTTGTCATCAATAAGTTTTTTGGTAGCCTATGCTATCACAAGATCTTTTACCTTACTTTTATAATCTCCAACAGTGAGATCAAGTGATGGCACAGGAGGTTCTTTAGGCACTCTTTCTTCAATATCTATAGTTGTGACCAAAATATCCCTCTACCCTCCAATTATTTTCAATTATTCTCTCAAGGATATTTCATCATCTATCCTAACTGGAGTCTAGGTAGGTGAGTATTCTTCAACATTAGAAGATGATCCTAGCTCCAACATTTTTCTCTTGGGAGCATATGTGTCAGACAGGCTCTCAGACCTTGGTCTTTTGTATGGTGTAACATATTGCACATTCCTAGCCACTACATATCTGGCTCTTTTCTGCAATGTATACTGCCCTAGGGTCAAAATAATTTTTCTTGCCAGCCTTCTCTCCACCTCAATGGCTTTGTCTGGGTATGCTTGTATTAGAATTTATTTCTTCTCATTCAATGTTTACATAATTTTATCAAATTTATCTATAAGAATATCTATTTTCATACCCCAATAGTTTTTGTTTGCTAGGGGATCATAATCCGGCTCAAAAGCATTTATATAGTATAGGACTTTACTATAAACTATCAATTTTTCCTTCCTAAGCTCTTGTTCTTGCAATGCGAACCTATTTCTAACTATGTACTCAGGAAAGTATACAATTTTCTTCTTAATTTTAGCCTTACTCCTTTCTTTGAAGAGGTCATAAAATCCCTTTGAGTCTATAAAATGGGCATGGGACTAAGCCATTTTATAACTATTTAGAAATTTCTCCAAATTTCTCCAACCCTTTTTGATAAATACAAAATTATAAATGTTGGTGAGTTGTGGAAAGACTGTATCTTTAGATTTACCCAAAAAATATCTCTCCTCAACTAACCCAATTTGCCATGACAATTTAGTAATCCATATTTTTAAAGGTGCTTGGTATGGTAGCACATGTGGTTTTCCCAAAAAACCATAAACTTTGAAAATAGTGGTTACTACATATAGGATGATATCTCCCCAATTATGGCTGAACATCTACCCTTTAGAATGGCCTTTAGGTCTAGTCAATTATAATAGAGGCTATGTTATCCTAGGTTTTTCCCCTATCAATAACATTATGAGCCTAAAAGAAAAATATCTATCAAACCTAACAAAAATATCTATTAACTCCACAATTAAACAAGGAGCTTCTCTCCATCTCTCTCCAATTCCAATTTTATCTCCTTAGAGAAAAAGGTAACTCCCTTGTATAAGCATATATACATCAACATAGACTACTAATAGAAGGGCTTATCAACATTAGCCTTTGTAATTCCTATTAAGCCATTATGAATCTCCTCTGGTAAGGGAGTAGAAAAATAAAAAATTGAACTCATTCCATATTGAAAAGTTTGGGCAATAATGAAAAAAATGGAGCCTAGGATGTGATCTTGCTCATCCATACCAAAGATCTTGCAAAGATAAAAATACAAGGCCTGTGCCCTAGGGTTGAAACACTTTTTTGATAGAGGCTTAGGGGTGTTTTGTATAACCAAGGGAAATGATCCAATTTTTACAAAATTCTCTTCCGATGGTCCTCACCTTAGATATATTCTATGTGCATCATACCTAGCCTGGATGTCTTCCATATCTATTTTTTAATGAACTACATGGTTAGGTTTTGGTTTAAAAACTTCTCTGATAAGTTGTAGTGAAACCCTAAAAATATTATCACCCACATGGTTCTTCACAATTGTAGTAATTGGGTCATACATTTTTTCCATTACTTCAAGTAGAGCATCATCAAGGAAGACTCTTGGAACAACCAATTTGCCTATATTGAATTCACATACATTGTTTGCTCAAGTATCTAATTTTATTTTTGCAAAATATTCTCAGAAGATCCCTAATCATCCAATAGACACTTTTGCATCCCTTAACTAGTTTTCTTTATCATAAAAACCATCATTGACCAATAACCAAGGGTTTTTTAGAATGAGCTCTTTTCCCCTAGCTAATTCATTCATAAACTATGGCATTTGTTCTAGGAAATAATCATGTATTGCCCTCTTCAAATAATCTACTTTCCCCAAATAATCCTTACATGGAGGCATGTTTAAAATTTACCTTAATGCAATTACAATTTCTCAATTTTCTAGAAGCTCAGATGACTTACCCATTTTTCTTGCTTTTCCTTCTCTAAAAATCACTTAGCAATATGTCAAAACCCTTGGAAAATCTTGCCCTTAGCTCTATAAATTTTTGCATTGTGATATTTTTGTAATCTTTTTGCTTAATAATGGAGAATAGGGAATTTTATTACAACTTTAATTTTGCACAAAATAGAATTAATCAAAGTTAATGCTTCAATAGTCACATTTTGTGTTGCACTATGAAGTTTGAAATTCCACCATCGATCTTCAAAAATTAGATAGCTTAGTTTGAAACCAAAAAGATTGCATTAACCCATTTTGGAAATGACCGTGTGTCAACAAGGCACTTCACCACATTTCATAATGTTTGAACACTTTCATGTTGCAGGAAAGTGTTGATTGTCGATCTTCCAAAGATTGACGATCATGAAATTCCTTATAACATTATAAGTCCAACTTCAAAATTTTGGGCCCACTCATACAATCACTTTCCAACTTAACAAACACCTAGACTACTCCACCAATCATTATGTATAATGTTAGCATGTCTTCCAACTTAGTGTGACTAGGTGACCCTTTGCATGACTAGCTCTACTTGTCCACATGGAAATAGGGAACTTCCCCACTTTAGTTAAAGTTCATTCACCTTCTTTAAGTGGTAAAGTGTCTTCCATTGGTCTTTCAAAGATCAATGGTGTCATATGTCTTACCCCTTGTATAATCTAGTTAGCATAAGTAGCAAATAGAATGTGCTACTTTTTCCAATGTGTCTGACAATTGCCAACTGTTTCAACACCCTTTAAAATTTAGACATATGACTTCATTGAGTACACATATCTCTAGGGCCCTTTCCTACATCAGTTAAACTTCACACATCTTTCCATTGTTGTAATGCACCTACCAAAGATCTTTCAAAGATCAACGATGCAATGTTATAATACAAAAAGTTAACCCCACTACTCAACTCAACCAATGAGATGGCTTGAAATTCCTAACGTGCTCTGACAACTATCTAATAGTTCTGAAAACATTCTAATACCTTCAATTTTTTTCTGTACATTTAGAAGCTAATGTCACAAAGAGCTATGTGGAAATCAATCATTTCCTTGCATTTTCTAAAGGTCGAGAAAATTCTCAATGCAGGCAAGCACTCATCATTGATCTTCCAAAGATGAATGATTATCAAATGCAAACCCTACAGTGGTTAAAACACTTTGGGAAAGTGTTAAAGAATTAACAAAGGTAGAACAATTAAGACAAGGGTTTACAACAAAGGATATTTAAATTCTAGGAATGTAATTCTAAAATAAATATGGCGAAAGGGAAAGATAAAACCTTAGGCTAACAAGCTTCTCGCACAATTTTTATAAAATACTACTTTTTGAAATCTTTGAAAACTAAGGCACATAACAAGGGATTCATGGAATTTTAATAATTTCATCTATGGTTTTAACACATTTCACAATTTAAACATAGGACTATTTGTTTTTTCACTATAGAGTGTAACAAAATTATACAAGGTGAAAAACTAGGCCAACAGGCATCATCCCTATTAGGGTTTTCCCTAGTTAACAAAATATGGTGTTATGAGTTCTCTTTATGCATGGTTACTATTATTGTTTAGCATTAGTTATTTACTTTCTTATTCATGGTTCAAAGTAATTAATAATATCTAATTGGTGACAAAATTTTGTAGAATACCGATTCACCCCACCCTCAATATTCCCTATTTCTAAAAGGTTTGTGGTCTACTCTAACTAGAAACTTTGAGCTCTTGAATGAACATTAAATCTCCATCATCCCTAGATAGGGCCACTATTAGAACTTTTTTAGAGATGATCTTGCATAGTGGTGTTGATCTTAAATTGATTTTTAAACAACCTTTTCTCAATTTTCTCAAGTGGGTGTGTCAATATGAAATCTAAGAAATTCAAAAAATAAAAACCTTGCCCTTGTTACTATTTATCTTTCCAAAAGGGTTGTCCTTGTGTAACAAAGGGTTTTGCATCACCCAGTGATCTACCTGGTAAATTAGGGTTTCTTATTTTAAGCATTACTTTCTATGTCTTGTGTGGTCTTATTTCATTGACTAATGCCATTTACCTAAGAGTTAATCAACTTAGAAATAATAATTCTATGAAAATATGATAAATTCTCTTCTTATTTGGTACCCTATTATTTGTGAAAAATATACCCCACAAGGAAAGTGGACCTAGGTTGTTTTTTTTACATCTGTCAGCTATTGATTAGATCCATAGTTATCAGTATGTCTCTAAATAAATGTACAAGGAACTTAACCATTGTGACAATGAGACTGCATAACACATGTCTTAAGTGTGATATTCACAAAAATCAAAAGGAATGATTTTAAGACCATCAAATTTAGGTAGATAAAGGATTTTCATTATACCACTATGTCGAGGTACAATATTTTTAACCATCATAGCAATGTTACTGCATGATACGTGTACCAAGTAAGACTAGAGTGCAAGTGTGGTGTGGTTTTTTCCATATCCTCATTTCAGATTTTTCCATGTGGCTGAATCTTAATAAGTTTTTGTTTAAAAATGATGAATGATATATGGTCCACAACTTTTAGATTTATTAAAGCCTTATGATTGTCATTGTGTTATTATAGAGACATGCATGGTTTTTATTCATTGCAAGAATGGGACCATTTGACACATGTCTAATATGGGCCTAATGATTATGAAAGATTAAATGATATCTTAACCATTGGATCAAAGGAAGATTGAGGGATATTGTTGTGTCACCATAAAAACTTGCTAATGTTTTATATATTGTAACAACATGATGTTGTGTCACAGATTCATAGTAGGGTCAGCCATGCAAAAAAGTCATTGGCAATGTATTTTTTCTCCATCGCAAGATCTAAAGAAAATCAATGGTGGTCACTTTATCATTATAGGGAGATGCATGATGTTTATTCATATATATAAAAAGACAATGAACTACATGACTTGAAGTCTTTAGTGGCAAAATGAGGGTCCACAAAAAAAGGATTACTTACAATTGACACAATGTAATTGGTTTGACTATCCTACAAGTATGGAAAGAGTTGATTAGGTAGATAAATTGAATCAGAATCACTAAATTATTTTTCAGTCAACAATTTATTTTTGAAGTTGTCTATGGGATGTGCATGCCCATTGTCTAAAAGAAATTGATGGAGAGCTAATTTAGTTTTGTGCGAATTGCGATTTGTGAAAATTTTGCACATACATCATATTCTACTATGTAAAAGTGATATTCCAAGACAATGATAAGAATAGAGATACACAATGCTAATGAAATTTGTAGACAAACAAGGGTGAATTAGAGACATTTGAGAAATTGAAAATTCAAGGAAATAGTAAGTATCTTCTCCCAATTTGAGTTTTATATGGAGAAGGGGGTATAAATAATTATCTATGTGTATAAATTTTATAGTTGTTAGAATATGCCTCTTAAAATGCATTTTATGGGAAAGATAGACTATTAACAAAGGAATATTTGTGATGACCTTTTAGAACAATTAGGTGGGTAACCTAATGATGTTGTACAAGGTAAAAAATTAGTCCCTATTACACCTTTTCTATAGGTTTTTGAGGCCTAATATGACAAAGGGAATTGGATATGGGATGCACAAATTGCTAAGAATGAGTTTTGAATTTTTAAGAATTGGTTTTTAGAGAGAAACCTTTTCGCCCCACACAAAAATGTTTGGAATTTTCACATAGGGAAATTAGTCATACTTGGGGTTTTTATGGATTCATATCTTTTAACCCTAGTTGCTAAATTATATGATCCCATTTTTTGGTGTACCAGAGATTTAAGTGGGAATTGTAAGGTTAAGATAATGCATGAAATCTTTGGGATGAAACCTTTTTTTTAGTATCATGAGACCATTGAATTTCAGAAGTTAGGGAAGACATTTGAAGCACATAAGGTTTACATCAAAAATGGACTTTTAAGAGAACATTTGGAAACCATCAAGAATACAATTTTGGTAACATCCTTGACTCTAGACCCTTTCTTAAAGGAATTATTTAATTCTCGTGCCCTAGAAGTATATATCCCTTGTGTAGGGATTTTCGGGAGGATGAAAAAAGTCATGTGCCCATAAATTTCATGTATATGATGATTCAAATTCTTGTCTATGGAGTAACTATCATTTTTAATTTTTCATCTTTCTTGGCTAAGGAAATTCATAATGAATTGATTGGAATCAGGAAAGGTAAGATTGAGAAAATTTTTGGCTAGTATTTGATGCTAATGCACATGTTTCTATTCAAAGGAGCCACTTATTTTAGGGAGGAATTGAGGTTGAATAGGGAGCAAGAGGATGAAAATATATATGTCCAAATATGGAGTGTAAATATATCTTGGGATAGAGAAGATTGCATTTTTTTAGGTGTGATAGATATTTTGCATCAAAGCTAAGAGCAGTTCTATCTCATGAAAACCAAAGGATTTCAAATGCATTATTAGAATACATTAGGCCTAAGGATTTTACTCACATGTTAAAGGTTTCCCATAACTGGAGTGATGTTGTTCCTTACCTAGTTTCTACTATTTTTAGATTTTTTGGTTTCTAGGAGACCCCTCATGTTTTGCCTTATCAAGTACCTCTTAAGGTTTGTGTGGCAAAAGTTTTGTGGCAAAATTCATGGTCAAGAGGAAGCTAAATTGGAAGGAAGATCTAGGGGAACCATTTTCCCTTCATATACTATTGCCCATAAATTTGTAATCACCAAAGGGGGATGGTTATTTCTTTATAATTTTCTAAATCCTTATAAGATCGCTACATCTCATGCTATCTTTTATGACCCTAAGGGTTTTTATCAGATGTTCAAAAGGAGAACTAAAGAAAAATATAATGCACACAAAATTTATTATCCTGAGGATATTATCAAAAATGAATTTTCCTTCTAGAACAAGAAGCTAAGAAGTAAAAAAGGAGATCCTACAACAAGGTTCTTGAATTTGTAAATATTTTTGACAAAGATTACAATACCTTATTAGATGTGAAAACAATCGGTGATAAGATATATAAATTGATGACATGTTTTATAGAAATTATGGAAGCAATAAATGAAAAGAAGGCTACTATAACTTAGGCATGTCCTGATCAATCCAAGGAAGTAACAAAGAAACTAGCTTGTACTCTTGCCATAAAATGTAGCCAATATATTATGTTAGCACGAATGCTAATGATACTACATTGGGGGAGTATCCTAAGCATTGAAGAATATTGATATGTTGCATTCATGACTAAGTTTGTTATTGATATCATCATAGGAATAATTTTGTTAACATTAGAATAATAGCAATCAATAATCTTAGAATGCACAAGAGATGAGGAAGTTTTAGATAATTTTTATTAGAGGAAATCTTAGTGAGGTTGTCCTGATGATGTCATTTAAATGAATAATTCTGATTCAATGTTGTATGGAAGTTACACCTATTTTACTAGAAGTAGTGCAGAAATAGAACAATGAAAAATAGAGTCTTGATGATCTATCTCTATCTTTCATCTAAGATGTAATGAAGGTGATGCAAAAATAATAGTGATAAAGGATGATCATGTGATGATTCTAGAGTGTATGCAAGACATGTTTTCACACATGTAAAGTTTGGTATAGATTGTGAGCTGACATTGTTGTTGTAATTGTGAATTAATTAATTATCTTATTTTAATTAATTGGGAAATCCTTAATGCCAACTCAAGGAATTATTATGAAGATATGATATAAATAAAAGATGTGTTCTATGTTTCTAAATGAACTTAAATTTATAGGATCAAGTGGAATGAAAATTATTAGTGTGCAATGCAAGAAGGAGCAAAATGCTTGCTAAATGTGTGTAAGCAATCCAAGGGCTCATTGGATGCACATTATGAGATCTAAAGAAAAAGTCTGGTTGATATGATAGAGACATAGGAAGGAAGTACATTCCAGTTCTATTATTCTACAAGGAATAATATAATGATCATTTGGATAGTGGGTTCTTTGATCTTAACCTTGAAGTTGTTTGGGTAGTGCATCCAACTATCTTTCACAACTCCTTATAGGGTTGGCACAACTCCAAACAGTGATAAATCTCCTAATAGGGATTCAAAGTCTCCTAGTAGGGACTCATATGTACTAAATTTTGTAATAGACTCCTAACTAGGTCTATCCTCTAAAAAGGAATATTTATATTAGCACATCATCTTGTGGGTACCATCCCCACTGAGATTTTCCCTCTGATCAAGGGTTTCCCTAGTTACCATATCTGGTGTTAATTGTGTATGAGTATTTTGTTATGGTTTTAGTTTATATTACTCACTTGGTTAAGTTTTTTTAAGAGTATTATTTGTGATGATAGTTGGATAATTGATTCACCCCCCACCCCAACACCCCCCCCCCCCCCCCAAGTTATATCAGTGGACTATATATATTCTAACAATTGGTATTAGAGCATCAGGTCCTTGAAGATAAGGCTTAACATCTTTGGGAGATTAATGGTGAATATGTTCATGAAAGGTAGTCCAAGATTTGATGGGGCCAACTATGATAGTTGGAAGGAAAATATGAAGACTCATCTCTTGTGCATGGGTCTAGGTTATTAGCTTTTACCAAAAGCTAAGAAGGAAATTGTTGAAGAATCAAAGATAGAGGAATGCAATGAGGGAGAAAGAGATTTATTCATGTGTAACAGGAGAGCCAAATAAGCCCTATTGTCAACTCTTCTAGAAAATGAGTACAATCTAGTAAAAACATTTCAAAATTCTCAAAAAATTTGGAAAGCATTAGAAGTTACTTTTGAAGGTGATGACCATGCAAAAAGAATGAAAGTAAAAAGTTGGATTTGTGCATTTCAAGATGCTAAGATGATGGAAGATGAAACAATCAAAAACTATCTAGGAAGAATATTAGAAATTGTTGCAAGTATTTGATCTCTTGGTGAAACTAAAAATGATGATGAGGTTATATGGAAGATCTCGAAAAGGTTATCACCACCATTCAAGAAAAGAACTCAGGTGATTTAGCTAGTAATGCCTGCCACCAAAGATTTCACAAAGGAAACTTTGCTTGGATGATTAGAATCTATAGAAGCAAAAATGAGATAGTCAGGTAAATTAGCCAGAGTTGAGATAGCCTTTAGTGCTATGCACATTCAACCTAATCTGTTAAGAAGTACAAACATAAAAGCAAATTTTGCTAGTAGTAGTAGATCTAAAGAAGATAAGAAGTTTGAAGAAGGAATAGTCCTTCTGGTAAGAAGAGAGAAAGATGGTAAGAAAATATTTAAGTGTTGGACTTGTGATGAATATGATTATTATGCATCTAAATGTCCTAAAAGAGAGAAAAAGTTTAGAGGAAAATTTAAGCTTAGAAGAGATAAGGATAGAAATTTTTTATATGCTAATGAGGATGAAGAATCTGATGAAATGGTTCAGAGTGAAAGTGATGATGGATTAGGATTTGTTTCTATTAAGGAAGATACCATCGATAGAGAAATTAGAGAAGAGAAAGCTCTAGTTACCCAAGTTGAGAAGAAATCAGATTGGATAATCAATAGTGGATGTTCACATCACATGACTGGTGATATGAACAAATTTGTTAAGTTCAAAAATCATGATGGAGGTATTGTTAGAGTTGGTAACAATGTAACTTGTCATATTACAAGGATTGGATCTATTACTCTTGATGGTAAAACTAATACTAATGATGTCTACTTTTTTTATGGTTTGAAACATAATTTGTTGAGTGTTGGATAATTAGTAGGCAAGGGATTTTTGTTGTAGTTTATAGAGAAAACTTGCATAATCAAAGACAAGGTGGTAAGCTAATTAGAACCACAACCAGATCCAGAGGTAATATATTTAGTTGAATCCTACTAAAATAATAGGTTTAGTTACAAAGGTTGGTAACATTTGGTTATGGCATAGAAGGTTTTGTCATATAAACTTTGATAATATTGTGAAAGTTAACTAACATTTTCTATGAGAGATCTGCCTAAGATTATTAAGCCTATTAATGTTGCCTACAAGGAATGTATTTTGGCTAAGAAGGGGAAAGTGTCTTTTCCTAACAAGAAATTTTCTACTACAAAGAAACTAGAGATTTCTTACACAGATTTGAGTGGTCCTATGAGAACTAGAGGATTCTATGGTGAAAGGTACTTTATGATTTTGTTGATGATTTCACTAGGATGAGGTGGGTATCATTTCCTAAAGAGAAGTCTAAAGCTTTTGATAAATTTAAGATATTCAAGAATAGAGTTGAAAATGAATCTAGTGTTAAGATTAAGTGTTCAAGATTAGATAGAGGAGGAGAGTTCACTTCTAGAGAGTTCAAAATGTTATGTGAAGAGAATGGAATCAAAAGACAAATATCTTCACCTAAAACACCTAAAAAGAATGGGATTGCTAAAAGAAGGAAAAAGTCAGTAGCAAAAGCAACAAGAATGATGTTATTTGAGAATGATGTTTCAAAGACATTTTGGAGAGAAGCAGTTAACACTGTAGTATGTATTCTGAATAGAGTACATATCAGAAGAGATATGAGCAAGACACCCTATGAGTTATGGTTTGGTCACTCATCATCAATCAAGTATTTCAAAATATTTGGAAGTGTTACATATATAAAGAGAGATGATGATATAGTTAAGTTTGATCCTAGAAGTGATGAAGGTATCTTTCTTGGTTACTCATTGAAAATAAAATCATATAGATGTTTAAACTATAAACTAAGACAATAGTTGAGTGTACAAATGTAAGGGTTGACAAAAAATTTTGTACTAAAGAGAAGATGGTAGATTATAATTCTAATGAAGAAGAGGATAATTCTGGATTTTTTATAAAAAAAATATTGAAGTTATTTTTGAGACTAACAATTATTTGTAGAATGAAGTATATGTTGAGCATAGAAAAGAACAAAGATCTAAATCTAAGGAAGAGATCAAAGTTAAGATGTCAACTCCTACTTCCAACAAAAACATGACAAAGAATCACCCTCTAGAGAAAATAATTGGGAGCAAGGATTAAGGTGTAATGACAAGGAATAGAGTAAATGAGGAATTGTGTCTAATTTCTCAAGTGGAACCTAAGAGTATAGATGAGGCATGTAAGGAAGATCATTAGATGTAGGCTATGAAAGAAGAACTAGATTAGATTGTGAAGAATGAAACATGGGAATTAGTTCCTAGACCTAAAGACAAGAATGCAATACGAACCAAATGGGTATTTAGAAATAAGATGAATGAGCAAGGAGAAGTTATGAGAAACAAGGCTAAAATTTTTTGCTAGGGTTACTCATAGCAAGACCTCATAGATTATGAAGAAACCTATGTACTTATGGCAAGTATGGAAGTAGTAAGGATATTCTTGGCTTATGCAGAAAGAAAGATTTTCAAGGCTTATTAGATGGATGTCAAGTCAAATTTTCTTAGTGGAGAACTTGAAGAAAAGTATACATTGAGAAACTTGATGGATTCCCTCTGACAGAAGATAAAGATTTTTTATGCAGACTAATGAAAACATTGTATGATCTAAAGAAAGCACCTAGAACCTAGTATGTAAGGTTTGACAAGTATTTATCAAAGGTATAGTAGATGGTAATTTGTATTTGAGGAAAATTTATGATGGTCTATTTATCATTGTAATATTTTTAGTTGACATAATATTTGGATAAAATGATGAAGAAAGTGACAATTTTTTTGAAGAAAATGAATTTGAAATGAGCATGATAGGAAAAATGAAGTTTTTCCTAGGACTGTAGATTGAATAGAAAAAACATGGGATATTTATTTCATAGACTAAATATCTAAAAGATTTGTGTTGGAAAGTTGAAAACCTATTGGTACACCCATGATAACTTGTCACAAGTTATCTAGTAAAGATGAGACACCTACAGTTGAGTAGAAGAAGTATAGATCTATGATTGGAGGATTGCAATATCTGACTCACACCAAACTAGATATAGCTAATGTATTTGGGATTGTACCAAGATTTCAAGATGATCTAAAAGAGTATCCTTATGTAGCAGTAAAGAGGATATACAGATATTTGAAGGGTGCATTTGATTATGGAATATGGTATGATAGATTAAGTTATTTCACCTTGTGTGCATATACTAATGCAAATTAGGCAGAAAGTATAAATGACAACAAGAGCATCAGAGGTGGAGCATTATTTCTTGGAGGAAGATTGGTTTCTTGGTTGAGAAAGAAACATGATTATATATCTTAGAGTAAATCTGAGGTAGCATATGTTGTAGTAGTGAAATGTCCCTTTCTTGATTTTACATGATAATTCAAGCCTCAAATCAAATTTTTAAAACCAAACAACCAATGTTAAAAAGATCTAGCAATTTCTGAAATAAACCCAAATCGGGTATGTTCGAAATAGTGCCAAAAAACTTCACAACTTTACAAATTAATAAATCTGAAAATGGACATTTTTACAGAAATTTCAGTAGTATAATGGCCTACAAAATGACATTTCCAAATCTGTATAGCCTTTACACAACAGCTCACAAATGTAGGACAAAAACTATGCTCACCACAAAAACACTAATAAACTATCTCATAAGTTTAATCATGTCCCAATAGATATATTCAGCTCTATTTTAACATCTTAAAGTGTAAAATATAGCAGCAACCCAAACTGATACGTAATACTCAACTGAAAACACCAAACTCATACCAAAAAACAACCCCGAAAACCCACAAATCTATACTATTCAGCACAAAGGAAAACTCTGTATGAGCATGCACATGGAATGGATTCAACCTCCCATCCTTAGCCTTCCTAAAAACTTTCAAACTCCCATTCTTGGGTCTCCTTCTCCACAGGTTTGGAAGCCTCTGAAGAACAACAAAGAAAATGAGCAAAAATCAAGTTCTAGAATGAGCCCAAAATGCCTCAAAACCCCTTAAAAGAGGGCATAATCCTAACTCATATCCAAGAGGGGTTAATGAAACATATTTTAATAATAATTTTCATTTATTAGTCCATTATCTTCCAAAGATTATCCCCTTTTTCCGAAACTTCACCTTTTTTGGGCCTGCCTGCCTTAGAAAAGATTATTATTTTTAATTATTTGAAAAGGGGACATGACAAGTCCTCCCCTTCCAAATATTGCTTGTCCTCAAGAAATGGTTGAACAATAAACCAATCAATCCACCTAGATCCCAAATGTAGTCATTAACTATACTATTGTCAATTAACACAGGCTCCTATAATATCCTCTGTAATATAACCAAGAGGAATCCATAATCAAACTGACAATTACTGCTCAACCAAACTCCAAAGTCACAACTTCCACAGTCAGAAACCCACGAGACACAAAATCTTAGAACATCAAAACCCAAGTAAAGTGGAAAAATCAAACTACCAACATAGTAAATACCATCAACACATCCCACTGGCCTATACGGAATGCACAATCCAACTTTGCAGCAATGGTGAATGCTCCTGAATGAAACTATACCAAGTATGGAGAATCCACACACTGTAAAACTCCTGTAGTCAACACAACTTTGCAAATCACCAGCCACTGTCTCATAACCATAACTCCCATATACCCCTAATGGTGAAAAGCCATCACAAGATAAACAGTAAGAAATGGAACCCAAACAAAATTTGCCTGCCATCAACTCCTCAACACAAGGATCGAATGCTAACTGATATACATACCTTGCAATATAATGTTGATAAAGAAAACCAACCTCAGTCAATAGCTCGCCATGAACAAGTGATACAACCCACTGTGACTAATCACCAGCTAAGTCAAGAGATGTCATAGCCAAAGGAGTAGAATCAATAACAACACGCGCTGAAGCATCACTCCAAAACTCTTGCTCTAAGTCATGTATTATCAAGCTATAAACTGTAGAACCTATCACCATTTCATGCCCATCACGACTCTCATTTCGAGGCATCAAAATATCCCATAACTAATGATAAGCACTAGGAACCAAAGTACATCTCTATATCATCATCTCATCAACATGGTCATCAAAGGTAAATTGATGAGCATACCTCACAATGCAATGCTGATAGAATACACCAATCTCAGTCAGTGGCTCAGACTGCAATCCAGATGTAACTAACTGCAATCGATCACTAACCAAGTTGGAACTGACTACTACCTCTGAAGTCATCACCAAGGGAGTAGTATTACTAGCAGGAACCATGCCAACTATCGGCTCACCAACATCACACATGGTCTTTGATACAACATCTCTAGTCTTCGTGCCATTAGTGCTAGAGGTCACCACCATATTAGGCATACCACAACAATTGGCTGCAGCACCCAAATCAACTGAACCTGACTCTAGTGTGGATGAACTTGATATGCCAATGTTAGTATCAAGGATGGATGCATCCCCATCTCCACTATCTTTGACAATCTCGACCATGGACATCCTCGGATCATCAGACACCATAGCTTGTGACTGTACAGAATCTAGTAAAGATTGTAGTTTCTCTAACTCCATGGTCACCTTAGCCAAATGAAACTATGACTCCTTGAAAGCCAACTGTGTACTCTCAAGAATCTCAAAAGTCACCTCAAGCTACTCAGTAAGCTCACTCACCTCATCTTCCTTGGCCAAAAATGCATCATATGTTGTACTGCCCCACTCCATAAGATAATCTCTATCGGCTACCAACTGCATATAATCCTATCTCAGAATCTGGATAGCCTCCCATAAAGAGTGGAACTCTATCAAGGAAAAATAATTGCCTCCCTGCTCATCACTAGTAGGAGAACTCCATCCATAAACTACTAATAATTAACGAGCAGCATCAAAAAGTTGGCAAGCGATAGCAATGTCTCGCTCACTAACTCTTAATTGATTAGACACATGATGGCACTGGCTTGACTGTCTCCTACAAACCTCCTCTGATGCACTGTCTAAAGGAGTATCCTCAAAGTTACTAGTCTCTAGATTATTACCATCCATATCCTGTGAATCAACTCTAAAGCTCATATCAACAAATGGAGTATCAAAAACTATAGCACTACTGTCCAACTCCTTTGTACCCAAAGAAACTAAGTCTTCAAAACTACCAACTGCATCCTCCTGGGTGTCATTAATGCCAATATGATCCTAGGACTCATCTGTATACACTGCCAAATATGAAAGATCATCAACACATTCCAGCAAGTATGGTCGACTAGATATATGAACAAAGCCCAACACCGATGTATAAAAACTAATACCAACATCAAACAAGCTACTAGCACAAGAAAAGACAACACTGTGCAATCTGCTAATCAAATCCATGATAGCACCCAGATGAACACTACTACCAAAAAGTGTTAAAGATCTCTAGTCAACTGAATCCCAAATGCCAATATAACAATCTCGAGTCCATATCTGTAAACTAGAATCAGCTGGTAACTCAAGCAAAGTCCTCACTTGAGTAATATGACCAATACCAACTAACTCCACATACCTGTCATGATGAGATAATTAAGTCACAATACTATCTTTGTTCACTTTCAGCTGGTTGGACAAATCGTGTGAAGTACTACCAGTCTCAACCTCATGTGATGAAGCATCTAACTATGCCTGGTACTCTTTCTCAGAAAAGTCATGAATGCTCAATGTTTTCTCATCTCTACTAGGTATCTCACCATCATGTACAACAACATCCTCATAATCATCATCTGAACCCACTATGTTGTAGTCACTACCTGTTGTAACTATACCATCCTGAATACCTGTGATATCACCCTTTAACAACCTGTATACAATTGTCTCAATTTCAGTATCAAGTTGACCATTACTATCAATCTATGTAATATCCTTTCTCACTACCTCCTGTGGTGGAGTAGAATCTAAGACTTCAGCCTGGCTATAAGCTAGTTTCTCAAACTCCTCATGCAAGTTCTTGGTAATTGTGTCATCTGCCCTGTGAGAAAATCTACTGAATAGAAATCCAGTCAACTTATCCACCTTAGCTGGGTTGGACAACATGTCATTCATTATACGGTGGTTCTCAACCAACTGTTTAGACATATCATGGCTTATTTTCCTAAGTTTATCTCGAATGTCTAAATAACCATCCTTTCTACTATTCTGACTCTGGGTATCAATTGTTTAAGATCGTGTCCTCTGAGACTCTGTACTATACCTGTCCATTCTAAATAAAGTAGAGTGTAACCCCAATAGGTTATAACTTCTTCAAACACCAAGAACTAACATTAAATTTATTAGAAGTAGCATGCAAACATAGATTTTGACATGCATCTGATTAGAGGCAACATGCAACCATAAATTATGACATGCAAGATCTGGGTAGTTGTCAAAACTGACATGCAAACTTCTACAAACCCTTAGGCTGGCAAGATCATGGCTCCGATGCCACTAAAATGTCCCTTTTCTAATTTTACATGATATTTCAAGCCTCAAATCAGATTTTTAAAACCAAACAACCAATATTAAAAAGATCCACCAACTTCTCAAATAAACCCAAATAGGGTATGTCTGAAATAGTGCCAAAAAACTTCACAACTTCACAAATTAATAAATCTGAAAATGGACATTTTTACAGAAACTTCAGCAGAATAACAGCCTAAAAAATGAAATTTCCAAATCTTTATATCCTTTACACAACAGCTCACAAATGTAGGACAAAAACTATGCTCATCAAGCTCCCGAAATTAACACAAAAATGCCCGAAAACACCACAAAAACACTAATAAACTATCTCAAAAGTTTAATCACATCCCAATACATATATTCAGCTCTATTTTAACATCTTCAAGTCTAAAATACAGAAGCAACCCAAACTGATATGTAATACTCAACTGAAAACACCAAACTCATACCAAAAACAACCCCGAAAACCCACAAATCTGCACTATTCAGCACAAAGGAAAACTTTGTATGAGCATGCACATGGAATGGCTTAAAACTCCCATCATTAGCCTTCCTAGAAACCTACAAACTCCTGTTCTTGGGTCTCCTTCTCCATAGGTTTGGCAGCCTCTGAAGAACAACAAAGAAAATGAGCAAAAATCAAGTTCTAGAATGAGCCCAAAATGCCTCCAAACCCCTTAAAAGAGGGCATAATCCTAACTCACGTCCAAGAGGGGTTAATGAAACATATTTTAATAATAATTTTCATTTATTAGTCCATTAGCTTCCAAATATTATCCCCTTTTTCTGAAACTTCACCTTTTTTGGGCCTGCCTGCCTTAGAAAAGATTATTATTTTTAATTATTTGAAAAGGGGACATGACAAGTAGCAAGTAATTATAATCAAGTTATTCAGATGAAACAAATGCTAAAGGATATTGGAATTGAGTTTATAGAACCTGTTATCATTTATAGTGATAACACAAGTACTAATGTAGGATCATCCTAAGTTCCCTTATAATCCTGCACTTTTTTTTATTCTTCCTATTATTTCTGAGTTCTAGTTACTGCCAAGTTCTAGTTGTTGTCAACTTCCAGTTACTACTAAGTTCCTATTACTATCAACTTCCAATTTTTTCCAAGTTATCCAGTGTGTGCCAAGTTATCTAGTGTGTGTTGAGCTATCTAGTATGTGTCAAGTTATCTAGTATTGACCAAGTGTTCCTTTATGTGTTGAGTGAGCCTGTTATTTAATGATGCCCAGTTCCTTCTTTTGTCAAGTTGTTTATGTTTTGGCTCTTAGTAGGAGCAAACTTGCATATTTAATTTTTATCATGAATTTAATAATAGGATATTATTTAGGGATGAGTGTTGACCATTTGAGGTTAGCCTTTCTATTATGTAATGTTCTAGAATCTTGTGTAAGCTATTTTGGCAAGTATAAATAGAGTGATTAGGCTTAGGTTAAGGGAAGAACTTAGAGGGTTTTGAAGGTGGAATGTATAGCTCTAGAAATGTGAATTTCAAGCTAGATTATGGATTTGGAAGTTGTATTTTGTTTCTAGTCATAACCCAAAGGGCCTTATAGCTAGACATGTATGTTGATTACTTGATGAATCAATAAAGTATTTTGTTCTCTCTCTCCTTGGTGGTGTTATCTGATGTTTTCTTCCATTGTGTTTACTCCACAAGGTGGTTGGGATAGTTGGGTGTGCCCTTGGCCCTAGTTATTTTCCTCCTTCCTTGTGTTAGGTGATATCAAAGCTCAAGTTTTGTCTTTATGGATATTGGATTGTGTAGAACCCTAAGTGAATTTGGTTGTGGGGTAGCAGATATGAGGATTTGACGTACAACTTGTAGAGGATTACAATCTTGAGGAACCTAATTTGCAAAGATGGTTTGAGGTAGGGAAATACTAATAATGTAATATTAGATAGATTGAGATAGATTGTAACTAGATTATATACTATAAAGACTATCTAGAGTAGAGGAGCACATCTTTATGATGCGAGTAATGATGAAGTAATAGCACCAAACCCTAATCTAGAACTTGAAGAAGATCAAGATGAGGCAAGATTGTTGAGGGTATTATCTAAGGAAAACTCAAAGCCTATTATATAAGTTGTTCCTTATGATGCAAAATTGGACACCAATGTTGTGTTGGATTGGATCTTTAAAATGGAGAAGTTCTTTGAGTATGAAAACACTCCTGCTAATAGGAAGGTGAAGATTGTAGTTACTAGGTTTAAATGACATACCTCATTGCAATGGGAGAATTTGCAAACTGATAGACAAAGGAGAGGAAAGTAAAAGTTTAGAACTTGGGTGAAAATGGTGAACAAGGTAAAGAACAAATTTCTTCCTACTAATTACCAAGTTAGCTTATTGAGAAAGATACAAAATTTGAGAATAAGAGACATGACTATGAAGGAGTACATTGAGGAATTCTATAGATTGGACATTAAATATAGACATGTGGATGATGATATTGAGAAAACTGCAAGGTACATAAATAGATTGAGATCTATAATTCAAGATTAAATAAATCTTGTGAAATTGGAAAGTGTAGAAGAAGCATACCAATATTCCTTGAAAGCTAAGGAGATCTTGAAAAAAAAGCATAATAAAAGATGAATAGGTAGAGCTTCTAGATTCTAGAGAGGTAGTGGTAGATCAAATAGTTCTATGCAAGATAAGGGAAAATCTAAATAGAAGAATGATGAAAAAGGAAAAACTGAGTGGAAATGTGGTGATTATTATCGAGGAGGTACTAGTTCTTACTAGGGAAGAGGTAATTCTTATTCTAGAGGTGGATTTCATGGTAATTATTTTAGATGTTGTAAAGAAGGTCATAGACCCTTTGAATGTAGATCCTATAAAAGTGGGCAAGGTAACATAAATGCTACAATTTGAGAAGACACTGGGGGTTCACCTAGTGGACCTAAGGCTAGAGAGAATCTAATGGTGAGAAGAACATTATGTAATAAGAGAAGTGATGAGGAACCTACCTTAAGAGAAGTATTTTCAAAACCAAATACAAGATGGCTAGAAAATGTTGAGAGGTACTCATTGAAAGTGGAAGTTCTATAAATTTTGCATCAGAAGAGCTTGTTACAAAGTTTTAATCATAGAGGCTGAAGCATCCTAAACCCTATCATGTTTCATGGATCAAGGATGAGCATATGATATTGGTAAGTGAACAATTTATTGTGAAGTTCAAGATTTGAAATTACTTTGATGAAGTTCTATGTGATATTATGCATATGGATTGTTGTCATATTTTGTTGGGTTGACCTTGGAAATATGATAGATATGCTATACATGATGGAATATTGAATCAATATACTCTTTAGTTAAATGGAAAAAAACAAATATTGTTGCTTTTGATTGAAAGTCCATGTTGGCCTAGTTTTTCACCTTGTAAAATTTTGTTATGCTCTATAGTGAAAAAACAATTATTTAAATTATGAGATGTGTTAAAACCCTAGATGAAGTTATTAAAAAATTTCATGAAACCATTGTTATGTGCCCTAGTTTTTCAAAATTTTGGAAAGAAGTGTTTTATAAAAATTACATGGGAAGCTTATTACCCTAAGGTTTTCTCTATACCTTTTCCCGTATTTATTTTAAATTTACTTTCCTAGAATTTAATTATCTTTTCCAATAAACCCTTGATTTAACCATGGATTTACCTTTTTTAATTCCTTAACACTTTCCCAAAGTATATTATCCATTATAGGCTTTGTGTTTGATAACAATTGATCTTTGAAAGATCTATAGTGAGCGCTTGCCCACAATATTAATTTTCTTGACCTCTATCAAAAATTGGGGAAGCACCTACTTGCCACATAGAATTTTGTGAAAATATCCTTTAAATGTGTTACAAAAGCTTGGAGATGTCAGAATGGCTTCAGAATTGTCAAGTGGTTATTAGAGCACATTGAGGATTTCAAGCAATTTCAATGGCTGAGATAAGTAATAGGGTCACCTTTTTATATTATAATCATGATACCATTGATCTTTAAAAGATCTATTTTAGGCATATTACTACAATGAAAATCTATGCAAATTTTAACTAATTTAGGTAAGTGCCCTTGCGACATGTGTTCTTGATGATGCCATGCATTCCAGTTTTGAAAAGGAATAAAAAATAGTTGGCAAATGTCAGACATGCTGGAAAAAGAAACACATTCCATTAGTTGCTCTTGCTGATTGGGTCATAAAAGGTATGAGATATATGCACCATTGATCTTGGGAAGATCAACAGAAGGTGCATCACCACAAGATAAAGTGATGAAAGTTTAACTAAAGCAAGGAAGTGCTTGCTTTCCACATGGACAAGTGGGGCTAGTCATTCAAAGGGTCTCTTAGTCATGTCAAGTTAGAAAGTATTCTCATATGGTACATGATGATTAGTGGAGTGGTCTATGTGTTTGTTGAGTTGGAAGGTGATTGTACTAGTGGGCTCAAAACTTTGAAGCCAAACTTATAAAGTTATGAGGATTTCCATGATCATCAATCTTTGGAAGATTGACGATCAGCTCTTCACCACTTCATAAAAATGAATGAAGTTTAACTAAAGTGGGGAAGTTCCCTATTGATACATGGAAATTTCCAAAAAGGGTTAATGCAATCATTCTAATATCAAGCCAAACCCTTTATTTTTTGATGATCAACTATAGAATTTTAAAATTCATGGTGTGACATGGAATATGACTATTGAAGCATTAACTTTGACCAATGTCATTTTATGCAAGCCTAGTGTTGTAATAAAACTTCCAATTCTCCATTATTGAGCCATAAGATTGCAAAATTGTCATAGGACAAAGATTTTCAGAGATAAGGGTAAGATATTCCAAGGGTTTCAACATATTGTTGAGTGATTTATAGAGAGGAAAAAAAAAGAAAAAGTTGGTAAGTTGCCTGAACTTCTAAAAAATGTGAAGTTGTAATTACATTAGGGTAAATTTAAAAATACATTTATAAAAGATTTTTTTGGGAAAGTATATTACCTGAAGAGGGAAGTACATGATAATTTCTTGGAACAAATGCTAGTCTATGAATGAATTAGCTAGGGCAAAAGAGCTTATCCCAAAAATCCCTAGGTTACTAGTTAGTGAGGATTTCTACTATAAAGTGGACTAGTTAAGGGATATAGAAGTGTCTATTGGAGGATTAAGGCTTTTTCAGAAATGGTTTGCAAAAGGAAAATTAGATACTCCAGTAAACAATGTATGGGAAATAGATATAGGTAAATTGATTATTCCAGGAGTTTTCTTTGATGATGATTTACTAGTAGTAATGGAAAAAAAGTATGACCCAATTACCAGAATTTTAAATAATCATGTGGGTGATAATCTCTTTAGGGTTTCCCCTGAATAGATTAGAGAATTTTTTAAGCTAAACCCTAACCATGTAGTTCATGAAAGAATAGACATAGAAGACCTCCAAGCTAGGTATAATGCATAAAGAGTATATCTGAGGGGAGGACCACTATAGGAGCATTTTATAAAATTGGATCATTTCCCTTGGTTACATAAAATACCCTCGAGCCTCTATTGAAAAAATATTTCAACCCTAGGGCATAGGCCCTATATTATTCTCTTTGCAAGATATTTGGCATAGGTGAGAAAATATCACATCCCAAGCTCTATTGTTTTCATTATTAGTCAAACTTTTCAATATGGAATGAGTTCAATTTTTGATTTTGCTACTCACTTAGCAAAGGAGATTCATAATGGCTTAATACGGATTGCAAAGGCTAAGGTTGATAAGACCTTTTATGGGTACTCCATGCTGATGTATATATGTTTATACAAGGGAGTTACCTTTTTCTCTAAGGAGATGAAATTAGGATTAGAGAGAGATGGAGAGAAGCTCCCTATTTAATTATGGAGTGCAGATATGACATGGGAGGTAAATGATGCCAATTTTTTTAGGTTTGATAGATATTTTTCTTCTACGCTCAAAATGTTGTTAATAAGGGACAACCCTAGGATACCACAACCTCTATTAGAATTAATTAGACCTAATGAGCATGCTAAAGAGTTGTTGGTGAGCCATAATTGTGGAGATATCATCCCATATACAGTGTCCACTATTTTCACTATTTATGGTTTTTTGGGAAAACCAAAAGTGTTACCATACCAAGTGCCTTTAAAAATAGGGATTGCTAAATTATTGTGGCAAATTAGAACAATTGAGGAGAGAGATTTGCTAGGTAAATCTAAAGGTACATTTTTTCCCCAACTTACTATTGTTCATAACTTTATTTTTGTTAAGAAGGGATGGAGGAACTTGGGGAAATTATTAGATAGATATCAAATGACCTAGTCCCATGCCTTTTTTGTAGTTTCAGAGGGATTTTATGACCTCCTCAAAGAAAGGAGTAAGGCTAAAATTTAGAAGCAAATTGTATACTTTCTTGAGGACATAGTCAAAAATAAGTTCTCATTGCAAGAGCTAGAGGTTAGGAAGGAAAAATGGATAGTTTACAATAAAATCTTAGACTTCATAAATTATTTTGAGCCATATTATGATCCCCTAGAAGATAGAAAATATTGAGGTATGAAAATAGATATGTTGATGGACAATTTTGCTAGGATTATGAAAACAATGAATGAAAAAAAAGAAATTTTGACACAAGCGTACCCAAACAAAATGACTAAGGTGGAAAGGAGGCTAGGAAGAAAAATGATTTTGAACCCATGACTATACATTGCAAAAAAGAGTTGGGTATGTAGTGGCTAGGAATGCATAGTATGTTCCTCCATGCAAAAGATCAAGGTCTAAGAGCCCACCTAATACACATGCTCCCAAAGAAAGCAAGGTGGAGCTAGGATCATCTTCTAATTTTGAAGAATACTCACCTACCCAAACTTCACTTAGGATAGATGATGAAGCATCCTTCAAAGAAAAGTTGAGACAAATTGGAGGGGAAGGGATATTATGGTCACAACTACAGATACTAAAGAAGGAGTCCCCGAAGAACCTCATATGCCATCACTTGATCTCAATTTTGGAGATTATAAAGGTAACGAAATAGATCTTGTTATAGCAAAGGCTACAAAAAAAATTATTTATGGTGAAAGTTTTGTAAAATCTAGAGCTTTTGCCCAATTTTTATGGAGAAGAAATATTGATAATTTTGAGAATAAGTGCAAGCTAATAAAAGTAGAGCAACCTAGTAAGATGGAATCTAAAATTGAAGATGAAGTTAAAGTTGACTTCATGGAAGAGTTTACACATATAACCCTTGAAGGGGGAAGACAATTTCTAAAATATTCAAGAGTTTTTCCCTTACCTAAATGGGACATTGCCAACGCCATGATTTTTTATGTTGTGAGGAAGGAAAAGGACACTTAGTTTAAAATTGAGGAAGAGGCCTTGCAGGAACACAAAGGATTGAAATACAATGATGATCACTAGGCATTAGTAATATGGTCAATTGGAAAAAGGGACACGACTAGAATACATAAAGTTTCAAGTGTTGAGCATATAGGTAGCCTCATGCTTTATAGAGAAAATGAGGTAGACAATGAGAAAGTATCCAAAATGGCTAGGGAAATGATGGACTTTGGGGTTGTGGTTGCTGAAAAGGATAAAAATATCCTATAGCTCAATGCAAAATTTGAAGAAATGTTGAAAGCATATGAGGAAAGGGGAAATAAGATACATCAATTAGAGGCTCAAGTAGCCCTAATGGATAAGAAACTGGGAAAGAGAAAAGCGGGAGAATCTAGCCGACTTTGAATTACTTACCTTTGTCCCCCAATTGAGCCATTCAAGTCAACTCCCTTAGAAGAATTACTTGATACCATAGACCAAGATTTTACATTGCTAAGGAATTTGAAGAGGAGAAGAATAAAATCTAGAGTTAAATGATCTATATGAGGACAAGATCAGAAAAAAATATTGTATTTGGTGGATAAGATTGAATAGCCAACATTTTTTGAACAACTGATATAAATAATCGACATGTAGACTGAAATAAAGAGTCATGAAGATGCTTTAGAGCCCATCATGAGTAAATGGGAAAGTAGGGATAATGATACTACCCTTTTGTATGTTCCACTTATTAGTCTATCTTGTGAATAGATAAAGAAAACCTTTGATATGACTAATGGTTTATCTAATTTTGATGAGAAGAGAGTTACAGTGCAGAAAAGGATGAAAATTCATTTTTCAAAATATCTTGCTGAGAAATTTGAACTCTTTCCCCATGCACTTAAAAAAATAGATAAATTGAAAGAAAAGAAGGAATGGGAAAAATAATTAGATGATTTATAATGCCTTAGAATAAATGGGGTTGTAAGTGAAAAAGGGCATGTGCTATTGGCAATGACAACTAATGAAATTGTTAAAGTGTAATTATTCTATAATTCTATTAGAGAATATTTTGTTGAAATCAATAAGTTAGGAGATTTTGTGATCAAGAAGCAATGAGAGGTTTTGAGTTTTGATTGGAAAGATGACACAATTTTTAATAAATGGATGGAAGATTTTGTGTGCTCAAAATAGTTAGTGATTGGAGAAACTGATGAAGAGGAAATGGACCAGGATGAGATGCAAGCAACTAATATATTAGTTCAAGTAGAAGAAGACAAAAATGAATAATCAGCTACAGTACTTGGCACAATGGTCCAAACTAATGACATGGTAATGGGAGAATTAGATGTAGCTATTGTTTTAATAGTGCCTGATGATGTGGATGAAGACCCTTGAGTTGAAGCAACTCTACAAAGATTAGAACCAAGTCCATCATAAGAAACTCCACTAGTTACACCCTCCAAGGATGCCAACAAACTTTAAGCCAATCATGAAACTCGTAGCAACAAAAGGTGTAGCAGAAAATGGTCCCCACAAAGGAATATTCATGATGTGAAATATTTTTTTTGCACTAATTTTAGTTTTTTGTGGCAACAACATTGTAAATATCTTTCTATCTTAAGGAAAACTATTAGTATTCTCTATGCCTAAAGCTTGTTTCATCTCACAATATATAAGTGAGATTCCAAGTCTAGATAAAAGGTTTGAGTCATTGTATAACTTTTAGTTTTGCTAAGCTTTATTTAGTCTAGTCCTTGATGCAAGTTTTATGAAGTATTTCTCTACAAATCTAAGAATACATTTTTTTTGAGGATCATGGTGTCTTATCTTGAATTTTTTTGAGTATTATCTAATGTTACATAATGTTCAAAGAGAATTAATACAAAGATGAACTATCCACATATCTTTTCTCTCTAAATCTTGTCTCCATTTTTACTTGCTAGTTATTTTGAGATTGTATGAGCAAATATTATTCAATTTAATATAACTAGGATAAGTTGTATGTCAATTCATTATTTCTTTTCATTCAATGAATTGAGTAAATAGTTTAGTAAATGTGATAAGATCTCTAGATAGTAAGAAGGACTTTTAGTGAGAATTGCTAATAATATTGATTGTAATGCAGCCAATTAGGTCACAAGGTTGGATATACTCTAAATCCCAATGGATAAGGCATTGAATAATTAGTTCTGTTTGCATATGAAGAAATCATGGATAAGCATCAAGATCATATATTAAATCTAAATCAATTTTACTTTAAATGTATAAAGAGTGTCATAGCTGGTCAATACTTGTTTACATTTAACCTACAAGTCTTAGTTAGCTGCTATTGTCTAGAAATATTTGTAGATCTAAGAAGAATTGTGAGCAATCTATTGTAAGGGATGAATATTATAATAGAATTTCATGGAATGAATGAAATATGGAAGTAGTATCAAGTTTTGAATCTCCTTATCCCTCAAGTGCAGCTTCCTTGGTTTTGTGGAGCCAAAAGAGTAGAAAATCTCTTATGGTTTTGTTGAAGTTGGGTCTAGATCTAAAGATTATCTAGTTGATCATAGGAAATAACTAACACTTAGGTTATTTTGATCTCTACCATCTTGGTATTAAGTGTTCTTTCACTTAGTAGTGTAAAAAGACCAATAGTTTGAATGAGGTTAATTGTACTATTGTGAAAATTTGCATGGTCAATGGGAAATAATTTGAAAAAGAAATGAAAAGGAACCAAGTTTATTTTTCTATAATTCCTAAAGGACTGAGTTTTGGTAGTAATGACTGAGTAGTAGAAGCTAGTAATGACCAAGTGACAAAAGAAACTAGTAGAGGTTGAGTACCAATAGAAATTGAATTTTTTATAATTAAATTTAATGATATTGTTGTAGAGGATATACTTGATGGTTTACCTCTGGTAAAGAGTATAAGTCATAGTATAGATCTAATTCTTGGAGCAAGTCTTCTGAATAAAGCACCATATAGATTAACACCTATAGAGAATGAAGAACTTAACTAACAAGTACAAGAGTAATTGTAGAAAGTTTTGATCAAGGAAATTTTGAGTCCATGTGTTGTACCTACTATATTGGCACCTAAGAAAAATGGAGATTGGAGAACATGTATTGATTCCAAAGCTATTAACAAGATCATAGTTAAATATAGGTTTCCTATGTCAAGGATGGATGACATAATGGATTGTTTAAGTGGAGAAAAACATTTTACCAAAATTGATTTGAAGAGTGGTTATCATCATATCAAAATCAGAGAAGGTGATGAATCAAAGACTACTTTTAAAACAAAATATGGTTTGTATGAATGGTTGGTTATGCCTTTTCATTTGACTAATGCACCTAGTACTTTCATGAGGTTGATGAATGAACTTTTGAAAATATTCTTAGGTAAGTTTGTGATTGTTTATTTGGATGATATTTTGAGATTTAGTAAGACTAAGAAAGAACATCTTGAGCATGTTAGAAAAGTATTAGAAAGATTGGAAGAGGAGAAGTTGACTATTAATCTAAAACGGCATTTTTCTATGCAAGAAGAGATTGTATATTTGGGATTTGTGATTTTAGCTGATGGTTTGAAGATGGATCCTAAAAAGGTAAAAGCAATTTTGGAATGGCCTGCACCTGAGAATGTGGGTGAGGTAAGATCATTTCATAGTTTGGCTAGTTTTTACAAAAAAATTATAAGGAATTTCATTTTTGTTTGTAATGTTATGACTAGGACAATGAGAGGAGATAAAAAGGAATTCAGGTGGACACATGGAGCTGACAATAGTTTTGAGACTTTGAAACAAAAGGTTATTGAGTTACCTGTATTGGCTTTACTTGATTTCAATAAGGTATTTCAAGTTGAATGTGATGGAAGTGTTAGTGCAATAGGAGTTGTATTGAGTCAAGAAGGTAAACCTTTTTCTTTCTTTAGTGGGAAATTGAATGATGCTAGAAGGAAATATTTTGTTTATGATCAAGAGTTGAATGCTATTGTTCAAGCATTGAAGAAGTGGAGACAATATTTGATTCCTAAGGAGTTTTTGGTGTATACTAATCATAAAGCTTTACAGTACTTAGGGAGTCAATATAAATTGAATTAGAGACATATGAAGTGGGTTGAGTATTTAAAGAGTTTCACATTTTTTATCAAGCATAAGAGTGGAGTTACTAATAGAGTTGTTGATGGATTAAGAAAAAGATGTTCTTTATTGATTGAGATGAAGATTGAAGTTCTTAGTTTTGATAAAATGAAAGAGTTGTATGATAATGATCCTAATTTTTCTACGGTGTGGAGAGAGTGTAGAGCACCAAGTTTAATAGATAACATAAGTAATTATGATGAGTATTTTATTCAATAAGGTATGTTATTAAAAGAAATTCAAATGTGTATCCCCAGAAGTTCAATGAGAGTTCATTTGATTAAGGAAAACCATAGTGGTGAATTGGTTGGACATTTTGGAATTGATAAGATATTGAGTTTTTTGAAGGACAAGCATTATTGGCCAAAAATGTATAAGGATGTTCAATTTTTTTTAAAGAGTTGTGGATTTTTTCAAGCTGCAAAAGGAGTAAGTTAGAATGTTGGTTTGTACACACCTATTTTTGTTCTTGGGAAACCTTGGAGTGACTTTAGTATGAATTTTGTTTCTGGATTGCCTAAAATAGTGAATGGGTATGATTTTATATTTTTGTTGTGGATAGATTGTCTAAGATGGCTCATTTCATACCATGTAAGAAGACCTCAAATGTTGAGCATGTTGGTAAAATCTTATTCAAAGAGATTGTGGGAATGCATGGATTACTAAGAAGCATTATTTCTAATAGAGACAATAAGTTTGTTGGTTATTTTTAGAAGACTTTATGGAAGAAAATGGGTACTAAGATGAAGTTGAGTTCTACATTCTATCTGTAGATAGAGGTTGTGAATAAAAGCTTGGGTAATTTTCTATGATGTTTAATTGGAGATAAGAAAAGTACTTGGGAGATGGTATTGGCATAAGCTGATTTTGCATATAATAATTCTATGAATAGGAGCATAGGAAGAAAAAAAATTGAGATTGTTACAAGAATGTAGCCTAGAGGAGTATCAAATTTGAGGGATGTTGTTGGTGAAGAAAAGAAAAGTGATAAAGAGGGAATGTTTTCTTATTTTATGGAGTCTTTGCATAAGGAAGTAAAGTTGAAGTTGGAACAAAGTAATCAGAAGTATAAAAAAACTATTGATAAGTCTAGAAGACATCATGTTTTTTAAGTTGGTGATGAGGTGATGGTTCATTTGAAGAAAGGAAGATTTCCTATTGGAACATACCATAATTTGAAGATGAAGAAGTTTAGGCCTTGTAAGATCTTGAGAAATTTTGACAATTGTATCTTATGAAGTTGAGTTACCTAATGACATGGATATATCTCCTATATTCAATATTACTAATTTGTATAAGTATCATGAGTTAGATGATGAAGTTTTTGTATCAGATGATTATCCTAAGAAGTAGATTGAGGAAGTTGAGCATGTATTAGATCAAGGAGTTGGTAAAACTACAAGAGGAAAAGATTACTATGAGTATCTAGTGAAGTGGAAGAGTAGACTAGTTGAAGATGCTACTTGGATTTCTCAATATGAATTGGATTTAGCTTAGATTGTGATGCTTGCATGAGTTAGGAGAATCATTTCTTTCAACCCTAATTTTCTGATGTAGGAGTATCCTAGGTTCCCTTGTAATCTTGCACTTTTGTTTATTCAACTTGTTATTATCGACTTTCAGTTACTTCCAGGTTATCCAATGTGTGCCCAATTATCCAATGTATGCTAAGCTATCCAATATGTGCTAAGTTATCTAGTATTGGCTGAGTGTTCCTTCATGTGTTGAGTGAACCTATTATTTGCTAATGCTCAGTTCCTTCTTTTTCTGAGTTGTCTATGTTGTGATTCTTAGTTGGAGTCAACTTTTGTATTTATTTCTGATCATGAATTTAATGATAGGATATTATTTAGGAATGAGTGTTGACCTTTTGAGGTTGACCTTTCTATTATGTAATGTTCTAGAATCTTTTGTAAGTCATTTTGGAAAATATAAATAGAGTAATTAGGCTTAGGTTAAGGGAAAAATTTAGAGGGTTTTGAAGGTGGAATGTATATGTGTTTGGGAATGCAAATTTAAAGCTAGATCATGGACCTATATGTTGTATTTTGTATATGTGTATAACCCAAAAGGCCTTATAACTGGATATGTATGATGATTACTTGATGAATCAATAAATTATTTTCTTCTCTCTCTCCTTGGTGTTGTTCTCTATTGTTTTCTTCTATTGTGTTTATTCTGCAAGGTGGTTGGGATAGCTTGGTGTATCCTTGGCCATAGTTATTTTCCTCCCTCGTTGCATCAAGTATAGTAAGTATGTTTAATAATTCAGTATTTCATTCTAAGACAAAGCACATACCCTTAATGTATCATGTTTTGAGAGAAAAACAATAAAGAAAGAAGTAAGGTTGGATTATCTAAGCACTAAATATCATATTATAAATATCTTTACAAACCCTTTACCTAAAGATACTTTTGAGTACCTAAGAAGTATGCTAGGGGTTATGCCCCTACCTAATTTAGAGTAGGTGATGGAAGGAGTGCATCAGTTCAGTGGTATAGAGCACTATGGTTAGATTGGATTGAATGATGATGCTTCCTATATGGGGGAGTATCTAATATGTAATAAGTCATGAAAGACTCTAGGTATTTTATATTGAGTAGTGTCTTCAAACACTCAAGTTGATTGATGATTTGAGCAACTAAATAGAAATTGGTATGTGATAATTGGCATTTTGATTAACACCTTTGACATTGATGTCAATGTGGGAGAGAATGTACATGAAAAACATATTGACTGAATGTATATAAGAAGAGAAGCACCCATTGAGATGGCATTGGGGGAGACTAGTTACCTCTTTAGGTAGATTTTAAAATATTCATATAAGTGTGTAGAAGGATGTGTAAGTGCACAAATGTAGCTAAAAAGTATTGTAAGTTGTTTATAATGAATAACTACTACCAATTCTAAAAGAAGAAGAAGAAGAATATAGAATTCTAGAAGATCTTAGATTGATAAAGAGGATTTGAGAAGAAGGCAATAGTGGATTATAGTTTGGTATTCTTGGAACTTAGATTTTTTTCATATATGTTTCCATCAATACCAAAGGGGGAGATTGTTAGCATGAATATTGATGATACTACATTGAGGGAATATCCTAAGCATTAAAGAATATTGATATGTTGCATTCATGACTGATTTTGTCATTGATATTAATATAGGAGTAATTTTGTTAAGACTAGAAGAAGAATAGTCAGTAACCTTAATATGCATAGGAGCTGAGGAAGTTTCAGATGATGCACAATGGAGGATGTGTTCCTAAGGTTGTTTTGATGATGTGGTTTAAAGGATTAACTCTAATTTGATGTTGTATAGAAGTTGCACCTATTATACTAGAAGTAGTGTAGAAACAGAGCATTGGAAAATAGAGTTTTGATGATCTATCACTATCTTTCATCTAAGATGTAATGAAGGTCATTCATAGATAACAGTGATAGAGGAAGATCATGTTATGATGCCAGATTGTGTGCAAGATGTGGTTTCACACATATTAATTTTGGTATAGACTTTTAGCTGACAGTGTTCTTGTAATTGTGAATTAATTAATTATCTTATTTTTATTAATAGCGAAAGCCTGAAGGCTAACTCAAGGAATTATTATGAAGATATGATATAAAGAAAAGATTTTTTTCATGTTTGTAAATGAACTTGAATTTAGAGGATCAAGTGGGTATTAGTATACAGTGCAAGAAGGAGATGAATGCTTGTTGAATGCACGTAAGTGATCCAAGGGATCATTGCATGTGCAGTATGAGATCTGGTCACAAGATCTGAAGAATTAGAAGTCTGGTTAATAAGAAAAAGATAGAGGAAGGAAGTACATTTCAGTTCTATTATTCTACAAGGAATAATACATAGATCATTTGGACAGTGGGTTCTTTGATCTTAACCTTGAAGCTATTTGGGTAGTGGGTCCAGCTATCTTCCATAACTCCTAATAGGGTTAGCACAACTCCTAACAGGGTTGGAATCTCCTAACAATGATTCAAAGTCTCCTAATAGGGACTCATATGTTCTAATTGTTGTAATTGAATCATAACATGGTCTATCCTCTAACAAGGAATATTTATATTAGTACATCATCTTGTGGGTACCATCCCCACTAGGGTTTTCCCTCTGATGAAAGGTTTCCCAAGTTAACATATCTAGTGTTAATTTTGTATGAGTATTTTGATGTGGTTTCATTTTATATTACCCACTTGGTTAAGTTTGTTTAAGAGTATTTTTGTCATGATAGTTGGATAACTAATTCATCCCTCCCCCACCCTCTAAGTTATATTAGTGGGCTATATATTCTAACATGTTGTTCTAAAGAAAGAAGGATATGGTATTGTTAGGATAGAAGAAGATATGGTCAACAATGGAAAAGAGATAAATTTCCCTTTGTCCAATGAATTAAGTCCACCATCTTCTTCAACTTGCAAGAGGCCCTCATTTGAGATTCATCCTCTTGAACCTACATTGAAGAAGTGGAGCATTAAAGGAAATGTAGCATTAGGAGGGGATGTGTACACACCATTTAGTCCCCTCTTCATTTTGAAAATGAATAGATTACAACAAAGAAACTAGTGCACTTGGGGAGCCATGGTGATGTCTTTGTTACTACTTCTGAGTTAGAAGAAGGGATGGTGGAAGAGTCCCCTATACCAATCATGAACTTGACTATGAATGATTTTAAAGGGAAATAAGTAGATCTTGTTGTTGAACAAGCTTGTAAAAATTCTTGTTTGACCATAATTTCTTTAACTTTACAACCTTTATTCAATTTTCTTGGTGATAAAAAAAATCCATCTTTTAAGAAAGATGTAAGAAAAGACTAACAAAGAAATCTAATAAAGAGGACTATGCTATTAGAGATGTTATTAAAGTAGATATGACACAAGAATTTGGAAAGATTACTCTAGAGGAAGGAAGAGTAATGATAAAAGGAGTATAAAATCTTCCAAATTGGGATATTGAAGATGCTATGGTTTTTGGTGCAACAAGAAAAGAAACAAATACTTTGAACAAAATTGAAGAAGAGGCTAAGAAAGAATCTAGTGGAGAATAGTATATTCAAGACCATGGTCCATTAGTTATGCAGTCATTACGAAGGAGAAATAAATCACGGTCTCTTGAAAAGTATGATACTAATTTAATGCGAAGTTTAATTGTAAAAAGTATAGAAGAAACTTCTACTAAAGAAGTTTCTTTCATGAATAGAGAGACAATAAATTTTGCACTAGCTACAACAATAAGGGAAAACAAAAGGATGGATGAATTTCATGCTAGGTATGAAGAAGTCTTGGCTTCCTAGAATGAAGATAGAAAGAAGAGAATGGAGGTTAAAAGTAGGCTCGCTATTCATGAAGGAAAAAAATAGACAATTGGAGGTGAGGGAATCCTCTCAAAAAATGATTACATCATCACCTGCACCCACACCTATGACTAGTCCTATTGTATAGATAGTAGATACCCCATTACATCTAGAAGATAATACCAAGGAGGGATAAGAAGAAGAAAAGGATAGGTTCAAGGCTCTACAATTAGAAGTGCTACAGAGATATGAAGATAAAATTAGAGATAGACTATTGTTTTAAGTGGATCAAGTTGATTGGGAACTTTTTAATTTTAGAATGTACAAATTATTAAATATGTGGGTTACTCTTCACAAGAATGAACTTGGACTAATGGAAATCCTAGATAAGTGTGTCCATAAAGATCATGAATTTGATAACTTTTTCTTGGCCACTGAGGAGGATCTACAATTAAAGGACAAGATAGAGAAGAAACATCTTCTGGTGATTGATTTAATGGAATTTGAAATAAAAAGATAAATATTGTAGAGGAAGATGAGAAAGTGTTTCTCTAGGTATGTCAATAAGAATTTTAATCTTTTTCCTCATTCTATCAATGGAAGAACTTGTATTAACCCTAAAGAAACATGGGGAAATGAATTAAAGGAGGCCTTGGGCCCAAGAATGAATGATATAATAAACAGGGAGGACAATATCTTTTTTTCAAGAATAGTTGAAGAAATCACAAATGTCCAAATATTCTTTGATTCTTTCAAAGATGAGATTAAGGAGGTTAGGAAAATATGGAAGAATATTATGATGAAGGAAAGATAAACTATTGAATTTTGTTGGCCTTATGATACCATTTTAAATGAATGGATGATAAAGTATGGATCAACAAATGATGACCCACAGGTGGTAGTTGAAGAACAATTTTTTTATAAAGTTGAAGAAGTTGTTACCCCATCAGAAATAAAAGACAGTCAAGAAGCATGTTGGAATAATCATTGATGAAAGAAGGATGATCAAATTATTTCACTATGACATCTTTATTTTATGCATCATCCATTATGGGTATGCCTACATGAAAAATAAATACCAATTTTGAAGATCTTGGTTCGTAGCTACTTATGCTAAACTATTTTTTTTTTGTCTCATTTTGTATGTGTTTGATATTGATGTTTTGTCACCTTCTAGAACAAGTTTGGTTTTCAAATGAAAAGGTGACATGTGTCTTTTCTCGATAAGCCTAAAGATTGTTGCAACTCACCTATATAAATGAGTTCCCAAGGCTAGAGAGGGGTCCAAATTTTAATTAAAATGAATGTATTTTCTTATGTTTTGAGTCTATTCATTACTATGTAGTTGATTTATCCTAGAGTTATCTTTAATGGAAGGAGAAAGTTAGAAGTATAAAAGTCTATAAAGGTCAATACTAAATTGTATATTTTTAGGCAAGATAATACAAAGTAATAAAATGTTGGTTTCCCAATTTGGATCTTGTCTCTTCTTGTGTTTCTTTCAATTTTCTTGAATTTGATGATTGATTGTATTAAGTTTTAGTTGTAGTTCATTTTGAGTTGTATCTTAGTTAATATTTTTATGATAATAAAACTGATTATGTAAACACTTGACGTGACTTAAGAAAAGTAAGGCTTTCATGAGGAAATTTTGATAAGAATGAGATCTTAAGTTCAGTATTAATTTCCTTTTCATAAAGTGATAAGATAGATCTAGTATCATGTGTTAGGCTTTGTGAGTTAATAGCACAAAATGGATAAAGCACTAGTCATATATCAAAGTTGATAGAAACTAGATAAACTATATTGTGTAAAATTTATAAACCAAATCTTTAAAATATTTTTTTGTTTATAGATCAAAAAACTTTGCATGTTCTTTTTTTAGTAAGTCTCAAGGTTTGAAGAATTACATATTTATTGTTGAAAATATATTGGTACAAGTATGATAAATGTGTTTCAATCATTATTTTTTCACTAACGCCAAGCCTATTATTTATTGGTAAGATAATTGCTTATATGATTTAAGTACTATCACTTATTTGATTGATGAAGAGGATTTGATGCCCACTAATGTTTAGTTGATGTTGAGCACTAGTAAGTAAACTTTAGTTCATGTTGAGAGATTTTACAGAGGATGCTGAGCAATGTAGTATGTGTCATGCATCACAAGAAATTTAATGTCGAGTGTTAATATTATTAGAATGATCATGAATTCAATTGATTTGAGCAAACAAGTTTCTTTTCTTGGATTGCATGAATCATGTGGAAGATAAGATTGATGAGTTGGTGGCACAGAATTCATGGTAAACTATTTTGAGGTAAATTCAAAGAGGATTAAAGGAGAAGATTCTAAAAATGAAATGGAATAGATTCATTGAATCCAACCTATTATGGAGAATGAATGGAAAAATTTCTTAATTCTAAATGCAATATGACCAATCAGTCAAATAAGATGAGATATGTGGTTGTCATTTACGATAACATATTTTTTTTAGTATAGCTATGATTTTTTGTGATGGAAAATTGTCTAAGTATTGGACAATGTTATAGCAACATGATGAGATTTATTGATAGTGGAATATTCCTTAAGAATATCCTCTTGCATAGTTGACTACAAATGCACGACATCATCTTAATGATGTATACTAGTGTGCATGTCCGTATAGACAACCAAGTTTAAGTTATGAAGGAAATATTGATGTAGATACATCACTATACAAAATAGAGCAAGTCAGAAAATTGAGTTGTATGACTTAAATAATTATTTTGATTATTAATTCTTGATGAGATGACTCTAAGGATGATATGTGGGTCAACTAAGGAAGGATTTATTAACCTGATTGATATAAGTAAAGAACTTCATTTGTGAAGTTAGATGTGAATGCGAGGTCATGTTATGTGATATGATGATATGAGATATGATGCAAATCGATATATATGCAATTACTCCTTGTTTATGAAATTGAAAAAATAGGAGGGAAGATTGTCTACAATCTACCAAAGGCTTGTATGAAGAGCTGACAATCAAAAGAATTGTGAATTACATCAAGTGATTCAGTATTGTATGTATATCTATTCTCTTGAAGAACTTAATTGTATAGTTGCATGTTAGGGCAACAAACTCTTCTTGCACACATTTATATATGATCCAAAAAATCCTAACAAGGTTGAGGCTTCTAACAAGGCCTAGTCTCCAAATAAGGACTCAAGACAATATACATTCTTCATAGACTCCCAACAAGGTCAATATCCTTAACCAAATTCTTTATATAGTGAATCATCTTGTGGGTTTTCCCTTGGCCATAGTTTCCCTAGTTAAAAAAATATGGTGTTATGAGCTCTCTTTATGTGTTATTTTTTATACTATTCAATGTTATTGGTTTACTTTCTTATGCGTGTGGCAAAGTAATTAATAATATCTAGTTGTGGAAAAAAAGATTGAAAATACTGATTCACCACCCTCTTAGTATTATCTATTTCTAACAATTGGTATTAGAGCCTTGTTATTTAGAAGAGGATTAATAGCTTGAATAAAATCCCTATGGATATAGAATAGTTGAAGAAGAATCTTGAAGAAGCTCTTGAGCAAATTGATGTCCTTATTGATGAAAGAGATGGTCTAAAGGATAGACATGAAGATGCAAAAGCTTATATTGGTAAACTAAAGGACAAGATAGATAACCTAAGGCAAAAAGGACCTAGTGAGTGAACTAGTGATGATGATATTGAAGATCTAAAGAAAGAAAATGAGATCTTGAAACATAAGTTAAAACTAGTAGAAATCAAGCTAAGTCTTAAGAAAAATGAAGGAAAGAATGATTATGAAATAAAAGTTGAAAAATGCATATCTTAGATTCTAGTTAAGAAAAGTAACATTTGAGTTAGAATCTACCAAGTTGGAACATGCAGAATTAGAGAAATACAATACTTTTCTGAAAGGTGAATTGGTACAAACTAAATAGAAACTTGAGAAATTGTATACTAGCAATGAAAATATTAAAGAACAAATATATGTACAAAGACCTAGTTATGATAAGACTGGGCTTGGATTATTTCTTGGAAAATCCACCAAAAAAATTATTGAGAGTAAAAAACCTGATCCTCTTGAAATCAAGAAAGATTTAAAAATGAGCAAATCTGATGATACATCTAAAGACAAAGAGAATGTTACTCACTTTGAGAAATCTAAAGAATCTAATCAAGATGAGGAAAATAGAAGAAATGAATTTCATGTTAGATGTGATGAACGTGAACATACTGGAGACAATTGCAAAGGTAAGTCTTTTAAACCTATTTCAAAATTTTATTATCATAATTGTCATGGATATGGACACTATGCAGTAGATTGCAAGAAACCTAAATTTGATAATGATAAAGCAAGTAGTAGAATGTTTAGGAACACTAACTATGCAAGTAATAGAAGAAGATCTGATAGTAATGCGAGTGGAGAAAGAAGAAAAATTGTTTGTTATATATGTAATAATCTTGGACACATCGCAAAGAATTGTAGAGCACTTGACAACTAGTATAATGGATAAAGAAGGAATGTACCTATATGTTAGTTATGTAATAACTTTGGACACACAAAAAGATTTTGTAAAATGGATAAAAGAAACTTGAATAGGAATCAAAATTACAAAAGGAACAATATAAGAAATGATGACAATTTGAAGGAGGAAATGAAGGAGTAGATAGAAGATTTCAAGAAAAAATTTCTAAAGGAAAAAGAATCTGGAAGTTCTCATATAGTTCTAGAAGAAGTACATCCTAATGTACTTGATAAGATAGTAAAGTCACTTATTGTTTGTGACTCATCTTACCTAAATTAAGAATTCTTAGTAAAATAGCACATCAATTAATAAAAACTAATGTTAGAGACAATGCCACAAGTTTCATAGTAGTAACCCTTGAGGAACCAAAAGAAAAAAAAGGAAGCATTAGTGCCAAGAAAGTCTACAAGTTTTGAGAAAACAAAACCTATGTAGATCCCCTCTTGTAAGAATGGAATTAAGAAAACAACAAGTGGACCAAGTAAGAGGAGGAAAACCTTATAGATTAGTTCCTTAGAATCTCAAGAAGGGACTGGTGATAGACTAATAGAACCTACAGATCAGGAAGTAAAGACTTCAACAGGAAGGAAAGAATGGAAAGCAAAGGTAGAAAATCTTAATATGCAAATTATTAATGACAACAATTTTGTGCAATTGAATAAGTATTATGACTTGTACAATAATATGGATAGGAGATAACTAGAGAATGTTGTAGTTAGAAACATGATTCTAAAAGATAAAAGGTTTGATAGCATAAAAGGTCAAATCCCTAAAGATTTGTCTAATAGACTGAGAAATAGAAAGAGTAGCTTAATTGAGGAAGATAAACAAATAAGGATGAATATGGTGAAAAATTTATGTATAGTAAACAATGAGGAGGAGTTAAAGGAAATTTTGAAAGGTATAGCACCCTTGCTAAGGAATAAGAAGAGATCCATTCTTCTTATGGGAGGAAATTATGAAGAGGTAAATATGGAAACTCTAAAGCAAATAGTGACATACTTGTCTACTATGCCTAAGGAGACTGAGAAGAGTGCATAGTTAGGGGAGAAAAACCCTACTATGGTAACAATCACGCCTTCTCATAGTTCTAAGCAACTAGCTAAAGCTTCAATTCTAAGTGATTCACCAAACATTTCAATTGATAATGAATTCATGCAAGTAGATAACACTAATGTAATAGTGGATAGAGCTAAAGATCAATTCAAATATTTTGGCTTTAACATTGTTGGCAATATTGTTGACCACATCAGCTCTACAGAAGAAGAAGAAGAGCAAGAGAAAAAGAAAGATGATGTATCTTTTGAGAAGAAATTCAAAACTATGTCAACTAGCACTAAGGAAGATACTACAAGTGTTCCCGTAGCCACAATAATAATAAAACCATCTACAACACCTACACAAGTGGCAGTGGTCACCATAGTAGTACAATTAGATGATGATGATGAAGCAAAAAACCTTATATCTTCTTTAAGTAAATTCCTTGAAAAGAAGAAATTAGTTATGTCAATTAAAAAGAATTTAACTTCAGTTTTAGACAGATTAGAGAAGATAGTAAGTTTTTTTGATACATCTATAGACACTCAACAAAGATCAGCAATTGTGTGCAAAAATTTTGATAATGATTTTATAGCGCTTACCAATGTTGTTACAATGCAAGCACATACTGAGCATGATGCTAATCTTCTTAATACTATGTGTACAAATATAAGGAATGATCAATATAGAAATACTAAATATATGCATTAAGGTATTGAAGTAGAGTATGGAGGAAGGGAAGTAGATATATGCTATGTGCAACTTGGCATACCTTCACCTTCACAATTTTGATGAACAGATCAAAGGAAAGATAACTGAGCTATAGATTTTATTGATAACTTTTTGAGACAAGATCGAAAGTTAGAAAAAATTGAGCATTCAATGGAAGAAATTCATGATAGCATCCAAGATATACAAGCAAAAAAAGAGAAATCCCTAAAAAGATTTACTTCTTTGAGAGATCATTTATTCCTATAGATTACATTGTTACAGAGTCAATTGGAGGAATGCTTGGTAGTTAAAACTTCATATGATAAGTTTGTGGCTACAAACTTGAATGCACCAAAATTAGTTGCATATTCCCAATGAGCACTAATAAGTGTGTCAGATCTACTAAAAGATAGTTGGAAGAAACATCTTGCATAGTTGAAGACTAACTTCAGTGATTGTTTCTCTAGATTTTGATGGAGCTTTCAGACTTTGACAAGATTTTTTCCTTTGTTGACACCTTTTTCATTAATGTCAGTGGGGGAGAAATAAGAAAAATTGTAATTGTAAGTTATATAGTCCTATTTTGAAGTATAGAAGTAAGCTTTGCTTCAAGAAAGCTTTGTAATCAGAGTTATAAGAGATGTAATCTTTTTTATATAATCTAAGATATATTTTGTTGTGTTGCATATGTTTTTTTTATTTTTGATTGGTGTGACAACATTTTTTTGGGAACTTAGAAAATTTTCCCAAAATGTTGCCATCAATGCCAAAGTAGGAGATTGTTGGCAATATGACTAATTAGTTAAATAAGATGAGATTTGTGGTTGGCATCTATGGAAACATATGTTATACAGTATAGGTATGATTGTGATGGAAAATTGTCTAAGTATTGGACAATGTTGCTACAACACGATGAGATTTATTGATAGTGGAATATTCCATAAGAATATTCTCTTGTATAGTTGACTATAGATGCATGACATCATCTTGATGATGTATACTAGTGTGCATGTTTGTACAAACAACCAAATTCAAGTTATGAAGGAAATATTGATGTAGATACTTTACTGTACAAAACAGAGCAAGTTAGAAATTTGAGTTGTATGACTTAAAGAATTATTTTGATTATTAATTCTTGATGAAACGACTCTAAGGATGATATGCGAGCTGACTAAAGAAGGATTTATTAATATGATTGATATAAGTAAAGAACTTCATTTGTAAAGTTAGATGTGAATGCAAGGTCATTTTATGTGATATGATAATGTGAGATATGACAAAAATTGATATATGCATAGTTACTCCTTGTTTATGACATTGAGTGAATAGGAGGGAAGATTGTCTATAGTTTACCAAAGGCTTGTATGAAGAGATGACAATCAAAAGAATTGCTAAGTACAACAAGTGATCTAGTATTGTATGTGTATCTATTCTCTTGAAGAACTTATATATAGTTGCATGTTAGGACAGTGGTCTCTTCTTTCATACATTTGTATATGATCCACCAACTCCTAATAGCGTTGAGGCTTCTAACAAGGCCTAGTTTCGTAATAGGGACTTGAGACACTATACATTCTTCATAAACTCCTAATAGGGTCAATATCCTTAACCAAATTCTTTATATGGTGAATCATCTTGTGGGTTTCATCCCCACCAGGGTTTTCCCTTGGCTAGGATTTCCCTATTTAACAAAATATAGTGTTATGAGCTCTCTTTATGTATGGGTTTTTATACTATTTAGTATTATTGGTTTAGTTTCTTATGCATGTGGCAAAGTAATTAATAATATCTAGTTGTGGGAAAAAAGATTGAAAATACTTATTCACCTCCCCCTCTCAATATTATCTATTTCTAACACATTCTTTATTTATAGGGAAGGATGGTCAGAAGCAAGGGTTGTCATATGGACGAACCTAAGAAAAGGATTCTAGGGTATTATTTCATTCAGTGACCTAAGTGAAGAGTCTACATTGGCAAGTTAAGCAAGAAGGCTTAATGGTATCGATGCTTGAAGGGTGAACAAGCTATCAGAGTTGAAGTATGTGAAAGCCAAGAAGAATGGGTGACTAAAGTAGAGATCTGTAATTTACAAATGGATTTGTAATTTTTTATCAAATCAAGCCTTACTATTTCTCTCTAATAGTTGTATCAATCTAGGATAAATCATTTGGATTAAGGTTGACCTAACAGTCATTTGTAAATCCTTTAACTAAGTGACATTCCAAATGAATAGTCTAATGTCCTCTAAAAAGGTTCACTCCTAATAGGATGATTGAAATCCTTTAACTAGGTCACATTTAATAGTGTGCATTGTAACCTTTAACAAGGTTGGCCTTTCATAGGGCATCACTTCAGAAAAGTGAGAAAGAGTAGCATGTTACTAGCGGTTCTTCCCAAATTGGTTTTCCACATAAATAATTATGTTAAGTGCAGTATTGAATCTATTTTTTTTCATGTTTACATTTCTACAAATTAGGTTCATAGTAACCTACAAGTTTTAAGTGATTACATAATCTTATGGATGCATGCATGATGATAAATGTTTTATCAGTTCACTAAGCTGAGAAAAGTTTTATTTTTACATTTGGACCTTGCATAACTAATTCACTTCCCCTCTTAGTTATTCTAAAGAATTCCAAAAATTGGTATTTGAGTAATCTTCTTAAGAGGACTAGTTTGAAAGTACTAGAAGCACAAAGATCAAGATGTCAAAAAGAGAGGTACTAAAGCTTAATAGAGATAAATTTCCTACATGGAAAAGTTTGATGAAGCTACACCTTGGAGGACTTGGAGATCATGCACAATCTACCATCACTATTGAGCATGTTGATCATGTTGGAGCCCCAACTTTTGAAGATCTAAAAAAGAAGAAAGAATACAACCAAGCAATGTTGGAGATTGCCTATGCCCTAAGATACGATGAATTTGGTGATATCAAAATTCCTAACAATACAAATAAAGTGTGGTATTCTTTACACACCATCTATGGAGGAGACAAGAATGTTCTAAGAGCCAAATATGAGAATGCAAGAAGGAGTAAATATTGCTCAATATTTCTCAAGGATAAAAGATGTTAATGCTATAAGAGGATTTACTAGTACAATAGATGATGATAAAATACCAAGCAAAGTTTTAAGAACATTATTGCCTATATATGCTATTAGAGTTTCTACAATACAAGAACTGAGATGCATACTAGGGAATGGTCTAACTCTTGAAGGTCTAGAAGGTAGGCTCACTGCTTTTGAGCTATCTAAATTTGATAATTAAAAACCTAAAAATATTGAATATGCTTTTAGAGCTAACCTATCATTGAAATAACCTAATGTGAAGAAGAAAAAGACAAAATATGTTTCCAGTGATAGTGAGACAGATGAGGAAGATGTTGATCAACTTGAAGCACTACTAGTAAGGATATTTCTTAGAGGTGAAGGCAAGTTTAAAGGTAAACTACCTATCATTTTTTTCAATTGGAATGAGGTTGGTCATATTGCTAATAGATGTCCATAGAATAACTATAGAGGTGGTGACAAGTACAAAAGTATAAGAGATGAAGACAAAAAACATTACAAAGACAAAGGCAAGAAGTCTTGCTACATTACTGAAGAGGAAACAAGAGATGAATTTGATGAACTTGATGATGAAGTGGTGTATGTTGCAATGAAGCATTAATATGATGAAGATGAGGCAAATGCACTTGTGTCTTGTGTGAACAAGAATGAAAAATGGATCATTGACAATGGGTGTTCACATCACATGACTGGATATAATAGTAAGTTCATTAGCTTGAATTATAATGATGGAAATAATGTAAGATTTGGTAATGATTCACCTTGCTTGATAAAAGGAAAAGGTTCTATTGAACTCATAGAAAATATTTTATGTGATAATGCTTACTATGCTGGAGGACTTAACTATAATCTATTGAGTGTATCACAACTGAATAATTCAGGATTTAAGGTTGAGTGTGAAAAAAAGATTGCTAATATATAATATATTGATTAGAAAGGGTGATCAAACTAGGATTAATCTATTTTACCTTGATATAGAGGATGCTACTTGTCTAGTTGTAGAAATTGATTATGTGTGGCTATGGTACAAGATTTTATATCATGTTAATTTTGATAACTTGGTTAGTATCAATAATATGGGAAAAGATAGAGGTTTTCCTAAGTTGAAGAACCTTGACAATATAATGTGCAAATAGTGTGTGTTAGGCAAAATGACAAAAGTCAAGTTTTAAGAGTAAGACTCGTACCTCTAAAGGAATACTAGAGATTGTTCATAGTAACTTGTGTGGACCAATTGAAGTGCAAAGCTACATAGGAGATAAGTACATAATATTGCTTGTTGATGATTATTCTAGAATGATGATAGTTATGTTTCTGAAATAGAAATTTGATGCCTTCCAAATGTTTAAGTGGTACTTAGCAAGAGTTGAGAAGGAAACAAGTAAATGTCTAAAATTTTTGAGATCTAACATAGGAGAAGAATTTACATCAAATGAGTTTGAGATGTTTTGTAATGAAAAAGGAATAAAAAAAAATACATTTTCTCCTAGAACTCACCCACAAAATAGAATTTCTGAAAGGAGGAATATCTTTCTAATGAATTGTGCTAAGATAGTCATGATGGGTAAAAATGTTGCTTTGAAATGCTGGAGAGAAGCTATAAGTATAAGTCATGAAAGGTACTCGTTCAACACCTTTTGAATTATGGTAAACTAGATTTTTGAATGCTATATTCTCAAAGATTTTAGGAATGGTAAACTAGATGCAAAAAGTGAAAAAGTAATATTCCTAGGATATTCCTCAAGAAGAAAATCTTATAAGTATTTAAATACTAACACTAACAAAGTTGTGGAAAGTGAAAATGTGAAATTTGAAGAATATATAGAAGTATATGAGGTTAAACCCATAAAGGAACTAGAAGAATACAAATCATGTGTATACTTTAATGAAGGTATGCCTACTGAAGAAGATGTTGTAAATCAAGTTACAAACCAACAAAAAGTTTTAGTGACTTCCAAATCACATACTAAGAATGTTGAGTTGCATTTAGGAACTGAGCTAAATTTAGGTGCCAAGTTATAGAATGAAGTTGAGGCACATTCTAATTTTGAGATTAGTGTACATGAAAGAGATGCTGAACTACCTGACAAAGAGGTACATAGTGACTCAAAAATTAAGAGACCAAATGAAGAAACTAGAGTTGAACCAAGATTATCTAAATATGTCAAAAGAAGACATCCTACTAAACAAATCATCAGAGATAAAGATGTTAGAAAAATGACAAGGAATAAGTTGGGAAATGGTACATGTTTGCTAAGCATGAAAGAACCCAAAACAATGAAAGATGCCTTAGAAGATCTGGACTGGAGCAAAGCCATGGGAGAAGAGATTGAACAAATTGAGAAAAAAAACATGGACTATAGTTCCTAGACTAGAAGACAAAAATGTGGTTGTAGCTAAGGGGGTATATAGAAAAAAGCTAGATGAAAATGTTAAAATCACAAGGAACAAGGCAAGATTAGTCTACAAAGGATATGCACAAGAAATAGGAATTGACTATGGAGAAACATTGTCCCCTATTGCTAGATTAGCAATAAGAACTCTTCTTTCTTACTCTACATATAAAGGTTTCAAAGTTTATCAAATGTATGTTAAGTTTGCATCTCTCAAGGGTATACTAGAGGAAGAAGTTTATGTAGAATAGCTAGAAGGATTTGTTGATGTTAACAATAAAAACATGGTATGTAGATTACACAAAGTTTTATATGGTTTGAAGCAAGCACCAAGAGCATGGTATGAGAGACTTCATAATTATCTTGTGAAGATTGGATTTGAAAGGGCTGATGATAATGATAATCTTTGCTTGAAGATAGAGAAAGGAAAAGGTATTTTGTTATCTAAAATTTTTGTTGATGATATCATATTTGGAGGTCAAGATGCTTTATATAAGGCTTTTACAAATGAAATGAAGCAAAAATTTGAGATTTCTATGTCTGGAGAGGTAAAGTTCTTTGTGGGTTTGCAAGCACACTAGATGAAATATGGTATATACATCACTTAGTCAAATTATGTTAAGGAGATAATGAAAACTTTTAAAATGGAGGATTCAAAGCCAATAAGTACAACTTTAGTGATAGGACATCAATTGTCAAAGAATAATGATTCAACTGAGGTGAATCAAACATTGTATAGGTCTATGATTGGCAAATTACAATATTTATTACAAAAAAGACCTAATATTGCATTATCTATAGGTATAGTTTCTAGATTATCTACTAATCCTAGGGAGAATGATTTGATGGTTGTAAAGAGAATAATGAGATATCTAAAAGGAACAAAGGAATATGGTCTATACTACAAGAAAAATGAGAAATTTGAACTAAGACCCTCTATTAATTTTGATTGGGCTAGAAATATTGATGACAGAAAGAGCACTAGTGGAGGAGAATTTTTCTTAGGCAAGAAGCTAGTTACATGGACTAGCAAGAAATAGAATTGCATTTCATAATCTACTACTAAAGCTAAATATGTTGTTGTTGCTATAAATTATATAAACATTGTATGGATAAAATAGCTACTCAAAGGAATGAAGGAGGAGATCACTAAAAAAGTGATAATTTATTGTGATAATACAAGTGCTATAAATATATCAAAGAATCTTGTGATACACACAAAGACTAAGATCATTGAAATCAAGTGTCATTACTTGAGAGAATTAGTTCAAGATAAAGAGGTGAAGATGGAATATGTCAACAAAAAAGAGCAAATAGATGATATCTTGACAAAATCATTACCTAAGGATGCTCATGCGTATCTAAGAGGTAAACTAGGGGTGATACATCTATCAAAGGCTATCTAAGAAACAAGAGGAATTGATGCAGGAGCATCTTGGGTTTTCCTAGTGACTACTTTGGAGTTAATGGGAGGAGTCTTGGTAGTTTCTTTGGAGGGTTCATGGATTAGTACTCATTCGAAGAAGGATTGGAGCTTGGCATGGTCTAGGAGCTCGGCATGGTCTTGGAGCTCAACATGGTCTTAGAGCTCGGCATGGTCTTCGACCTTGGCATGCTCTAGGAGCTCAACATGGTTTTGGAGCTTGGCATGGTCTTGGAGCTCAACATGGTCTATGGAGCTTGGCATGGTCTATGGGAACTTGGCATGGTCTATGGTTGCTGAGCATGGTCTTGGTTGCTTGGCATGGTCTAGTTACCTTGCTTCTAGAGATATGTTTTCTAGAGTCTATTGTAGGTTGTATAACTAATTTTCCACAATGAGTTAGAGAATGAAAATTTTGGAGATTAAAGATGGCCTAGAGTAATAATTAAATTTCAAAGCATGAATTCTAATTCATTCAAAACTAGGAAATATCACAATCTTACTCAGACATCATTTTTGGGTATTTAATTCTTGTTGTTGGCTAACTTGTGGCATTTAATTTATGAATTTGTATTTAATTTGTGTTTTGGGCCAAATTATAGATTAGATTGGTATAAGTAGGGGTTCTAGGGAAGTCTTTAGTCATTATCATCCATAATGGAGAAGAGGAGGATCTTGAAGAATGAATTTGGAGAAGAGCTAGTAACTGCAACTTGGAAAACAAGGAGATTGCTTGGTGGGCTTGCAAGCACAAGTTGAGATCTTCCTTGAGGGTTTCTACCAGAGTGTGGATCTAGACTAGCTAGTGTTTTGATTGGATCTTGAGGGATCTTGTAGAACTATTTCTTTCTTTGTATTTGGCTATAACTAGGAAGGCATTATAGCCCAACACATTGCATGTAATCAGTCATATCTTATGAATATATTATTGTAATTTGGTGTTAGATCTTGCATTGTTATTTCTTGTTGTTGTGTTTCTATTGTGTGGTTCTATAGCTGGGGGCTAGGACATCTCCTTTGGGGATACTCCTACCTTGCACTATGTTAGGAATGCCCTATGTCAAACAAGTTGCTTGATATATGTTACACATTGTTGCAGTGGATCTTACTTTAGGAGCTACCTAAAGTAATCAAAGAGCTGAAACTATAAATCAATCACAAGCAAGATGACAAAGGGATAAATTGAATAATTTCATATCTTCATATTAAGATGACAAGTCTTTGGCATTGTTGTCAAAGAGGGATATATACAAGGAAACAAAACAAAAACTTGAGAGATACATACATGATAAGGGAGATATAACTAAACAAAGAGTGAGAAATCCTAACACACACTATGAGGGAGAACTTTTAACTATGAAGAGAAAAAGTGTACCTTCTGATTACATCTATCTAGTAAGAGGAAGATAATGTAGTTGGAGGTATAATAAGTAATTCAGAGGGAGTCATAAGAATGAGTTGATTGTCTATTCATCAAAACAAAACAAAATTTGGTAACCTATTTAGAAGATGAAAGTTGCTAATAGAGGGAGAGATTTCAATACAAGGAATTATTTTATTTTTGCTATTTTATTGGTCTTACTATTTAAACCTAGTTAGTTTGGTTGATCAGTTTCGTTTGCCATTAATACCAAAGAGGGAGATTGTTGGAAACCGATTGATACAAGTATGATAAATGTGTTTCAATCATTATTTTTTCACTAATGTCAAACCTAATATTTTTTGCTAAGATAACTACTTATATGATTTAAGTACTATTACTTATTTGATTGATGAAGAGGATTTGATCAAATGATGTAACAATAGAACCTAGAGGAAATGTTGAGTTATGATATGAAAAGGAGTATAAGAATAAGCTAAGACTGTGATATCACAATGCATTGATAATCTAATCAAGGTTGTAAAGGTTGGTTACACTAAGAAAGTTTAGAAGAACAAGTTAAAAAAATGTTTGTCTGCCAAGCTTGACCAAGTGGATAGTAGGTGACAGGAAAAGTTAGTACTAGATGAGTAGAAAATCAGTTGGAGCCAAGTAAAAGTTTATTTGAGTGTAAGCCAAGTAGAATAGTTAATGTTGACTAAAGCTTAGTTGATGTTGAGCTCTATTAAACTTTAGTTCATGCTGAGTGATTTTACAAAGTATGCCAAGTAACATAGTATGTGCCAAGCATTAGAAGCAAGTTAATGTTGAGTGTCAACATTATTAGAAAGATCATGAATTCAATGGATCTGAGCTGAAAATTTTATTTTCTTGGATTGTGTGAACCATGTGTAAGATAAGATTGATGAGCTGGTGGCACAGAATTCATGGTAAACTATTTTGAGGTGAATTCAAAGAGGATTGAAGGAGAATTTTCTAGAAATGAAATAGAATGAGGGGTAGATTCATTAAATCCTACCTAATCTATCCTAACCCTAAATTGGATGATGGAGAATGAATGTCAAATTTTTTTAATTCTCTATTTATAGGGATGGCTAGTCAGAAGCAAGGGTTGTCATGTGGGTACCTAAGGAAGACAAGGAATCTAGGGTATTACTTCATTCAGTGACCTAAGTGAAGAGTTTGCATTGGAAAGTTAAGCAAGAAGGCTTAATGGTATGGATTCTTGAAGGGTGAACAAGCTATCAGAGTTGAAGTGTATGAAAACCAAGGAGAATAGAGGACTAGAATAGAGATATATAATCTACAAATGGAGTTGTAAGTTGTTATCAAATCAAGCCTTACTATTACTCTATAGTGATTGTATTAGTCTAGGGTAAATCCTTTGGATTAAGGTTAACCTAACATTCATTTGTAAATCTTTTAACTAGGTGGCATTCCAAGTGAATGTTCTAAAGTCCTCCAGCAAGACTCACTTCTAACAAGGTGATTGAAATCCTTTAACTAGGTCACATTTAATAATGTGCATTGCAAGCTTTAATGAGGTTGGCCTTTCATAGGACATCACTTTAGAAGAGTAAAAAATAGTAGCATGTTACTAGAGGTTTTTCCCAGATTGGCTTTCCATGTAAATAATTATGTCAAGTGTGCTATTGAATCAATTATGTTTCATGTTTACATTTCTTCAAATTGATTTGATAGCAACCTATAAGTTTTAAGTGACTACATAATGTTATGGATGCATGCATGATGGTAAATGTTTTATGGGTTCACTAAGATGAGAAAAATTTTATTTGTACATCTAGACCTTGGATAATTGATTCACCCCCCTCTCATTTATTTTAAAGAATTCTAACAATTTTCCACCTCTTTATAATCCTTGAATTAGAAGAACTGAAGGAAATCACCTATTATGCTAGAATTTATGTTGAATATTGTTGTTAAGGAGAGAAATGATAAATTCCTAGGTACACCCACTTTAATCTTGTTGAATTCAAAGTGAAGAAGACAAGAAAGTCATAATAGTTGGTTGGAGTGATTTTCTTTGAATTAATTAGCATGGTCTTTAGCTAATTCCTATATATTATGTGCATTTTCATTCAGAGACAAAGACCTTCCATTTTCTAGTAGATGATATGACCATCATGCCTAAGGACATCTATAGGATACTTTAGATTCATTTACATGGACCATAGGTTGAGTATGGCATACAACCACATTTGACTACATTGGTACTAAGGGCCATTTTCTGAGAGGATATCATCATGGGCATGATTATCCTATAGGATGAGCTAGTGCAAATTTATGATCCTACCCATAGATTGGCATCACTACTTGGATTATTCTTGAGTTGTTACATGATGCCAGGTAGAGGTCAACATGGGCTTGAGTATGGATGGGGATGAATGTTGTATAGGATGTTGGAGCATCTAGTATGTTCTTGATGGGGTTAGTGTATGCTGGCCCATATGTTCCATGAGTTGCACATGATTTCCTATAAAGTGGTGAAGAGTATGGTTGTAGGAGTCTATGTACTATAGGTATGGGCATGGGAGCACTTTCCCATCATAAGACCCATTTTTGATGCTATGAGATAGGATCATGAGCTATATACATGAAGATACAAAGGCCAGATGGCCTAGATTGATCTAGGTAAGAAAAAGTAGTGGTGAGCTCATTTTGATGATCTAATGATAGTAGTATGGTGGTGATGGAGAGATATAGAGGTCTAGGATGATGCACAAGCCAAACTTAGATATAAATTTACCTTTTAGCCACTATTTGGTCACTTGATCCAAGTGATCAAGAGATTTCCATTGACATGTGTGTGGCGATAGTATGTCATGCCACATGACATAGCTTAGGATTATTGCACCTATGCTTGCTTTGCCTCAGAGGTGGAGAAGGGGTGGTCTATCAGATTGGGCCCTTGGAGGTTGGTGATTGATATAAACTCTCTAACTATTGTGTAGTGGGATTATGTGGCCACAATTGTAGATGTGGAATGACTCTAACATATAGCAAGCATTTTACGAGTCATCCCTTGCCTTGGTTTACAAATCTCATGGGGATGGCAGTACTAGTATAGCCCATGCAAGCACCACCATTGCCACCACAACAACATCCATAATAGAAAGTTCTATGAAAATGGACTACATAGGTCCTAATACCTCCTTGATAGATGAGACTAGATCCTAGTGCCAATGGGTGTGGGATAGGACATAGACATCCCCATAATGAGATGGGTATCTTGGATGCAATGGGAAGTGATGCACAAAGACCACATGTAGATGAGTAGCCATCCTAGTAGGTAGAGGAAGATATGGGTGATGAGGAGATGTAGGATTATTTTTTTGCTAAGATAGAGGGTGGAGATATCTTAGAACACACCCAAGATGCCCTCAAGAGGTCTCAAGATCAAGTCAAGGTAATGCAGTGAAAGTTGGGAAAGATGCAGAGCTAGGTTGTAATGAGGGATACACGTGTAAAAGAATGAGATTGAGAGATCCAAATGCTATAGGAGTAGATGGGCCACCTATGAGAGAAATCAGAGCATTATCAAGATGAGGCTCATCTTCAGTCAGCTAGAGAAGCTTATATTATGTAGTTTATGGTGCCGCAGTGCCTAACCCATCAATCTAGGTATTGAGATTTTATGAGTATGCAAGAGAGTTTGGAGGTGCATGCCTACTGATGAGACTAGTTGTACCTCCTCCTCCTCCACCTAGAGATGAGGGAGAGGGGGAGAGTTAGCTTGCTTGCTTCTAATTTTTCTCTAGCTTTGTATCAATTTGATGTGCCAAAATCATTTTGTACCATTTTGAGATTGATCATGCTCGAGTAGCACATAGTTTTTGTTAACAATAGGCTAATAGTGATATGTTATTATTGTCATTTATGGAAACACATGATGTACATGCTTAAAAGAAAGCTAAAAAATAAAGATACTTAGTGTTTGGTAATCAAAAAATTGTATAAGTATACACTAGTACATTTGGGCTCTTTTTTTTACCTTTATTGGTCAAAATTTCCACCCAATTTTTTACCATACTTCGACTGAATTTAACCAACACATTCATTGAAAAAATTTTGGTCAAAAATTTGACCAACCCTCTATTTGGTCAAAATTTTGAACAATATGTTGGTCAAAAACTGTTGAAATTGCTAGCACATTTTTGCCAAGCATTGGTCAAACTTTCGACCAATGCTTGGTAGAAAAATGCCTAGCATTGGTCAAAATTTTGACCAATGCTTGGTAGAAAACTGTAGGGCATTGGTCAAAATTTTGACCAATGCTTGTTAGAAAACTACAGGGCATTGGTCAAAATTTTGACCAATTCTTGGTAGAAAATTGCAAGGAATTGGTTGAAATTTTGACCAATGCTTGGTTGGAAACTATTGGGCATTGGTCAAAATTTCAACCAATGCTTGGTAGAAAACTATAAGACATTGGTCAAAATTTTCAAAACAAAATTTGAGGCTCATAGTTATTGAGGTGGTTCATGATATGGGTGATGCACAACTGCCTCTTAGATTCATGTTCCATCCCACTAATGAAGAGGTCATAACACATTATCTCATTAGAAAGGTTTTAGATAGAAATTTCACAGGAAGGGCCATTGCTAAAGTGGACCTCAACAACTGTGAGCCTCAGGGAGGGTTCAATTCCCTCCTTTATTATTCACTATGAATATAATCCCATATACCCATTTGATCTCAAATGATGATATGTACTGAATGTTTAGTGTATATGCTGAGTTCTCCAAAACCATACATTTCATGCCTTCATCTGTACACAATGTCTTTCTAGTTTCTTTCTACTGACACACCCATTTCATTTCATATGATCATCTAAAAATTGTGTCACTCTAAGTTGTCAACTATTTCCTCTTGATTGATTGGACTCGCTAAGTTGGCTCGCCAACTTTCCCCACCAAGTCAACTATTCAAGTATGCTTGCCAAGTTGACTCTTTGAGTTTGGTCATCAAGTCACCCCACCAAAGTGCCTCATCAAGGTCAATCTTTAGGTCTGCTCATCGAGATCGCTCACCAAGTTAGCTCACCATGTCACATCTCTAAGTGGCCTTGCTAAGTCGACTCGCCAACTTGCCCCACCAAGTTGCCACTTTAAGCCCACTCATAATGTTAGATAGTCAGGCCAGCTCCCCAAGTCAACTTGCCATGCTGACAATTGAAGTATGCTCACCAAGTTGACTCTCTAAGTTCGCCCACCAAGTTTTCCCCCTAGGCCAACTCTCTAGGTTAGCTCACCAAGTCACCCCCACTTTCCCCACCAACTCACCACTTTAAGTCGACTTGCCATGTCAGCTCACCAAGCTGACAATTCAAGTATGCTCACCAAGTCGACTCTTTATGCTTGCTCACCAAGTCCACCCCCTAAGTCAGCTCACCAAGTCACCCCCACCTAGTCACCTTAATGAGTTGACTCTTTAAGTCAGCTCACCAAGTCATCTCACCCAGTGGTTTTACCACCTTGCCTCAGTAAGTTGGCTCGTTATGTATGCTTGCCAAGTTGTCCCACTAAGCTACTTCTCTAAGCCCACTCACCATATCAGCTCACTTTTTTGGCTCACCAAGTTGACTATTCAAGTATGCTTGCTAGGTGAGCTCACCAAGTCACCCCACCAAGTCATGTCAACAAGTTGATTGTTCAAGTATGCTCACCAAGTTGACTCTGAGTTCGCTCATCAAGTCACCTCAACGAGTTGACAATTCAAGTCTGCTCACCAAGTTAGCTCTCCAAGTCATCTCACCAAGTTGACTCACCATCTCATCTCACCAAGTGGGGATCTCTATGTAGGCTCGCCAATTTGCCCCACCAAGTCACCTCTTTAAGGCCACTGACAATGTCAGCTTGCTAGGTCTATTCCCAAAGTCAACTCACTAAGTCAACTATTCAAGTATGCTCACGAAGTTGCGTCACCAAGTTGACTCTTTAAGTTCACTCAACAAGTCCACTCGCCATGTCACCTCACCAAGTTAGCTCACCAAGTCACCCCTCCAAGTCACTTGAAGTAAAGAAAAATTTGGTGTCATTCAAACTTACCATATCTGAAGGGATATAGTCGCTAAAAGTGCATATTAGATTCATGGCACTGAATATGATGGCTAGAAATTTCATATCAAACTCATGTAGGATAATATCAGTCTTTTTGTTGCAGATCATACTTCATATCATATCTTAAAGTGGTCATTTACTAGTCCCAAAGTGGTCTACAAAAGCCTACAATAGCTAGCTAACATTTGGATGTGATACATGTTGATTATATGACATTAAAACCTATGGATTAAATTGTTACAGTTTGATTTGTAATTGATAATAGGTCTGTAATCTCTCTTTTCAGTCTTAGTAGTAAACAATAAACTCATATTTTGTCATATCATTTAGTTGTACATGTTTTGATTCATTGCATAGTCATTTCCTTTAATCATTTTTAATGTGTTATCATAAACAAGCATCAAAGTGAGCTCATTCTCATGAAGAGGGAACATGAATACCAGAAATATCATTAGAACCATTTTCATTGGAGCTAATAAAACAAGCACATTAAGCTCTAAACCTTGTTTGTGTTCCTCAAGTTAAATGCTTGCAAAACCAACCTTCAATAACACCATTTTTAGGCTGCGTATAAATGTCCATGGCACTATCCTCACTATCCTTACTAGCATAATCATTTTTCAAGGGTGGAACTTACTTTTCATTTCATCCTTGTGTGCACCTACTTGCAACAAGGTGAATAGTGACACAACATTCCTCAACAGAATAAAAGCCTTGGATTACACATCTAGTAGATGCTAAGTTTTAACTTTTTATTCTTTGATTGAAATTTTTCTTTAGTACCATTGTGACTTTTTCACACCTTCATCCCAATGTAAATGAATACCCTCTCTTTTCGCTTTCATAGTGTGTACTCTGTTAGTTTTAGTTGTAGCTTGGCAACAGTTTGAAGTCTCAGGGGCTGTCAGATGGAAATCTTGAGCAAGTCAAGGCCCTGGTGGCAGGTATTTAGTTGAGATCAATTAGTTCAAATTTGATTTCTACTCAAAGGTATTTAGTTGAGAATCAAGATCAATTAGTTTAAACCTGATCTCAACTCAAAGGTAATAGTTAGGGCAAGCCCATGAAGTTGGACGAGTATCGATAAGAGTCGAGTAAAATAAATATCACTTCAGGTCTAAACAAGTTGAGTTTTTTGACACTTAATCAAGTTTCCACATCTGCTATAGATGGAGCCAGAGAGGAGCTTGATTAATGCCCTCCTCTTGAGGATCCAAACCCAAATTTGTCACAATTTCCTTAGTGTTGATACAACAATCAGACACTTGCAAATTCTAAACAATGGTATGTGTTCGAGCATTGTCATTGTTAGTATTCACTTAGCAAAAAATATCCCTCTATTCACAAATTCATTTCTTGTAAAGATTGAATAGAGAAAGGAATAGTGGGTGACTGATGAACAAACATAGTGATGCTCTTAAACAATGTTGTATGGTAAATTTCAAAATGATATCTAGGATGTAACCAAGCCTCCTTCATGATGCTCCAAATTTTCCTATTCGAATATTGCTAGTTTTTTAAATGCAAGGTAAATACCATTCAATCGACTTTGATTACTATATTATCCATATTAAAAGCTATGATCATTTGGAGGACAAGAAGCAGAGCTTCAACACCTATTTGTCTGGGATGAAGTACTTTTGTTGCTTCTATCAACAATTTAACACCTTATCAGGAGAACCACAAATGACATTGCCAATACAATATTCCAAGTCTCCTCTAAGATGTTCCTAATTTCTTTAACACTAGGTGACTACCATTGGCATTGATCACCTTTTGTTACCATATTATCCATATTACAACTTTACTACTCTAAAATGATGTCTAATCAATACAAATTCAGAGCTAGTACTTTAAAATGAAGTTAAATTAGTCTAGGAGTTAGAGTAGCAACACCCTAGAAAAAGATTCACGAGAAAACATATTAGCATTGATCTTTAGCTAACTCATAATTTATTGATTAGAATTGCATAACATCTATCTTTATCCACATCCTCAATCACCTTTTTTTTCTCGTCCATTGGTGGGAGTGGAAGCCACAATCAGGTAGAAACCAATTCCCATGTAATCTCCACATGCATTAATTTTTGATAAAAATAGACAGGAAAAATAGTATACAATTTGTTATATCAAAGTTCATACCTTGATTCTCCTTATCTTATTAGTGAATTTTGAATTGACTTTGAAGACATCTATTTGTGCCACAGTTTTTGTATTTGGCTCTTTATTGAGAATTTTATGTTTCACACATGAAAGAGAATGTAGCAATCTGAAAATATCTTCATCGATCAAATTCAACTAATTCTTCACTTCTAAGTAACTTAGCATTTCAGATGCATTGAATAGCAAGAATGCTGATGCTTGCATATCATAACCATAGAGTAAGTTACACAAGGAAAAAGAAGTGAATTCTTGATATATCAAGGAAACTGACACTGATAAATGTGATGTATTCACTTTGCATATTTATGGTTTCTATAACACATCAATTTTAGTTTTCCTTTAAATAGATAGCACAAGTAGAAAATGAATCAAATTATCAATGTATGGTCATTAACAATTAATGACATTAACCATTGCTTTAACTTATCCTACCCAACTAATTCTTAACCAAAAACTAGAAGAAGAAATTCTCAATAATGATCAGTAGAAAATGACCTATAATGCCATTTTATATGAATCAAGGAATCTAACTCTCAGCCAGTAATCAACCAAAAAGGCAATTACCTAGTAAGTAGTAACAAAAAGTTCCATAGGCTTAGGGTAAAACTTCCCATTAATATTACAAGTACCTAGAGATTATATCCATGTAAGCTTTCTATGCTTTGTCTTTGTTTGATAGAACTACTTGAACACCTCTACGCATCTTACCTACATTAAGTAGCAAAGGCCAAAATGTTAAACTACTTCAAAAATTGGCAAATTTAAAAGGTATACTATATACAAAATGGGCATACCATTTCGGCTAGCAGGTTAAGATCAAATGATTTGTAACTCGACCAAAACCCAGTTGTCAAAACTGTCATAGTCAAGTCTATGCCAAGATGTGCTTGAGAATTTTCATTAAGATAATCATCAAAATGCCCTTGGTTCTCCTTTGCTAATGTTAAATTTGTGACCTACATACAAGCACAAAGATTTTTACACAATCTACAATTATATTAACTTCATTGATAAGAATCAAAGTGAGTTTTTTATTTATGTATGATGCAGCATACCATTCCCTCCATTTTAGAAGTAAACTAACCACCACATTGTTGCTTCAGCTTTGTTAATATGCTTCTTTCATGATCATCATTTGCACTTTTATCAAACAAAAGTCTCTGTGCAAGCTTCTTCCTGCAATTTTGACAAATATTAATTATATATCACAACACATAACAAGACAAAGTCCTAAATTTTAAAATAGCATTATATGGATGAAGATTGTCATTCACGTCATGAATTCTAGATGTGTAAAGTTGCATAGCTACACACAAAGATAGCCTGAAAAGACTCTCTGTGTATGGTTTGCATTAATAAATATTCACATATACATAGAGATTAATGCATTACACAATAAGCTTAGCTATCCCAAACTATCTATCAGAGTATGACATATGAATTCAATGTCTTCCATCCATGAAGGACTATCAATAGAGACATGTTACTAAAAGAAAGAAAATAACACACTATTTTGCAAATATTGATTTGTTCAAAAGAGAATAGTAATACATGTACTTATAAAAGAGGCACAATCATACAACCACAAGACAACCCACATATTGGCCACACTGTTTGACAAGAACCAATAATTAGTGAAACATTTACTTGTTCACTAACAAAAAAAAGTAATATACCCATTGGAAAGTTGATTAGTTTCTACACAATATAGTGTGTAATACTGATCAATAAAATGTTTCTATTTTGAAACTTTTCCAGATTAAACTTAAAGATTTTTTTTAAAATTGTTATTTGACCTACCAATTCTCTTATTTGTCAAATTGTGGACCTAAAATAAGCTAGCTTAGCTATGATACAATTACTATCATAATGAGCATAGAAGTGAAAATGAATTAGGGCCATTATTTCCTACCTGTTGAAGATTGTTCTTGATTCTTGGCTTGTTCATAGGTAGACTTAAAATGAATTAGGGCCATTATTAGCTATATGCATTATAAAAGTTACAAAAAAGGATAATAGTGTAGACTTTATATTACCTAAGTTTCAGCTCGGTGATGTTGCCTATCATGTTCTTTCTTTCTATCATCCCTTTCCTTGCATAGTCACTCATATTTCCTATAATGCTCTTCAATTTTATGTGCATTTGGTTTAACCTGTGTGTACATATCAAATGATTATCATCCACCATCTCTAAATGTTTGTTACTATGCATATAGATTTTTCATTACCTTAACTAAAACAATTGCAAATGCCTTGTTACCTTCTTTAAAACAATTGCAATTTCCTCATCATAATCAAGACTTGATGCCAGATGCAGATCCTTGGAAGCTTCTTCGTAGTTACCAAGCATTGCTCTTTCCATCCCTCATGCTTTATGGCCTTTGGCAAAGTCTGGGTTAATATATACTTGATAATTCCAAACAATAGTCATTAAAATTTTTTTAAAGCAATTAAAACTAGACTAGTACAAAAAGAAATTGAACCATATATTAAGAATATGGAGTATGTAACCTAGACATACCAAAATAGAAAATGTATCATATTCTAATAAACAAAACTCTACTATTATAAACATTGGATTAGATTCTTTGAAGTAATAAAGGTGAACCAGCTAAATAATGGGCTAATAAAACATGCTTTATTGCTAGTGAGAAGCATTAAAAACTATAGTAATGATTTGTTAGCCTGCACACCCAGATTCTAGGTCAATTCAACCACGGAGATTGCCAAGGTCCTATCAAATGGGTCATACTAGATAATGCTTCTATTCTACAAACCTCAATGGGTGGTCCATATTGACTATCCAAGCAACTGCCTCCTCAGGGAATCGGCATAGTAGATGCCTATGTACCAACTTTTGATGCCTTCTACATTAAAGAAACCTATTTTGAAGATATTGGCTAAAACCTTGGTTTGGTTGCCTTTCAAGATTTCTTCCACATCTATGGAATCTTCTACCACTTTGGTGGTGTTAGTTTAAAAAGCCCCATGCAAAAGCAATTTAAAAATCATAGCACACACATTCGGCACTACCCCAATTTTTGAGGTTGTTACACCAAAGCAACCAAACTATGTCTTGTATTGCCACCAGACATAACTACAAAAGTTAGTTACTTTGTGGAATTTGAAATTCTTTTAGCTTGGCAGATTACATGACCTTTTTGTAGATTGATTACCTTGACAATAAATTAGTTTTTTCAATGTTAATTATGTAAAAGTTATGAATGTTGGTCTATCTCTAATGTCAAATGGACCTTCATTTTGGCCCATATCTTCTTGTTCTTCTGCTTCTTGCTCTTGCTCCTATAGATCCCAAGCTATTGGAGGGTGGCCTTGATTTTGGAGATATGAAAAGACTAGCTAATCTATTCTTTCCCTAAATTCACTTGCCAAAATAGTTGACACACTTCGCTTGCAAACAAATGATATCAATCATGGTGCCATGAAGACTTGGTTTTCTATGAATAGCTACAAGGGAGAAACAACAAAAGTGCAGAATGCAGATGAATTTGCTTGGCACAATGCATCATATGCTCTACTATGAAGCAACTACAAGATGTGCAAAAACATAGCTATTAGCTATTTCTCTAGATATAATCATAAGAAGTTTTCAAGATGTAGAACATTGTTATTATAAACTTGAAGCACTTATAAGGAAAAGGGATGGAAAAAAAAAGATGGCAAATAATCATTATCAAATTGGGAAGTCATTATTCAAAATTTATGAATCAAAGGGAATCACAATGTACAAGATATTATAGAGGTGAATTCAAAAGCTTAATAAGAGTATAGCAATCATGACCATGATAAATCACAAGGATAATCTCTAATAAATGCTACCCATAGTCAGTTTCAAGCTAGAGAATTCAGGAAAGAATAGGGATTGTTTGAAATTACTCGGTGAACAATCAACGAGAGATCAATAGAAAGAAAAACAATGTTGAAATACAGATACCCACATTCATCTCCATGTATGCACCCAAATGAACTGGTTAATGGAATTTGGTGAGGTATCTGCATTCAAGGTACATTGAACTAAAAGCTTGAGTCAATTGACTAAGCATCAATAACTAGGAAATCATAGTTGGAAAGGTTCACCATAATCTATTACAGGTCAATAGAGAAGATCGATCTTTTTTTATCAAAGGACAAATATGTATGAAAACCTAGAACCATACTTTTTTCTGAGCCTCTATTAAGCATGCATATCAAACATATATTTATGCATACCAAAAATGAACAAGGTATGTTACTACCTGAAGTTGACAATAATTTCTGAATATCCTTGACACCTTGTCACATTGTGGTCTTCCTCAACTTATACAAATAATGTCTCTAGGAAGATAGACATCACTTGGGAAACCCTGGCCTTCAGACAAGATCATGACTCTTTAGACTCAAATTCAATCATGCTCCTTTGTAAGAAATTGTTATCATTGATTGGTTTGGTTTGCTAAATCATAGCCCTTAATGCTCCTTCCCTCACTTGTGTATAATAACTAACTATTGCCTTCTATAATAATGATCACTGTCTAGTATGTGTTTGTTTCTATTAATAGTTGTTCTTAGTACCCTACTATCTGGTTGGTCATTCTCAAAAAATCATGAAGTCTTAGATAAGATGACTTTTTATGGTATTAATATATCCCTCATGGTGGGGGCATGATAGGGGTCATGAATGTTACATATCATCCTTACATTGTGATTCATATATCTATTCTATTTTAGCTCTAAAAGAATTGTTGATCAAGTTCTATGTTAGAAGTCACTAATTTCTTCATGGAATACTCGGGAATATACACAGATAAACTCTGATCTTCTTTATGGGATACTCAGATATATGGAATGAGATAAGACACCATTCCTCTCTCTGTCATGTTCTACAAACTATTATACTCTCTTTCACTTGCATTTCTCTCTTTGTTGTCTAGAAAAATTTTGTGCATAACAATATCTAGGTATTGAGAATGCAGTTAGTGATGATTTTAATCCTTTCCAGTTCCATAATGCATGAAATATATTGCTAAAGATTTTTTATGGGGTAGAATATTGAGGGCATAAAAAGTTTCTATGAGTAGAATAGATGCTTCCCTGACATACAAAAAACTTTGTAACAATTTAATCAGATACAAAACTTGTTAGTTGTCTCAGAATTCATTCGAGTGATCTAAATGCAGAACAACTGTGTTGTGAAGCTCATTGATAATTGACCCAAAAAACATGAATGTGGCTAATCATTGGATTCAAATGATCATACTGCTATATTTTTTAATAGAAAGTAAAATATACATCCTATTCAGTAATTTGTCTCTTGATATTGTTTTTTCAATCTTTTACATATAAATAATTGGGATAGAAAAAGGCCAATACATTTTTCTTAGTTCAAAGAATCTCACAACATAATTTCCACTTGATTAGTGGAATTTAGTCCTTTTGTAATTCAAGGCTCACAATCTTTCTCCAAATGTGATCTCCTCTCAGTTCACTGGAAAGTAGTTCCTGTGCAATGCAATGCAGCCCTTAGGCTACCCTAGATTGCTCTACCGCCAATGTGTGTTTGCATAGATTCTTTGAAATCTTTGTAACATTTTTCATTTATGTTATACTCATTTTAAATTTTACACAATGGACTTGTCTTTCTAGTTGTAGGTTGTACAATAAAAGCAAGATATAGGGCACAAGAGAATGCACTTCAATTCTCTTTTCAGAAATGTATGAAAACAAAGTCAACTATAAGAGTTTACGGGGAAAATTTATCAGAAAATATTTCAAGTGACAAGTTGGATGTGAATTCCTCCAGTCTTGTGACTTTATGATTTGTCCATTTTTTAGGTATATTATATTATTAAGTATACCTTCATACCAAAAAATAAAAAGAAAAGGAGAATTCAAGTTCAGTATCTTCCAAGAAAGGGGCTATTTCTTTTACATACCTCTATTTGAAGGTTAGCCCAACCACCCAAGTCCATTACTCCACCATTTGAAAGAGGAAATGTTGATGTCATGGGACTCCCATGCTCCAGTCTATCATGGTCTCCATATCCCTAGTTAGTGACCAGGGTATAGAGTCATACAATCTATATTGCAAACAAAAATAGTAGGGTGTAAGATTGATCTTGTTGTAGTGATATGAAAACCAAAATCAGAAAAGGACAATTGAGTTTTTAACAAAAAAATCTAACAATAACCTTTCAATTTCATAATAACAGAAACATCACTCTGAACTAACTAATAAGTTTGAAAAAATTAAACTCTAACCTAATTTGCAAACAAAAATAATATTAAGAAGATCGATCTTCTTGTAGTGATAACTAATATAAAAACCAGAACCAGAAAAAGAGAATTGAGTTTTTAAACTAATTAAATCTATCAATAACCTTGCAGTTTCACAATATTAGAAAGATCACTCTGAAACCTAACATGATGGGGCCTTGCCTCCTTGGAGTCATATTTTTTAATATAAATGTTATCATGGATTTCTTGTTCAAGATGGATGTTGATTAGGATTTTGTTTACATGGGTTGGTAGAGTTGGGCTTACACTCATAACCTTGTTCTATGTACTACTCATGATGGTTTCACCATATGCATGTGACCTCACCTTTTTTATTGGTGTTCTACAATAGATTTGGGTGGGACTACTATATAGCTTTTTATTGTGAGTAATCTTTCACCTTTGAATTTTAATCTTTATACTATGCAAATAAGGTGGAATTGCAATAAAATACTCCTTCAGATTAATTATAAAATTCTCCTTTCTAGTCAATGACTTCACTTACAAAATAATATCTTTTAAATATTTGTATAACTCAACCTTTAACCTTAATTATTAACCAAAAATGTTATTTTTCAAAGACTTCACTATTCTTGGTATGAAATTTGATTCTTGATATTGAGTATACAAGATGACATTGAAAAATCACTTTGAAACCTAACATGATGGGGCCTTGCCTCCTTGGAGTCATATTTTTTAATATAAATGTTATCATGGATTTCTTGTTCAAGATGGATGTTGATTAGGATTTTGTTTACATGGGTTGGTAGAGTTGGGCTTACACTCATAACCTTGTTCTATGTACTACTCATGATGGTTTCACCATATGCATGTGACCTCACCTTTTTTATTGGTGTTCTACAATAGATTTGGGTGGGACTACTATATAGCTTTTTATTGTGAGTAATCTTTCACCTTTGAATTTTAATCTTTATACTATGCAAATAAGGTGGAATTGCAATAAAATACTCCTTCAGATTAATTATAAAATTCTCCTTTCTAGTCAATGACTTCACTTACAAAATAATATCTTTTAAATATTTGTATAACTCAACCTTTAACCTTAATTATTAACCAAAAATGTTATTTTTCAAAGACTTCACTATTCTTGGTATGAAATTTGATTCTTGATATTGAGTATACAAGATGACATTGAAAAATTTCTCAATTGTAAGATACAATATGGTCTTAAACTCCTTACATTCACTTCCTTGACTTGAAATTATAATCAACATATGGTTTGCAAGTGTACATGGTAGATATAATCATGTAATGTTCCCTATCCCAGTTATATGCTATTTGGGATTCACTTCTCTATATGCTTCTCTTGATATAATTAATATCCTTATATTTATCCTCTTTAAATCACCTTGTTTGATTAAATCACTTTTTCTAAAATATAGGTAATCCACAATTGGTGTTTCCACTGTGAGTAGATATTATTACCTTCTTTTCTTTCAAGTATAGGTTTTCTTTGTTAAAGAATTATATAATGATTCTTCTTGTAATTGTTTGTTATCTATAAATAATGCTCTGAGTTCATAATACTCAACTCTCTATTCTAATATTAATATCTGATGTAAATAAATGCTCCAAGACTGTCATTTTGTAGTCTTTGGCCCCTATAGAATGTATGGTATTGATATCTCTATAGTATTCTACCTTAAAATCCTACTGAATGGACAATGTTTTACTATGCTGTAGCTGATGATAAAGTCAACACTAATTTGGAAGATTAATTGATGACTGTATTAGATTTTTAAATCGATCTTCAAAGATGATTTCTATGTTCGTCTCCTTACCATTTATGCTAGATACTTTGTGCCAATGGATTGATGAGCCTCCTCCATTATTTGTAGACTCAACAAACCCATAATTCTGGAAGAAGACATTTATAGTAATGTAATGAGTTAACTACAAAATTACTAAGCTCATATTATATTAGCATTGGCAATCTGGCTCTTTTGCTAGTGTGGCCCATGAAAAATCTGAATGAGTCCTTACTGACCAGTTCCCTATTCTCTATTCTTTGAGAGAATTGTGTTTAATGTTGTTGAAGCCAAGATCCAAGGAAAAAATTGGTTATCCTCCATCAAGAGCCTATTTTCAAACTTTATGAGCTTCATTGTGCCATATGTCCCCCTCTTACCACCAATGTTCTCTCCATCACGGACCAAAAACCTAAACTTTCTCCCTTAATGTGTTGCCCTTTAGAGTCTAAAATCTAAAACTTTATAGCTATTCCCAATGTGAGCTTTATTTCTTCTAGTGACTCCTATATCCTAGATACCTCAAGTGCTAAAAATTGAAGAGAGGCCTTGTAAGCCCAAGAAACATGCTTGGACAAAAAAGCCAAGAAAATGGTCCTTGACCTTGACTATGACAGTGATGAGGACACTCAACAAAAGAAACATGTTGCTTGAGTAGGTTGGCTAAGGAAAGGGGTAAAAAAGATATTGAAGACTTGGCTAAAAAAGAGGAGACATTGTGGAAAGTGAAAGCAAAAATTTTGTTAAGAGTGAATCGAATGACTCTTCCTATAAGGAAAACCAAAGCCCCATGAGGGACTCTTCCCTAAACCCTTCTATTAATCCCCCTCCCCTCACCAACCCATGTAGAATACCTTCTAATCCAAACCCCCTATAGTCCCCCGCAACATCTCCCCTATTTAACCTAAGCAATGTTGCAGTTGATAGTTTTAGCCAATTAAAGACTAGTGGTCACTTCATGGAATGTCGCAACTCTTCTTCTTCTCACTTATACAACCCAAGCATCATGCACCAACCTTGGCACAAGGTGATAAAGCAACCCCAACCTTCATAACATCCAAGGAAACCCAAAAAAACATCAACACACCCAAAACAAATCAGGTATATGGCAGACCTGCTCTTAGCAGTCATAAGGTAAATTGCAACACTTGACTCTTATACCATACACACAACCAAGAATGCAATTGGAGCCTCTAGGACTCCCAAGCACCAAGGATAGTTTGGAACAACTCCTATATGACCAAAAAAAGGTGTAACAAAGGTTGGAAACCCTACCAACCACTTACTAAGAAAACTGTTGCAACCAACCAAATAAGTACTTAGGTTTCTTAGCACTATTTTCCACCAATAACTCAAATGTTTACAAAGGACCAAGTAAAAAAAAGACAAATTCAAATACCCTTTTCAAAGTGCCAAAAGACTCCAAAGTTTCAAAACCTAACTCCACTCTAGGATACCCTAACCTTAATCTTGCACATAGGCCTAATTAGAAACTTTAGGCTTGGTCTACAATGAAAAGGTTAAAAATATGGGTGCATGGATCAATTCTTCAAATTTAGTGTGTCCTCTTGGTCAAATTTAAGATTCCTTTCCTCCACACCAAGTCCCAAGTTCCTTTTATCACTCTAACTCATCAAATTGCAAAAACAAGGTCTAATACATTGGTCTTATTAGACCTAGGGCTTGCTCTTAAAAATTCTTACTGCAATCTCCTACCTCTAGGCTTTTTCCATTTGATAATACAATGCCCTAGTTTGCTCCATACCAAATTGGAGAAAATTCCAACAATGGGAATTCAAACTAGGGCCATTCCTTTGGCCAAAACCCTTGTTTTGACGGTTTCACAGGCAGCAAGGAAGAAAAATATATAATTTGCAAATGAAATCAGATCTCTCCTTGAAACCAATTCCAAAACTTTATAAAATTCAACCTCCAACTTTTAAATGCAAAACAACCACTGTACAACATTCAAGAGTCTATATAGTACAGAAAAAATAGTCAAAAAGGCCCAAAAATAGTAGATTTTATTAGTTTAAAAGCAAGTACAATGGTTACTAAACCAATACCCTACGAACAAAATTTTGAAGGAACAATAATGTGCAGTTAGACATCTTGATGTATAAATTGGGTCTTAAAAAAATCAATTTCCTTTGGGGAAAATACTTATTTGGTTTTGAATACTAATGTTGTGGAGTTCATTTCAAATCATATAGTGTCTTTTCAAGTGACATACCATGTGTTTCTTTTTTTTTCTAAAAAAATTAGGTTTTCATATCTTCATTTAGTAATTTACTTCATATCTATTTGGTGGATATTCCAACTATGATTGGAAACAAGCATTGTCAACATTCTAATCATAATTATCTTTGCAACTGGAGAAAAGATTCATCAATCTTCAATTTGTTGCTCTTTAGCTACTAATCTTACTTTGTGCTTGTCAATTAAAACATTATTTTAAAACTTGATCTTAATACTTTTTATAATCAATGGCTTTCTTTCCAATGTCTATCTCTTGACTCAACACATTTTTTCATTTTTCTTTCCTTCTTGCTTCTTCATAAATACTTGGTTCACAAGCATTTATGATGTTCTTCTTCCTAGGATTATGAAGTGGACAATGAATTTCAATCTAGATAGTCAATTTATTCTCTTCCTTCTATAGGTTCAATGGGACTTTTAGAGTTTGGCTCAACTTTTTTGGGTAAGTGTGATGATATGTAGTGCACTATAAATTTTCTCTTCAATGAAAGGATTAGCACCTCTAATTTTCAATTGGTGATCAACAAGAACTAGGTAACAATCTAACCTTAAAAATACATTATATGCCAAATTCCAATCATAGTTAAAGACATTTAGCTATTGGAAAATGGCAAGATTATGTCTTATTTCAGATATACAATAAAATGGGCAAGAAATGTGGAAGAACGTTAAGTTTTTTATCCACCAACACATGAGTAAAATTGTATAAACTGAATGTATTTTTAAAAATAATGTCAATTCCCCTCAAAAGAAATATTTTGCATGCAACTTACTTGTTGAAGATGTTTCAAGTTCAGTAACTCTTTAATCATAGGATCCACAATAGTTGGAAGCTTTCACCTGTCTGTCAGTTGTGGCTTGGCCTACGGCAACAAAAAATTCATTAGTATATGCATCTCAACATTTAAAAAATACATCAAGCAATTCAGGTCAGTTCCAGTCTGTAAATCAATTGGCATTTGCTTCTTCTTTAACATATTCAACAATCAAGTACAAGGTTTTTTAGTTTGGACTCTGCCCTGATGAGCATTCCCTTAGAATCAAATTTACTTACTTTGGCATTGTAGTTTGCATCAAGAAGAAAATTTGATGATTTCAAATCACAGTGAATGTTAGATGGATTGTAGTGCTCGTGCAAATGCTTCGACGCTCTATAATATTTAGGACATAATGACTTTAGATTCTGTTGCACTATCTTTATTTTTACAAAAGAGAAATAATGAGAATTTGCTCTTGGCTCAAATCATTATCACTATTGGCTCAAACCATTTTCACTAAAACTAAATGAATAGGCATTAGAAAATAGATAAAACAATGCCAAAACAAAGGATAGTCTATTTAGAAGTTTTAACAGCCCATAACCACTTTAGGAGTCTTATTGAACCTATTTAGAATTGAAAGTGAATAAAAATGGGATAAGGTTAGGAATTGAAAGAGAATAATAAATGAGTATAGAATCTCACTTGAAAACAAATATAACTAAAGATTTAATGTGATGAAGAAGACTAGAAAAGAAAATGTCAATGAATAGAGCAAATCAGGATGTAATGATCCTGTGGACAAAAATAAAATTAACCCATTACTTTTCCCATCAAGATAAATTTTGAACAAACCCTTGTAACCATTTCTCACTATTTTTGTTAACACCACAGTGAACAAGAAAATTGATTGTGTGGAAAACAAGAAAACTCTTTGACAGGAATCTATCTCAAGACAAAAAAAAAACAAAGCTGTTATGTGTTTTCCACAACTGCATATATTTGTTATAAGTATTCGTTGTTGCATCAAAAATCTCATGAGTAGGACAATTCTAATCAAATATTTAAAAAAAACCTGGCCTATAAACACAATTCACCTCAACAACTAAGCTAACATCAAGAGGGAAAACAAGAGACATATAGCTATAGAACCTAGCTCACTCACAAGCAAGCATGTGCCCTCACCAGCAATCCTATCAGCATTCTTCCCCAAAGATGGAGATGAATCTTTGATCAACCATTTCTATTAGAATGATATTGTAGTATTTACCCATAATGGTCATTTAAGTCACCTAATGCATAGTTCAGAATATCATTATTGACAACTATTGCTGAGGGCAAAAAAAAAAGAGGGTAAATATATAAAGGGAACAACATGATCAAATATCAAACATTATAGGTATCCACACATAAATCCCATATCACATTTGCATTGTATGTTATGGGCAGTAGTATTTGTGGATCATTTTAGACCTACGACATGCAAAGTGTCCATTTTATGTTAGTTTGAGCTTCAGTTGGTTTCAAGAATACTATAATATTCTCTACCTAACAAGGCCAACCACGTGAAGGTGGAAGCTCTTTTGGCCTCACCCCCCAACCCCTAAAATCAATCTAAAGTACCCATTATCATCTAATTACATACTTCCTTCATTCATTCATCCATTTATGAACTATAACATTCAATCAATACAATCACGTAACATTCATTAATATGATATAAAATTCATTAATACACAATACTAATAAAAAATTCATTAACACATAACAATATTCATTAACATAAAATAAAAATCTACATTAATACACATCATTTATACATAATTACTTAAAACAAAGTTCTTTCATTATCCAACAAGGTTTATCAAAGAAGATTTTAAAAACATCATTTCTTTTATTGGTTTTTCTGAGCTCTCTTAAGAAAAGTGCTCATAGGAGCATCCATATCTGCTTCATTCTCCTCCTCTTCTGGCATGTGTAATGTCAATTTACGATGACTCCTTCCCTTTGGAGGAGTAGGAGGTTGCTGCACTAAAGGGGGCTCTGTTGCAAGAACAAGTGAATGGGATAAATTGACATACTCTTTTTCTTTTTCTAACTATTACAAGTTTGTAATTAAGTACGAGTACAACATAAAATGCATTTTTCTTAGCTAACAATGCCACATCATGTACATTAACATTTTGATCTTCCACCACATCAACATGTTGAACACTTGGAACATGGTCCACTCCTACAACATGATGTTCAACATGCTCTGAAATATTCAAAAATAGGATACACATCAAATTCCAATTGAAGATGTTAAATTGTATTCATAATTGCATAATTAATTTCCAATAGCAAATTAATACCTCCACCACTATAATACACATCATGGAATTCATCACGAGTAGGTTTTGTGGTAGAATATGAAGGCTGTAGTAAAATGTTATGCACATTGTTATGTAGTCAATTTACGTTTAAAACTAATACCAAAAAAGAATCTTCTCAACTATTTAATTTCATTTACTTTTCATCTGACCAATTTATCTGTGAGATATCATTTGGTGCACTAGATTCTTGGACAAGGCTTATAGATTCTTCACGTAGGCATGCAACCACAACTTTATAGCCTTCCTTCAAGGAAATTTTTCTAGTTTCATCTGTGACCTCCACATTGAAATCTGTGCCCTATGTTTTTTTATTGATAATGTCAATTTTCCATGTATGGTTTCATTACACAAAACTTTTTGCAACATTATATTAAAAAAATACAAAAATTCATTACTCTACTTACAAGTCAAGACTGCAAATTCATATAGCCACCAGAGCCAAGTTTGTGTTGGCCAACCTTTTCTACTCTCACTTTTGTAACTAGGGACGTGTCCTACAATCTATGAAAAATTTCAAACATCTTAGATTATATATTTACAAATATCAATAATTAGTGTATGATTACAATGTACTTAATACTATAATGACATACCTCTTTTTTCCCTGTGCTACTTCATTATCTCTATCTTCCCATAGTCTTTTCTCCTTTGCATCTTCTATTATTTCATTCCACTCCATCGGTGGAATCATAGGAGGATGGTTGTACTTTGGGTTATCCTTAAGAGCCCTTCTATATTTATCCCTCACAATCTTTATATGCTTTGCTACTCTTTTCAAAAATAGGCCAGTGTCAAAAAAATTTTTCCCAAATTTCGCCTCAATAGATGTAATCGGCTGATTTTTTGATTCCATAGCTTGTAAATTCCACCTTTTTAAAACAAATAGATTGTTAGATCAATAAATTTAATATATTACAATGAATAGAAGAAAAGAAATATTATGTAGCAATGATACGAAACTACATACCTTTTACATATGGTGGTCCAAAAGTCTCAAAGTCATATGAAAAAGATGTTCAAAGAAAGCATTATTACCTACAAAAACATAAAGGGTTTATCAGTCCAAAAAGAGTAATGTAAAAGTAAACTAAATTTACACTTTAAATAATATCAATTTTAAAGCACCTGGAAGCTTTCATTCTTTTAGGGGAAACATAGTTTTCTTATTTAGCAATAATTTCCCTTAATACGAACCAATACTAATGACATGAACTACTCTAGGAAATGGATCAACTTCAATAGTACTGCTCTCTATTGGTCTATCAACTGAAACATCATAACAATTAAATGACAATTTTAGTACTACTCTCCATTGGTCTACCTCCCTACCTATGTCCATGTCTCTCTATATATGGGTATATATATATATATATATATATATGTATGTATGTATGTATGTATGTATGTATGTATGTATGTATGTGTGGTGTGTGTATACATGTGTTTGTGTGTATGCAAGCTTCTGTAGACATCATTTAAGCACTAATATGCTACTTCATTGTTCATCAACTTGTAGAAAGACATTACAAAATATAGCACATTACAAAATATAGCAAAACAAGGTTTTACCAATTCTACTGGGCATAGACGATGATGTTTACATGGTCCTTGTTGTTGACAATGCAACAGACAATAGTGGACCACGAACCGAAGGAGTCCACACTTCGTCATGAGCTGAAGAATAGAATATTTTTAGCAAAGAAATTTGCAATGGATAAAGATCAAATGGGATACTAGTGAGAAATGTACACAAAAAAAGAGGTAAGTGTTATAATGTTGATAAAAAAAACAAAGTGTTACTTACACGAAGGTATTGCGAAACAACCCTGACCATGTTTAGCATATGATGTCACAACTAGCACATATGTTTATACAAGAACACATAAAATCAGAGATCATGATCCATAAGATACTATAAAATATTAATATCTATTGAACTTCTATTACTGCTTTAGTCAAATTACTACTTACCTTCAAAGATTGGATTCTACAGTCCAATTCTATTCTCAGTGCCTCTTTCTCCTCACTTCTGTCACCCTTGATGATAATGTTAACAAGTTCATCAGTGTATCTTTGTGTAATTTTTTGGGTGATGAATATAGGGTCAGTACTAAGGCCAATGTCATGTAGATATGACACCTGTATTTCAGATTGCATTTGATCAACGATCATTGTAGCTTTTTCCTGTCATTTGTGACATCAAATATTTGTATACTTTCATCAAAATAACTCCAAAGCCATAAAGAAAAGGACATAATAATATGACATTTGTTTCTTTATTAACATTAAAATTTACAATAATTAATGTTTACCTCTATTGAAGGTGTCTGAGATGGTGCATCCATATAGCCTTGTGAAAAAAATTAGTAAGTCTTAGAAATCACTAGCAAAATTAAAGAAATAGACTTACCAAAAAAAATATTAATAATAAAGTTGATTGTATATGTAAATCATTTGTCTTAAGTTAAAAATTTAGTGTAACTAATGTTTATATCTAATAAAAATATTTGACATGTTCTACTTAATGTTTATATGTGCATGTATGGTTTGGAAAGAAATTTTTGGTCATACAAGACCCCATCATAGTTGACATTGATCCTACCTAGAAATTTCATTGATCATCATGATATTCATCCATGTCATCATCATCATCATCACCATCATTGTACTTGTCACTTTGATCATCATCGTCAGCACTGCCATCTTCATCACCATCATCATCCTCTTGATCACTATCATCATCATGACCATCATTGCCATGATCATCACCATCTTCATCACCATGATCATGATCATCATCAACATCATCATCATCATCATCACCATTATCATTAGCATGACCAAAATCATCACCATCTTCTTCTTCTTCATCACTGGGTAACTTTCGTTCCTAATAATCATTTACTTTCTCTTGTGCTTCTTCAATATCTTCTTCTTCGATCACATTATACTTTACTGACCTTCCTCTTGGGTCATGTCTAACAACAAATGACCAACCTAGTTTGTGTGGAACACCAAAGTAAAACACTTGCTCGCATTGGCTTGGAAGAACATAGGGCTCATCTTTGACTAGCTCAAATGACCTTGTATTAATCATAGTAAATCCACTATCATGTTCAATAACAATCCTATCGAGATCATTTCAATTTAGTTGTAACCTAAACCATTTGATGAAAAATAGAACTATTTTGAATGAATTAAAGTTGCACTCAAGTATATCATCCAAAATGCCATAGTATCAATTTTAAGATTGTTGAGGATCTATGTTGGTTCTAAATGAGATATCGGTGACCACGAATACAACACTTATCCCATAATCACACGTTTTCTTGGTTTCATCTAAATTTTTTGTGTGGAATTCATAGCCATGGTAGTACATAGCTTTGTGGTGTTTGACCTAAAATTATTCAAACATGTCAAGAATCTTCTCATTGATATGTGAGTTGATATTAAACTTATGTCTCATGATTAGTAATCTTATGCATACCTTTGTATCTCTTAAGCCATATATGAGATCAAGTACCATTTGTGTAACATTGGGATCTCCATTATGATGAGCTTATTTAACCACAATGCAACACCATCCCATATTAATGAGTGATCATTTTCTTGAGACTATTCAATCCATACTGTCATCCAATCAAGATTGTTTGCAATATACAAGTGTAGTGCATCCCACTCATGACCAACTATAAAGAAGACAATTAAACTAGTTAGAAATAACTTATATATATTGATGATGGATAAGAATTGTTAAATTACAAAAAAAAACTTATAATTACCTCTCACCCTCCTCAATCTACCTTTCCTTGTCAGGTACTCCCCTTTGAATTTGTCATCATAGTTGGGATCCCAAATGCGATCTACATGGATACCTATTGCAAACTTTAGAAGATATTCACTGATATACACCATGGTCTATTCTATCATATATCCCTCTATCATAGAACCCTTAGGACGTTCTCTTTGTCGAACCAAGCCCTTCATAAATTTCAAGTGCCTCTCAATCATCCACATTGATCTAGCTTGTACAGGTCCACACAATTCAATCTCCTCAACTTGATGTATGAGGTAGTGTTCTTGAGCATTGAAAAACATTGGAGGTAAACACTTTTGCATTTCACACATAAGCTGTGGAGTTTTTCTCTTCCAATATTTTATATCTTTTTAATCAATTTCTTTAGATGATAACCACTTAAAAGAGATTCAACATGAAAAAACACATAAAGGAGATTTCAAATAAAATTATACAATAGATTTCAGATAAAAACCTATAGATCTAAGAAAAAACACTTCTAACTTCATGTATTTTCCAAGATCATATATAACTTGTTTAATACTATTGTCAAATTGTTCTGGAAGGGATAGAGGTAGGATGAACTACAATCATTAAAAAATGATCATTTCAATATATTATTAAATAATGCAATTGGTACTCCATTCAATCTTACAAATATACTGTAAATAGAAAACATGACTTACTTCCAAGAAGGTATGCCAATCATGTGTTTTCAACCCTGGCCCAAAATCACCTTTCTTTGATAGAAGAGTGCTTATATTTGCTGCAAATCTCGTTGGAAATTTTGTTTTTTTATGACTTCTTTTAATGCATCACTTTGTTTCTCTGTTAATAACCAAGGAAGTGCACTTATATTTATGCAGTCTCCATTCCTATTTGATTCAATGAAAACTTTTAGTGCATGATTGGATTCATGAATGTCAGTAAAAATTTTAGCAATTTGTTCTCTATCACACCTTCCATCCAACATTTTCCATAGTGTCTATGTTACATTCTTTCCAATATGCATAGCATCAAACAAATGTGCAATTGGGAGATCCTTGTAGTATGGTAACCTACTAAATTGAGTAGGATAACTTTTCATTCCTCTAGGAAGTTGGTCATTGATGCCATGATGACCTTCACAAGCATCAATTATAGCATTAGTAAATATTACACAATATCAAAATACAAATTGTAAACTTTGGATGACAAATTGGACATTACCTTGATGATTTAGTTGATCGTATTCCAACTTCCATAAATGAGGTGTCATTCTTCATGGCCTTGATGATGTCTCTTCTTTCCCATTGAAAAGATATTTTTTAGTAATTCGATACCTATGATTATTGTGGAGAAAGTGTCTAAACTTATCAAACACCTACTTTCCTAAACTTCTCGAATGACAACATTTCATCTTCGAACCACAAACTGGACATGCATATTTTCCCTTTTTTTGAAGACCTAAAACATTATGTATAATTGGATCATGTACAATTATCATGCACAACTTAAGCATTCAATAGTAATGTGTAAGCACTATAACAGACTAAAAATATGTGATCTTAACAATATAACATACCGCAAAAATGAGTTAGCCTAGGGGCATCATGTATTATCCATACAAGCATTGCATGGAATTGAAATTGTCAATGTCCTATCAGTCTAGAGATGTCATACATAGTGATGCCATTCCATAACTTCAACAACTCATCAATTAAGGGCTCAATATACACATTCATATCTTTAACTTGGTATTTACCTAGCAATTGAATGAACATAAATATTACGTGATTATTATAACCATTTTCATGCACTATTTATAAATTAATTTAGACAACTATAAAATAAAATAAAATACCTAGCACAATCATTGACAACATTATGTGCTCCCTCTTTATGGACATCCAAGGAGGAATGTTATTGTTAATAACAAAAATAGGCCATACTGAGTAAACAGATCTCATATCTCCATATGGATTGACACCATCCACCACCAATGAAATTTTTAGATTACGAGGTTCTTCTCTAAAGTGTGACCATGTTTCTTCTATCTCTTTAAATGTAGAACCAATGGTAGGAATTCACATAATGTCATCCTAACTTCTATTGCATGCATGGCAATCCATAAATTGTGTTGAGCTAGCGCACCTGAATAACCATTCAAGACGTAGAATAATGGGAATGTACCGAAGAACCTTGTGAGGCACTTTTTTATTTATTTGATATGATCAATATCTACTAACATGACAATCAGCGCATTTTGTTGCAAATTCATGTTGTTTATAATATAGAATGTGATCATTGGGACATGCATGTATTGTCTAATACTTCATTCCAATCTGATTCATAATGTTAGATAATTCTCGGTACAAATGAAGAAAATTTTTTGATGGTGGTAACAAAAACTCACTAATCAACCTACAACAACAAATATGCATTGTTAATATAATGAATAGTAATTGTATGCTAACATTGAAGATGACAAAAATGACATACCTTAGCATACGTGACATTTCTACATTGGATATACTATTCATAACCTTTAAGTTCACCAACAACACTATAGCCGACATTAGAGTTGTTTGGGAGCCTTTGTATAAGGGCTTGTGTGCCTTCTTAAGTAAAGGTATATCAAGACCATCTTCATCATTATTATCAAATTCATTAGTACCATCATTGTGAACCTCTTCATCACCTACCCTAATACCATCTTCTTCAATCATGTCCTCTGGCACATTATCATCTTCTTCCATGGGAGTGTTATGCTCAGGTTGGATATTCACACCTCCATGTTCCTCCAGTAGGAAATCTATATTTAGTAATAGATGAAAATTATGGCCCCCTTCAACATGACCATATTGCCTATAATGACTCTGGGCGTTTGTGATTAGAATTCTTCGATTCTTTAAGCCCTTACACTTTTTGCAAGGACAATAAAATTTATCAAGTTTTCTTTGAAACTGAGCCCATAATGCAACCATTGTCTCATTATTTTGTTCTGGGTTCATATTGTCAAGCATGGTCTTTCTTCATAGGAAAATATACCTACAAATAAATTGGACATGTTGTAGTTAATGATTATATCTGTACATATGGAAATTGTTGATTAATGTTTTCAAATGTAACTAAAATGATCCTATAATTTCTAGAAGGCCTAAATGTTTGCAAAATGTGGATTTATAGACAATGTATCTTACTTATTTGCAAAATGCCTCAAAGAGATGTCACAAGCTAAAAGTTACTTAGGTGCTAACAATAGCATGCCATGACTAATCTTGATAGCAATGACTAATCTAATTAATGCATCAACTAATGAAGATGACTAAAAGATTGAAACATATTAATGCAATCTTCAATCAAGAACATGTGAGCTCAAAAGATGGGTAAATCTCAAAAACTCATGAGCCTAAGATCAAAGTGCCATCGTTTGATAAATTTTTGCATTGAAATATGATCTAGAAAGGGCCTTTCCACATAGTATGTTGGCACTATTTGGCAATAATTGATCATGTGGTTATTTTCAAGCTTCTTATGCAAAAGGATTTGCTGGAAAATGGTCAGAGGTCATTTAGTGAACTAGAAATTGAAACCTTCCTAGAATGTAGTCAAAATATTGATGTTAGATATTTTCTAGGGAAATTGAGGGACACAAATCCCTATAATCATCTCAATCCACATATATAATGTGGCTTTGAAGTTTTGAATGGTTTTGAAAGATACATATTTAATAAATAAGCTTGTCAAATACAGAGTAAAGAATTGTTTGGTCTGGCATCTCAAAATTCTCCCTTGATCCCCTAAAATCAACAACATTCTCATCTTCTAGGGAGAATATATGATGGCAATCATATCAAGCCCTAAAACATAGAAGACAATAGCATAACATTGCTAAGATACATGTTAGTAAGGATAGATGGGAGAAGGGTGTGTAGAGATAGTCAGACCTTTTATTAGACTGAGATACAACACCCATCCATAAAAATGCCATACTCTTAGAGTGGTGTAGGATATTTGTGGAGTTTTCTACCTGTATAAGATTCCCAATCTTCACCATTCATGGATTTTGTTATCTTTTCATTGCTAAAACTCAGTTCTTTCTAAGATTTTAATGCATTCACCTTCAAGTACATAATCAAAGTTCTTCAAAGTTGTATCATAAGTTTAGTTCCTTCTAAGGTATTCCTTCTAAATTATTATCCACAGAGATGTGTATGTGTGTAAAAATATAAAGATATTGTTAAGAAGTGGGGACATTGAGAAAGATAATGTTGATAAAAGATTAAGTAATACTACCCTTAAGGAAAAATAGGGAAATACTGAAAAGAGAATTTTCCAAGGCTCCATCTACACCTACATAATATAATGCATAGAAAGATACCATAACAACTAAGTTACATATGCACAACTTAACTACCAATCAAGGCATCTTTGATCAATGTCCTTTTTTTTGTATTCATTCTAAGTTACTCTTTGGTCCAAATTGGTTATAGGTGAGTAAATTTCTCCATTTATAGGGTTATCAAAAAAGAGTTATAAAAGTGAATTAAAGATGCATTTAGTATCTCTGTCAGAAGGTGTTGTGATGATTATGCAATAAAGATAAAAATAGAGCCTCACAACTGGTGAGATGAGTTCCCATGAAGACACTAAGAACTCACACCCATGTGACTTAAATAATCTTCCTTTAAAGCTGATATTGTTTTCTTGGATTGCTCGAGAATTTTTTGTACACTTTTAGATACAATTCAAAAATGAGTGCCTAATGTACTAGTGGCATCACAGTTCTTGCCAAAGAAAATTGCATTGGAAGATTGATATAGTAGAAATAATAAATTAGATTAGGTATTATAATTATATTAATCATGAGAGAAACCTAATATAGCCATTAGGATATGTGAGACTAGAAGGAACAATATGATTAATCATGATAGCCTTTTAAACAACACTAACTCAAATAACTTTTGGTGCAATATTATTTTGCACCTTGAAAATGTACACATATATCAATGTCTAATAGTGTATTAGTTATTCATAATTTTAAATTTTTGTTCAAAAATTGATATTTGATACAAAAGCTTCAAGTACAATGTTTCTTTAGCATTGTGGCTGTCATGTTTTCAAGGAAAAGGGGATTGGTAGATCATATTCCTTAACTAATGGTTGAAAAGGGGATCCAACATCAAGGAGCTTTCCTTTAATAATATTTTTAACATCTAAGATCTATAGCTTAGCTGAATTTAGCTCTAGTAAAATAGTGTAGACTAATGTAGAAAATATATGAAAAATGAACAATGTTTGATGCATGCATATTATGTTAGAAGAAAATCAAAACAATATGGGCAGTAGAGGTGGACAATTACCAGGCCCAAATAAGTGATCACTTTTTCCACCTTATTCAATTCATCCCCAATAATCAATAATGAAAAATATTCTTTTGACTAATTAAAAAAAAATGTGAAGAGATATCCCAAAAATACAAAGAACTCAAAATTGACAACCATAAAAATTATGAAAAATCCTATGCATGAAAGATGTTTATTTTTTCTCTCCTCTCATGGAATTTACACAATGCAAATATTTATCATCCATTTTTGATGGAGCCATGAGAACACAGGATATGAAAACAACTGCAAGAGACGTGAAGAGATCACTAAACTCCCTATTTTCTAAGCATTGGCCACATCTTCAAGGCATGCAAATTTTGAAAACATAGCAAGGCATGTGGACTATTAAAATATATCATCTGGTTCTCAAAAGTCTATTATTTAATTGAGGCACAATTAACTAACATAAACTAAGTTTTTATGTACATTCTTGCATTGATATTTGCAATACCTTTGTCTGCCATCTACAATGCCAATTGTAAGATATTATGGCCTCTGCAAAATGTAATATGCTTATAGACATATGGACAAACCTCAGAATGGGGTCATTTACTTGACTAAAAAGATAAAGTCTAAAGAGAAAATGGAAATTTTGAAGAAGAAAGAAGACTTCCCTGAATAGATCTTGAGACCATTGGTAGTATAAGAGTGGCTATGTACTATGAAACAACGAAATTCTTGAGGAGAAAAGAACTAATGTAATAGTTTTGTTTGAAATCAATGGCACTAGAATTGAGGATTTGGAAAGCTTGGGACATAGTAGATAAAGCATTTTTCTATCTCACTATGCTTGCTAGTTTGGATTGTTATTGATGGAAAAACTACTATGCATGTTAGTTTGGATTGAGATTGATTGAAAAACTACAACTATTGTGTTAAGGATATAGGATTCTACAAAACAACAAATAGAATTACCAGAAAGCCATTAAAATTATTCTACCTATAAATAGTGTGAGCCACATTAAAGTACAAGATTGCAATAGTAATCATATATGCCAAAATCTCCTAAAGCAAAGTTCATGCCATTGATTATTTTTTAATAGAGGCTTGAGGACTAAGATAGGCAAGTGGGAAAATATAAATCCCAATGTTTCAACTGAAAATTAAAAGTAACACAATTTTTTTAATTTAAAAAATTGAAAATCTTAAATTTAATTCAATAAACTGATTTCTTTTGCATAAACTATCAAACTTTTAGAATCACAACAGCCAATATGAATCTACTCAAAATGATTTTTATCAATGCAATCATTCCATTCTATATTTAGTAGAAGCAAATGAAATCCCTCCAAGACCAATACATTATAATCTACTATATTATCTATAGCATTAATTCTAAGCATTGTCATTACTGTAATTTTGTTTAACTGAAGAGTTACCCTAGAGAAATCTAGTTTAAGAATAAAGATCTATTAGTAATTAATATTATTTATATAGTATAATTTCATCTATAAAATAAAACACTAATGAAAGGAAAGAGAAAACACCAATTTTGCATTGATACAGGTACAGTCCTATGGGTACAATGTTAGATACTGACACAACCATTTTAAAGACCTCTAATATGGATATAGAGGTGTGTAGACAGAAGGTATGACGTAGACCAAAGTAACTAATAGAATTTTTTTCCCCCAATAACTGTGGTTGTGCTTGCCCTCATAAATTTTCATCCAAATGTGGATGTATCAACAATGACTTTTAACAGTCTCTCAGAAAGCATCAAAATTTTTTGGTCTCTTAGAATAAGGTTGTGCTGAATATGAGTATCTTGCAAAATTTTAGAGACTTATGATTCACAATCCCCCTTCCAAGCCAAACTTTCTAAAAGATAAGCCGCTCTTTATTGCTATGAGGTAGACTTGAAAATGAAGAATAATGTGAAGACATTTAGGAAAATCCTTGCACTAAATTCGTCTAGTTTTATCCAGTTCCTTGTCTCACAATATTAAAAAACTCTCAACTCCAAACACTCAATTTGTAGTAGTTGAGACCTAAATTTCTTAAATTTCTTATACACCTCATACTACTATGGACAATTGTTTCTATTATACACTGCCACATGTTCTTCACTAGCAAAACACCTAACTTTAAATATTCTAAATCATAGAATGTACAGATAACCTTAATATAGCCTTGTTTAGCCTGTAGTCTACCATCTACTTTACTTTTTAAATTTTTTCCCATTCTGCACCATAGCTCCTGCTAAATATTGAAAAGTATTTTAAGAAGGAATAACTTAAACATCACATACTAAGCTTAATTTGTAGACCAAAAGTGTTAAATAGTCAAAGTTACTTTTTTTGACAAACTTAATTCTTCCCTTAGTGTCTGATGTTTAAGGGTAGTTCCTCCAGAAAGATACCTTCTCTTGCATTGGTATTTTGAAAACACATATGCCAACCCTCTGCAACACTAATCAAAGAGGGAAAAAATAAATTTTTCCATGGTTGAGGTAAGAAATATGCAAGTTTTCCATAATGAACACAGCAAACAAAATTTATCCATGAAAAAAGAACAATTCTATTGGCTAAAAGGAAAAATATTAATAGTTGTTTAACCATATAGCCTTGGCAATAGTTCTCAGGAACTAATAAATAGTAATTACCTAAATTTCTTACTTCTTTGACCAGTGTCTCTTTTGGCAATGTCGTGACTCCTCTACCTCTATATAAACTTTACACTTTGACCTTTGATGATTTGGTAAGAAATTAAATCATATCCACCATTCAAACAATATAAAACTTTCTTGCAATACTGAATCATGTATCTTCCACACTATTGAAAATGTTGTCAACATGGTAAAGCTAGCCACCTTGCAGCTCCTAGTTTTCAATACTAGAAGGTGACATGCAAACAAGCTAAAACAAAACAATACTAGTTCTTGAATACTATGAAGCACAATAAGGCTTTTGAGTATTTCGTCATCCCAACTATCCTATCCTCCATTTTAGAAAGTGTAAATTAATCATCTAATACTGACAAAATGGTTAGTAAATAGTTGCTCAACACCTAATTTAGTCAACTACATAGCCATTCACTTTACCATCCACCATGAATGCTACATCAAACTTTGACCAATAGTACACTTCACATTTATTATGTATTTCTATATATTGGATGAATTAGTAATGCAATCTCAGAGCTCTTTTACAGAGTTTCTCCTTTGTGCCTTGTTTTCCAGCATGGTATCAAACCTGATGGTTTTGGTGATATTGGTGGATGTCACTTTGTCTAAAATTGCTTACAACTATGGATACTCTATTAAGGATGGTGCTGAAAGAAGGCAGCCATCAAGTAATCTAAAAATTGCTCAGTCAAAGGAAACCATTGTTTCAAGTCAATGCTGAAGCTGCTGATTATATATCTTGTTGTATGTGTAGATCACCACTTTCTAAAATAAGGAGAAATAAGGAATTAGAAATAGTAGCCAAAGTTTAAATCTATTGACATGCTGAATGGTGCTGCCACTAGTTGAGCATTATAAGCTATTATCAATCATTGGCTTGTTGATCACTTTAATGTCATAAACATTTGGGGTGTTTCAATCAAAAGGCTCTAGAAGAATACTTCCCATTTTCTTTTTATTGAAGTGTGAATCCAAGATTAGCGTGTCATTGATGTATTTCTTTGAGAAAGTCCTCAACTTAAGAAACATCATGTTTTTTGTTCTAATTTGGCAATGCCTCCATTAGAATGCATCAAAGTCATCTTGACAATCTTCTTATAAATCCTCAAGACAAGGGAGGTGACCACCATAGCTAGTGGTAAATGTCTTGTTTATCTTACCTCTTGGTCTCAAAATTGGGCCTCAACAAGTAGAACTTTCTCAATTTAAGGATTTTCAATTTTGCACTTGCATCTTTAGCAATTTCCAAAGTGCACTTGTATCCTCTACATGATAATGAGAACCCCACAATTTTTACCTTTTCTATGGAAAATACATTATGTACATCTATGATTTACTTGTAGAACTTGAGCATGATGTTTTGATCACTATAATGTTGAGGTAGTAGATAGGGATGTCATTAGAACCCATACGCATGGATATAGGTGTGTCACCAACTCTTTATGAACCACATCCCCCATGGCTTGATAAAGGTTTTCTCCTTCTTGGACAATTTAAATATGGGGTCCCCTTGTAGGCATATTATTGTGTTGTATAGGAATGTACCATTAGCCTTGCAAAATATTGCAAAAAATATTTCAAAATGGAGCCCCCATGTGGTCTTTAGTCTCCAATGCTTCATATTGTCAACACAAATCTATCATCCAAACTACTTAAGATGTCATATAAAAATTGTGAGTCTGCTACAACTCTTTTAGTTGTCAACCAATATTTTCAAAGATCATCTGTGCCTGGTCAAAAAAGGTAGTAGATTCAATAATGTTGAGATTAGATAATACATTCTTGGGGAATATTCTTTCACATTTAATTCCATAAATATGCGACATAAAATAATGATGATCCCTTGGATGGGTAATATGACTTTTTTCCTAGAGATAGTGGGTGAGGATGATTATCCATTATGTGTTCACTTATCGCTTGCATTCATTCTCCATGGATTGATACTCCCTAAGGGTAAAGACCTTATTGCTCAAAGTCATGTACTTTCTTCTAGAAATTAGTCCAGAAGACTATGGTTGTGTTGATAGAATCAAAGGCAACAAAGATAGTATTGTTTGGTAAGGAACAAAATCTTGTAGCTAGTGAGTAATTATTGTCCAAGGTGTTGCTAATTTTTGGACAGTGAATGGATGTAGGAAAGAAGAATTTCTAAACTATCCTAGACTAAGAAGGTTGTTATAGTATTCCTATTGAGAAACATTTCATTTGTGTACATCTTCCTTGATTTCCTCTTAAGTTGCATTCTTTGATGTCTATGTCCATTAGAAACCAAACCAAGTTCTCTATCTTCAACACTTGGAGCACATCATCCTTCATATATTTCATTGTTAGCACTACCTTTTTAAACTCTTTGATCAACTTTTCTCTTCTTTCTCATGGTTTTGATGATACTTGTGTCAGGTTTCCGCTGGTGTGGATGATGAGGAAGCTATGCTCTAGACTCTATCTTTTCCTACAAGATAATATTTTATTAGTATACAAAACCAACACAATCTTAGTAAAACCAAAATTGAATTATTACTTGTGTCCAAGCCTTGGGGTTTCTAATTACTCATTCAAAAGTTACTTAATGAGGATTAAGGAAACTTGAAGCTTTGATATTGAAATCCATAATATGTTCTCAGGTAATTGATGTTGGAGTAGGATTAAAGAGGAAAATTTTTCCCCAAAAGATAATCACTTGATGAACATTATAACAAGGGCTTGGATATGCAAAAATAATTTCTTTAATACCAACTATGAGAAAAAGAGTAAGTGGTAGAATGAGATCCTAGAACCTAACAATCTAATGTCTAGTTTTGAATAAAGGGTGTCAAACCAAAACTAACAAGGGTACTTCTGATGTGTGACCTGTTATTGGGCCAATGTTAAAGAGGGTTTCAAGGGAAACCCTCTTTTCAACTACAATTTGGGGAGGGGGGGGGGGTGGTATTTCAAACACCAAGGCAAGGATCATGAAAGGCCAAATTAGGGCATCAAAAGATAAGCTCCAAGGGAACTTCCTTCTACACATTTCTGACACAAAAATTGCTAACCTTTCAAAAACCCTTTCAAAGATATGCACCAAAGGTGTCTTAGATCTAAGAGGAAGAAGCCCAAAAATAAGACCAAATTTAGCCAAGGTAGATCACTCAACAACCTATGACTAGGATACACACCAAAGGCAAATTTCCTGTGAGTGAGGAAATGGGAGGACATTTTTGCCTTATAAAAAATGTGTTCTATTCAATGCAGTTCTGCAAGCATTGGACATCTACGGAGAAATCTTCAGGGGGTTCATGTGTTGAAAGAAAAATGTGAAGTGTCTCATTCAATTGGCCCTCTATAAATGGGCAGTATGGTGCGAGATTGACAAGAGTAGGGGACACAAATGGCATTTTGTGACAGTAAAATGTATAACATAATTCAGTCTAATGACATTACTGGTGGAAGGGTTTAGGTTTTCAATAAACCTCATGAAAGAAGAGCATGCCATATTTAGTGTGAGAACCTAAGTGTGAGACAACTCAAACCACTAGAAGAAATGAAATAATCAACCAAACATATGAAAACATAAAAAATGTATGAGGTAAATACCAGTTTAAGTGCAGAAAGTGCTAGATTTAGAGTTGGATGCGAGCGATGGAGTCCAGTGTTCCAGATGAGGAGCCAGTGGCAAGAAAGCAAGTAGCACTGGCATGGGTGAACTCAAGGTTCTATAGCTCCAACTACTTCATGCACTCAACATTGATGAAATTGAAAATAATTTTGCATGTTAAAGTTAAGCCCATGTTGGTCAAAATTTTGACCAACACAGGCTTAGATTTTTAAAAATTGAAAATTTTCCTTCTACAATCTGACCAATGAAAACCTTATTAATTGATGGTCAAAATTTTTGGTCAAAAAATGACCTCAAATTTACTAGTGTTCACTCACGAAGAGGTTCCTGATCCTTCATCCTTTTTTTCTGCTTAAGAATGTTTTTGGTTAGAGTAAATTAGATGTGCAAATGCATTTTTAATCATAGCTTCTTCCTATTAATTATTCTACCAAAATGTTTCCTTGGAATAGTATTTTTTGATGAGCCACAAGAAAATTTGAGGTACCATATAGCCATTACAAATTAAATTCTTAGGATACAATAAATTCATCCCATATTCGTGGCTTAAACAAGCATTTTTGAAATGAGTTGTATTAGAATATATGATAATTCCTGAAACAACTACATTTGGAGAGTGTCTAAAAATGCAGGCAACTCCACATAAGTTGAAACCCTAGTAAAAGGACAATGGAGAAATACCAATTTGGCACCAACTGAGCAATTTCACAAATTTAGACCTCTTCTCCAATCCATCATTGTTTTCTTCTTGTGCCATTTGTAGCCAACAATGCAAGCATTATCAGAAAGGGCATTCTAATGCATGACTCGGCCAAACAAAATAGAAAGCAATGACTCGTGGCTTGCTTCCTAGCTATGAACCAACTTACACTTCACCTAGGTGCTCACGCATGCGATAACTAGGTCTATGGCAAGCCCTTGTCAGTGACAAAGCTCAAGGAATCCCATAAATTGGCATAAATAGGTGCGTGAGGAAATGCATTACCTATGAATCAATGAAACGTTTATTTTTTTTGTTATAACATTGAGTTGGTCAAAATTCAACTTAAGAATACATAGGTTGGTCAAAATTTTGACCAAATCGGCCATAGAATTTTAATTTTTGACCAACGTGGGAATGAAAAGGAAAAAAAAGAAGGAATTATAGCTTAGGTCAAAAATTTTGGTAAAAAACCAAGTGCAAATGTACTAGTGAGAGAAATTCTAGCCTCCCTCTCCAATTTCTCTCAACTTCAAAAAATTCAATTAAATGACAACCAAATAAGTGGCACAATGTTGTTGGAGTTTGGAAAATTGGTCAATCTTTGATTGTTTTCCATAGAGGTGAATAATCTCACAAACACAAACAATGAGTTGCCTTTTTTATCAGCCTTGAGTAATTGCTCACCCTTGCATGAAATAGACTTGTCTTTTAATCAACTTAGTGGGATTTTGCCTCCTTCTATTAGTCGACTATCAAGCCAAATATATGTATTGAGTCTCAACCATAATAAACTTGAGGGGAACATATCAAGTGGAATTGGCAACCTTACAAAGTTGGAAACATTAAATTTATCTGACAATCATTTTAATGGGATCATTCCATGCACACTTGGCCATCTTTTAAATCTTGAAAGATTGTATTTGGACAAGAATAATTTAAGCGGGCAAATACCAGAAATTTTAGGGCATGCAAAAAGTCTTGAACTACTATCACTAAGTGAAAACATGATCTTTGGTCAAATCCCATCTATTCTTGGCAATCTTCCACAACTAAGGCATCTTATTCTTCATAACAATTAACTTTTAGGGAAATTTCTTGCTAGTTTAAGGAGATGTATAAATTTGGAAAAGGTGGACTTAGCCTACAATAGAATACAAGGAAACGTACCTCCTAAATGGTCAAGTCTTGTGAATATTCATTTTTATTTCAATGTTTCAAGTAATTTGTTCAAAGGTTCTATTTTAGTAATGAGTACTATGGAAATGGTTTAGGCCATAGATGTGTCTCTCAACAACGTCTCAGGTGAAATTCCAGCTACATTGCCAAGTTTTACAAACTTTCAATATTTGAATCTTCCATGTAATTCATTTTGGAGCTCAATACCAATATCACTTACCAATCTTAAAAATCTTCAAGACATTGATCTCGAACCAAAAATAATTTGTTAGGCACAATTCCAGTGACTTTCCAAAAATAAAAATGCTTCAACATGTTAATGTATCTTCAAACAATTTAAAAGGAGAGGTTTTGAAAGGAGGAGTCTTTGCAAGGATTGATAAGTCAGTAGTTTCAAGAAATGTTGGAATTTCATTTGCCCATAGATATCTCATCTTTTCTTGAGGAAACCAACAATCTAGAAAATACTTATGAAGGGAGTTCCAGAAATCGGTCTATATCTACATCATAGATTTTCACTCATGTTATCAATCATTGGTTTTATTAATGAAAAGAAGAATGTCCAAGCTACTTATGAGTTTTAGGCTTAGGCATCTCTATAGTCATTAGAAGTCTCCATCTCTAGGCATGTTGCATTTGGTTGTGTTGCAGCCTTTGGCTCAACATTGCACATATTTATTTCACTATTTAAGGCACTATGATCATTAGATATTTTTTTTTCCATTATCAATTCTAGTCTTATATTCTACTGAATCTCTATGTTGTTGTTCTCATTACAATTTTTTTTGACCTTTGAAGCGTGATGATAAAATTTAATAAACAATTGTGTCTATTAAGTGGTCAAATTTTGGGGCTGGTCCTTCAATTCTAAGATCTTCTATCTATTTATATCTGAAAGATATCTAAAATTAAATTGAATCTAATTATTATAAGTAAGCATTAATTCATGTTTTTAAATTTATATAAATGATATATTTTGTAGAGAGCTTAATAGCTCATCCTTCTTCTCTTGTTGTGAGATTCTATTTCCAATTATACAAGTCTTTTTCCCATCCAATAAAATTTGATGACATTCTCTATCTAATTATAGAAGCCTTACAAAAATCAAAAAATAATATAGTTCAACTCACAAGCGTTTAATGCTAAATTGCAGCCAAATTACAATTGATTATCAAAATGTAATAATTGAGTTTTATTGAAATCTAGTAGTGAACTCTTTATAATTTGCCTTCAAAATTTGTGTTTTTACTTTTGGTCAACCTATGTTATCTTCCTATGAATGTTGCTCCCTATGTTCTCATGCTTCTATCACTTTTTCATACATCAATCATACATCTAGTTCTTTGATGTATAATACATTTTTGTATTATTTTACTTCTATTCTGAATGACTTAAACATCAGATACTAATAATTCATTCCTAAACTAAAAGTGCTAAATAGTCAAAGTTCCTTAATGTAATGTTTAAGAATGAAATAGAGACAACTCCAAAATCTTCTTATTTCCAAGTCTTTTATTCACTTACTCATATTCTCTCATATTATCTTCTTTTTTATACTATTAATGTACTAATCATTAGTCTTCAAGAATTAGTTTTCTAGTGTTAGGCATTTCTCTACTCTTTTATCTTATTGCATTCCTAAGTCTTACAGTAGTATTAGGATAGATTTAGCGTATTAAATTCTAGTCTGAAATGTAGAATCACCTTTAAATAGAAAAATGTGGCCATGGTGGGTATATGCAAAGAAAGGAGGATAGATAGTGCTTAAGGAGTGTTGGAAATGATATTAATTTCTTTTGGATGCATACACATTAAAGTCAAAATGATTGCATAAGAAGGAAAGTGAGCATGCTTCTATTGCAAATGTTCTTTTAGGATGCCTCATTCATCCAATATGGTTGTTGCATGTTGTTTGCATGAATGTTTCCCTATGAAGCATATGCATCGCATAACCTAAATATTTTTCAAAATGTTCCCCTATGGCCAGTGCTATATCTCCAAAGCATGAAAATAGTGAGGGTTTTACTAAACGATGCAACCTCTCACTTAAAAAAACAACATATATGCTACTAGAGGTAACGACATGGACTTATCTCACCTCAAAGAGCTCTCGTGTGTGGCACACATGCAGACAAACCCTCCTTCGGCCGGTGGCAAAATGACTTATTCTTTTTCCTTTTTTTTGTTATGTGAACCCGAGTTGGTCAAAATTTTGACCAACTTGGGCATAAAAAGAGTTATGTGAACTCAAGTTAGTCAAAATTTTGACCAACTCGGGCATAAAAATGAAAAAAAGTTTATTCATCAAGTATTTTAAGAGCTAGGTCAAAAATAAAGGTCAAAATTTGATCTAAAATGTACTAGTGATAGAACTTGGTTTACAATAGTGTATTGTTTTGTTTATAACTTTTTGTTGATGTCATATTATGACTAATGAAGCTACATAGAGATAGTATACATGTTGGTGATGACATGTATAATCTTGGAAGTCAGCACAAACTATATGGAACATAAATATTCATGTTTTGATGTAATAGGATAGTAGAATTGAAGGAAAGAATTATTTTGTTTACAAAATAATTAGCTGTACAATTAGGGCCAACATCCTAGATGTTTACTCTAAGTTGGAAAAGTGGTTTGTGGTCCTAGAAAACCTACCAAAAATTTGTGTAAAGCCATGGTATTTATGCAAAGGACATTTTGCAATAAGAAGTGTATATTTATTATGTAAGCAAAGTGTAAGTGTGAATTGTAGATTGTGACTATATGTGAACTTACTATGAAAGTGATATATGCAAAGTTTTATATGAGCTATTTGATGATCCAATATTGATCCAAAGATCAAAGATCAGTCAAGGAAGAAGATATAGTACCTATTCCATAAGTCTAATTACTTGTTTGGGTAGTGATCTCTTCTTGTAATTGGAAATGCATGTTTGGGTAGTGGGCTCATCTTGCATCTACTATACCACAACTCCTAATAGGCTTGGAATCTCCTTATAGGGATTCAATGTCTCCTAATATGGACTCCTTATACCAAATTTTCTCATTGGCTCCTAATAGGGTCCATCCTCCAACAAAGAAATTATATATCGGTATATTATCTAGTGGGTATCATCCCCACTAGGGTTTTCCCTTTGCTAGGGTTTTCCTAGTTAACAGAATATGGTGTTATGAGCTGTCTTTGGACATTGTTACTATTACTATTCGAAATTAATTTATTACATTTTTATGCATGGTTTAAAGTAAGTAATAATATCTAGTTGGCAACTAGAGTTTGTAGATTATTGATTCACCCCCCTCTCAGTAATCCCTATTTCTAATAATTGGTATCAGAGCCCAGTTACTTTGAAGAGGCTTAAAAGCTCAAGTAAGATCTCTATGGATATGGAATATTTGATGAAGAAACTTGAAGAAGCTCTTGATCAAATTAATCTCCTTATTGAAGAAAGAGATAAGCTGAAGGATACGTATGAAGACTCTAAAGTATACAGCGGTGTAGGACTAGAAAAATGGGTTAAAATGCATAACACACTATGAGCAAATCACAAACTCAATCAAAATGTATTAGCACCCACTAGTCTACCATGAAAGCCAAACTAAACAAAAGAAAGAAAACATAATCAAAAACTCCCTTTTCCGTTTGTAGCTCCCATGTCCTTCTTTCTTCTCCAAATGATTGTAGCTCCAATTTTCCTATAGTGCACACAAGATTGAAGGAAAATCCTATGATAGGGATAAAGCAATGAGAATACTTGAAGTGTGATTTTATTGTGAGAGTGAGGATGCAAAATTCAAATTAGTAGAGACTCAAAAAATCAAAGATTCAAGGACTCAAGACTTAAACATTCTAGATTCAAGAGACCTAAAATGAGAGAAGAGTGTTCATTTTATAATCAACACTCAAAGTGAGGGCATTGGATTTGTCACCCATATATGTGTGATGTGGCAAGAGATTCCTATGACGCATATGATAGAATATGCCAATTTTGAGATTCTGACACATGCAAGTCAGATTTGGAAGAGAATCTATGATGCATCATAAGATTCCTCAACCCACTTAAAGCCAAGAATCTATGACGAATAAGCCAAATAGGGACATGTGTAAGAGGTAATAATAATTTCTATAATGAATATGATAGAATATGCCAAGAGTAAGATTCTATGACACACGAGAGTCAAATTTGGAAGAGAATCTGTGACGCGTCATAAGATTCCTCAACCCACTTAAAGCCAAGAATCTATGACGAATAAGCCAAATAGGGACATGCATAAGAGATAAGAATATTTAATTATGACAAATATTAGCCAAGTGTCAAAGGAGAATCCATGAGGTGTCACATCCAAGTGTCATGATGATGAAATATTTTATGGAATATTTGAATTAAAAATCCTTTTATTCCACAAAATAAGAATTAGTAGAAAATGGAACTAATGATGGAAAATAGAACTTAGGAAATTGTAAATTTCCATGGTTTGCAGATAATGAATCAATTAATTAATAAAATTAATTAATTGAGGATGATAATTGGGAAGAATAATTAGAAAGAATAGGATTAAATTATGGGTTATTTAATCCTATAGAGAAAATTAGCAGATGATTGGCCAAATTGATTGAATGAATGTGACTGTATCCTTTGATGAAAATGTGATGATGATGGATATCGAATAAGATGATGAAAAGGTAGACCAAAGCCATGGTCAAATTGATAGATCAAAATTGATAACATGCCAAGGACACATGACATGAATTGGTTGATATGTAACATTTAACCGACATTGTAAATGCTATAGGATTGAAATTGATTGATAAGGTTCAATCATAATAACACTGACGGACATTCTCAATATTATTAAAATGGCTGATGATGCCATGATCTGAAATTGAAAGCCTCAACAACGTCAAAGATTGTATGACATGAATGATATTTTGACCTAGTACTGAAAGCCATGACAGTACTAAGGTCAGATTGATAAGATTGATAAGTTTATAGGTTTCCAAGGCACTGAAAGCCACAACAATGCCTAGGAGTGGATAAATGATGGTTGATTTGGGATGTTTGATATGTTTTGGGTTGATTAGGACCAATTTTGAGTTATTTTGAGTTGATTTGGGGTGATTCTGAGTTGATTTGATATGATTTTGAGTTTATATGAAATTGATACGAAAGGGGATACAAATGAAAAAATATGGTCAATCTAGCCAAACAATCGAAGTTAGTAGAATGAGAAAATGGGACAAATTAGTATGAAGAAGTGATGAGGTTGTAGTTGCGAACCATTTTTGAGCGTTTACATTTTGCCCCTCTTTGATACAATGTGATTTAGAGCGTTGTATGAAAGAATAACTGATGGGAAATCCACAACATGCCCCCAGTAGGGATGATATATATGGATGCCCCCTCAAGAAATTGACTAAGATAATCATATGATAAGTCAATTTATCGACAACAAGAATGATGATGCAAGAATACATGAATGCAAGAATGCAAGATGAAAATGATTTGGTGAATCAGAAGACATGATTATGGTGATGGAGAATGAAAATAAAGATGAGACGAGGAGATGTTAGTATGATGGAAAGACTTTTGCTTCTAGAAAGTGCACTATATGTCAAATGGAGCTTTATTTTGATATGGCAAATGGAATGCAATGCATCATGGCATAAAGGGCCAAAGTGCAAATGCAAGCCGTTTGCATAAACAAGCACGATGCAAATAGAGGATGACCTTATCCTTCCTGAGGCATATGTACATGCCCCAGACTCTCAAAGGTACATTGTAATAGACAAAAATGGAAAAAGATTACCATGAACCATCTCGGCCAGTCTCATAGATTAGTTTTATATCATCGAGGGGCATAGGAACATGATCAAAGAAAACAAAGCAAAAAATAAATCACTCACTAAACATCGTGAGCCAACAGCTATCCTTGTCCATTATTACTTGCTTTTTAGTGTTTTAGGTTTTGAGATGGTGTTTGACATGTTGATGATGTGGTAGCACTATTTGTGGATTCAGTTGATAGGTTCATAGTGACATGTTGGATTGATTTTTGGTTCTTCTTGTATAGATATTGTGATTGTCTTGAAAGTGTAGTGCTTTGAGTTGTAATCTACAAAGTGCAAGTGTGAACGCAAAAGGGATGGTTATCCATAGTGAATATGTACAAGATTTATTGCAAATTTTTTATGAGTTTTGTGATTTTTAGGGTTTTTGAGGATATTTGATGTTTTTGCGTGACTAGTTTCTTCAGGATATTTTATGATTTTTAGGGTTTATTTCAGGACATTTTATGATTTTTAGTGATTTTTTTAGGATCATATTTGAATGTTTATGATTTTTTTTCAGGACATTATGTGATTTTTAGTGATTTTCTCAGGATCGTATAAGCATATAGAAGTGTTAGCTCCAATCCATTATGTGATAGATTCAATGGATAAAAAGCACTTAGGGGTATGCCAATAGTTCAAATTCAAACTTACACACTATGTAGGTAATATGCCCCCAGACAAGATGCAAATTATGTATAGAGGCCAATGACAAAGTGTGTGTGTAGACAGGTGATACTTAAGCAAGGTAACAAAGGACATTAACCAGTTCATGAGCCATGATAAGGAACCAAGGATGTCTTGCAATATGAATGGTATGATCAAGGAATGATAGAGGAGGAAAAGACCAGATGGAATCCTGATAGATGGAGGAGTGACACTGATTACACATGGTGCTTGTTTGCTATGTTTTCACCATGGGACTTGCCCAAAGCGCTTGTTTGCCAGGTTTTCATCAAGGTATCCTTTTTTTTTTTTTTCTTTTCTTTTTTCATGACTTTTTACTATTTTTTTGATATTTTTTCAGGACTTTTAGATGAAATCAAGAATGTCACTGACAAATGCTGAGAAGATATCTATTGTTGGTGTTGCTAGCTGATGAGCTCTGGATCCATGACTGATCATAATTATGGAGGATTTGTTTTGAGTCTGTAGCTAAAATCAAACCATGAAAAAGGCCTCGAGAGATACCATCGTGTACCATATATAAAACAATGTCTATCTCTTGTAAAATAAGGCATCTAAGGATAAATGGGTCAATAGAAATGTCATGTGGGATGTCAGTGATGATGACATATGCAAAGGCTTGTTGGAGAAAGGACTGATTTTGGTTATTGGACAAAGTAGGTAGTTGGATTTGGGGATAAACAAAGGGATATAAGGGAGGGTTGGGAGGTTTGAGACCAATGACCTTCTGCATGAATGCTGATTGAGAGAGCTCCAAAAGACTTTGTGGCATGTTGAACACTGGAACACTGATATTCATGGCATCATATTTTTCATTTTGTATCAGTGGGAGTTGCTTAGCTTTTGATTTTTTATAGTCTAATGGCACCTTTCAATTTTCACCAAGAGACCTATGCTTGCTATTTCTTTCTCTTTTTTCTTTGTAACTAGAAGGTGGAGTGGACTTGTCAAAATATGCCAATATGTTCTCTTTAGGAGAAACTACTTCTTTATGATCTTTAGTCATAATGCCTTCAAATTTTATTGTAAGAGTGTCATCATCATCGAATTGATCAAAAAATGGTGGTCCACATTGGTCTCAATCCAAAGGTTTAGGATAACTTGAGGAGATGTCATCATTAGTGTTGAATGGGCTTTGGTTGAAGGTAGATATATGAGTAACTGAATCAACTTGGTCATTGGGGTTATGCTCAGAGGCTAGGGGATTGTTGATTTCAAGTGGGATATCCTCAGATGCCTTTTCATCATTTGAAATATCCATAGTTTTACATGTAGGTATTGTGGTACTAGGAGGACCTATTCATAATGATTTAAATCCAAGCCCCAAACTAGGAGGTTGTCCTTCTGTAGTGATAGGTTCAATGATTCCTTGTTTTTGAGATCCAAGACCACTATAGCCATCATAGCCTTGTTTTTGCATGATGGTAAACCCAACTCCATACTTGCTAGGAGATATCAAAGTGGGTTCTCGTTCTGCTTTTGCTTTCTCAATACATATGGATGTATTCTCATTGATAGAAGTATCATTCTTTGTACTAATGGGAGAAAGTGGTGACTCCCTAATGTGAGAGACTTGAGACATAAAGTATTCTCCACACCCATTTTCTTCAATCTTCATCTTTTCCTTGGCTTTATTGAGTAGTATATCAGCATCCACATACTTAGATGAATTTGTGGGTTGTGCTTCATTGTTTTTTGGGATTTGGTATGCAGTAGCATCTCTTAGATTAGCACAAAATAGGAAAGGATCTGGATCACTGGGGATGGTAACCTCTATGTTGTGATAGGAAAACTTCAAACATTGATGATATGTAGAAGGGACTGCTTTCATAGCATGAAGCCAAGGGCATCCCAGTATCATGTTGCAGTTCATTTCTATATCTGGGACATGGAACAATGTATCTTCAGTAGTTGGACCAATTCTGATAGGTAGTGTGATGATGCCCCTGGAGAAGCGTTCACCATCATCATAAGCTTTTATTATGATTCTTTGAGATGGATCCATATCATCTTCAGAATAACCCAAATTGTTGACAACCTTATGAGTACAAATGTTTAGTCCTTCTCCTCCATCTATTAAGACATGTCTAACTTTGGAATTATGGATGAAGACTTCAAGATAAAGGGGATCATTATGGTTAGGTTTGTCCTTAGGAATATCACGGGGTGAAAAAGTGATATTTTGTGACACAGATAGGTTCCCAACCATGGCTTGGAACTGGGCAACATCAATGTTATCTGGGACAACTAACTCTTTAAGGGCTTGCTCCAAGATCTTTTGGTGTTGGGGGGATGCACATAGTAGGTCCAAAATGGATATAATCAGCTGAAGTAAGAGCAGTAGGTCTAGATGGGGGTATAGGTCTAGTAGAAGTAGTAGGTCTAGCTAGGGCTCCAGGTAGGGTGATCTTGCTATGGCATGTAGTGATAGTACAATGAGGGTCTTCAGCCTTTAATGTAAATGTGGATATGTGGAAGTCAGACTCATTAAAGAAATTGATGGTGTAGTCATAGCCGGTACGTGTGTAATTCACATTCCCTTGCCAATTTGAGTTTGAACTTGAGGGTTTCTCTTTCTCATGATTACCCAAAGGATATTTGAAAATAGTGTGATTAGAGTTGGATGCTAATAGTGATGGATCAACTGTGATGACACCATTATCAATAAGGTCTTGTATTGCATGTTTCAATTGGAAGCATGATGAAGTCTTGTGTCCTTTGGTGCGATGGTAATCAGAATACTTTTTGTCATCCCACCAATCAGCTTTAGTCAATGGTTCATCTTTGATTGGGGGTAATTATAGTAAGTTATTACTCAGTAACTGTTGTAATGTAGTCTCAAGTGGTATTCCCAATGGTGTGAATTTCCTGTCTTTGGTTCTAGGATGTCTTCAAGGTTTATCTTGCGTGGGAGTCTCAATTTTCTATTGTGGAGCTGATATTTCATTAGAGGTTTGTGAATTTGTATGGTTTACACTTTTCAAAGTCAATTGAGGTTGTGTTTTGCTAATCGTGCGAGCATCCAAAATGCCATCATTAGTCACATTCTTGTTTTTGGAGAAAAATTTGGCCTTGTCATTAGATGAGTTGGTGTTTGTGTTTTCTTTGTTTATCTTGAGGATTCCCTTACGGATAAGAGCATCTTCAATACTAGCCCCTTTTTTCATTAGTTTAGAAATGGTGCTTGGACTCTTGATTTTGAGTTCATACATTAAGTCCAGGACTAAGTTTTCAATGCTCAAGTTTACTTGTCGTTCTTCAGGAATGTCTAGTGGGCATTGACTAACTAAGCTTCTCCAATGTAATAAGAATGTGATGAATGATTCTCCTATCTTCTATTTAGTTGAGCACAAATTAGAAAGTGTCACCTCATTTGTAATGTTAAAGGAAAAGTGGGAGATAAACTTTTCTGCTATCTCTGACCATGATTTGATATTACCAGGAAGTTTGGAGTACCATTCAAGTGCAGGCCCACGTAGAGAATGAGGGAAAAATCTCATAAGGTAAGTGGGTTCATCAATGAGTTTAGTACAAGAAGCACAAATTTCTCTGATGTGGTCAATAGGGTTGCCTTTTTCTAGATATTTTTCAAACCTTGGAGCTTCAAAGTGTTTTGGGAATGGAGGCATATATAGACTTTTATCGAATGGGTTAGGATGTAGGTCCCTTTCCGTATATAGAGCCTATTTCTTTTGGACTCCCAATGCCTCGACTTGTTTGGAAAGTTGTTTCAATTTTTGTAATAGTTCTTCATTGGAGTTTTGCATGATGGTCTTTCCTTCAAGTCTTTTGTGTCTATGAGTAGACCGTTTTCTGTGGCGAGAACTATGTCTACTTGGTTCTGACATTTTTGTGTCTAATGAGTTTGATGAAGTGTCACTGGGTGGTGGAGGTAAGTTTTCACCTCGAAGATAAAAAGGTCCTTTTTGTTGGGGTACTTGTTGTGGTATTTGATGTGGCACTTGTTGTGGGATTGACTGCGATTGTTGTACCATGTGTTGTTGTTGTGCAGTGTGTTGTGGTTGTTGTTGGGATACCTTTGTTGGTTGTATGTGAGACCATGTGTGTGCTTGTTGTTGTAGAGGTATTTGTTGAGGTTGTTGTTGTAACAAATATTGATGGTATGCAATTTGTTTCTCAAGGTGTCTTTGGTATTCCAATTGTTGCTTGAGTTGCTCTTGTTGTTTAGAAAACATCATTTGTTGTTGTTGGAATTTCTGCTGAAATTATTGTTGATAAATTGTGTGTAAGTCAAGTGGGTCCATATGGGATTTCATGTTAGGAATGTTGGATGTTTTCCCCACTTGTGGTTGTTGTCGTTGTGTTTGATGTTGTTCTTGATATGTTGGATGTGTGTCAAGTGGATGTAGACTTGGTTGTGCCTTGGAAGTGTTGGGTCCTTGTACCATTGTAGGTTGTTGTTGTTGTGGTGGTTGACTAAGTACTTGAGAATTGAATGTCATGTTTGTATTGTTGTTTTGGTACCTTTGTGTTTTAGATGTTCCTACTTATGACATCATATTGACTTGACTATGAGATGCATTTCTATTGGGAATGGGTGTAATGTCAATAATACTTTTCCTTTGTGTGTCCATAGGGATGGTTTCACTTGATGTTTCACATGTTGTATTTATGAGAGGCTCCATAGTGTTTGATGTCATAGCACGATGTAAAGTTAGAAGCAAAGGTGTGCTTTGTTGATTTGCCTCCAAAGAAGGTATTTCTAGCATCCTTAGAGCATGGGTCCCTTAAGGTGCATCTTTTTGTTGCATCATATGACTAAAATCAAGTCTTAATGTCCTTTTGGGGTGTTTGGGGATTTTTGGTATTTCATCAACCAAGGGGTTATCATTGATGTGTTCAAATGTACTTTGGAGGATTTCAATTGTTGGTTCTTGATGGGACCTTATAGGTGCCATTATTGTGTTTGAAAACTCCAAAGGTTGTTTTCCCTTGTCTAAGTCCAAATTTATCATGGGTTGGATGTTTTCAATTGTTGTGTTGGTTTGATTTTTTGACCTAGGACCTTCCAAGTTTGGGTTAAATTTGACAATTTCTTGGGCTGCCAAACGTTTGAAGTTCTTGCGAAATTTTTTGTCTTGACATGCCCTAGCCATTTCTTCACCAGTGATGCCATAATCAGTGTCAGAATCATCACTTAGGTGTACAATACCTTGTTGTATGTTTGATGTGTTAGGTTGGTTGAATTCAAATGAATGTAATTTATCATCTTTAGGTGAGGTTGGTACACTTCCTTCTCTTGGTTGCATTGGCACAAATATAGGTTCAAAGTTTGTTGTGCCATAGCTTGATTATGAGGATCTTGCGGATACATATTCAAAGGGTCTGATAGTAATGGTTGTGATGCCTCGATTTGGTCTTCATTAAAGGTTTGTTGGATTTTCTTGCTCTTTCTTTGTCTTGGATGATGTTTTGGTTGTGCTTGTGCCTTAGAAACCAAAGGTTGATAGAGTTCCTTTAGTCTCTGAGCTGCTTGTCTCCTAGTAAGTGCTGGCATGATACCTAAGAGTACAAAGAGTGGTGGGTATGCAAGATATGAGTGTTTTTTTGGGATTTTTTAATTGTTTAGGAATGTTATGAAATGTGAGGAAATTCTAGATGAATTATGATTTTTATGTGCAAAGTGAGAATGTCCTAGGGATATTATGCAAATGCAAAATGCAAGGTGATGTTTTGAAGTTTGACTAGAGGGGATGAAAATGACTCTAAGGTATGCAAAATGACAATTAGGGTTATGTTTTGGACTTGGTAATGATACTAAAGGTAGGTGTATGCAAGGTAGACTATGAAAAGGATGGTGTTATATGGTTTGTAATGATGTTTGGGACATGCAAAATGAGGGTAAATGCTCAAGAAGGCAAATTGGTTGATGGACAATTTGATAGGGTTTGGTAGTGAAAATGATGTTAAGGAATTTGATCAATGCAATATGAAGCAGATATACCACTAGGGTAGGTCAAAATGATGTTTGGGGATGCTAGGGATATGATTATGCTATGACAAGGGTATATGGAAAGTTTTGAACTTAGATAAAACCTTTTGAAAGTATTTTTCCTAAGAGTTTAACCTTGTGATAAAGGACTTTGGATCTTGACCAAAAATTGATAAAAGATGAAAAGATCAAATTGATCAAAGATGAAATGGTCAAATATATCAAGAAATAGATAAATTTTGACCAAAGAAAATGATAAGAAAAGATAAAAGGACTAGTCAAGATCCATTATCCGTCAACACTAGGAGATACTCTAAGACTTATACTTTTTCTAGATTTTTGACTAAATTCAAACTTTTTGGGGGTTCAAAATGATGTTTTGAGGACTCAAAATGATGGTGATTCTAAGAAGATATGTGATATGGAAAATTCCTATGATGAAAAAGAGGATTTTGGGTGCAAGATGCAGTTTTGGGTCAAGTGCAGAATGGGTAGGTCTATAGGCTCCTAGATGCAGTTTTGGGGTCCTAAAGTGCAGTTTGGAGGCCAAAAATGGTCATGCAGGTACCCAAGTGTGCCCTAACAGTGCCAAGTGCACCCTAATAGTACCAAATACATAATTGATGCACTTGGAGCCAGTTTGGGTGCAGTTGGTAGTTTCTAGGCACAGTTGGTAAGCTAGGAAGAATGTTTGCTGATTCTGAGGGGTATTGTTACCAAACTAACATGCCAGGAAACCAGGATGCTAGGGTTGATGTTAGGATGGGTTGGCAGATGAAAAATGAAAGTTATGATGTATAGAATGATGTCTTAAGTGAAGCTGATGAAGGTTAGGTGTTGTAGAATGCAAATCTGGGCAAGCTAGTGCAAGGGAAGCTAACCAGGTACCTAAGGACACTGTTGAAGCCCCAAAATGTTATCTAGAACTCAAAATTGAATCTTAGGACCAAAAATTGCACCCAAATAGTGTAGAATACATCAATAACATAGTTGGGATCCAGTTGGCCATAGTTGGTAGTTTCTAGGTGCAGTTGGTAAGCTGGGCTAAAGGTGAGGCAATTCTGGAAGCTATGGTTTTAGGATTGATGTCACAGAAAGGTAAATGGTAGAGGACAGTGTTAGGGCTAGTTTGGATGCTCAAAATGATGATTAGGACACCCAAAATGATGGATAAAGTGCTCAAGATGATGAATAGGTATGCAAAGATGCAAGGTGGTGAATGCAAAGTGCTAATTTTGAGATGGGAATGCAAAAACTAAGGAAAGTAAAACTGAACCTAAATGGATGCAATGTGAAAAGTAATAGATACTAAATGAGGACTAAAAGGTGCAATATGAAGTCTATATGATGCAAGAATGAAGCCTGGGCTAGGGTGAATGCAAGTGAAATCTATGCAAATATGAGATCTACGTTTTGTCAAGCACATTTAAGAGCACAAGTCACCATATTTTCCAAGGTTCGAGTGTGTTGAATCAATGTTTGCAAAGTTTGATAAGGTTGAATTTTTTTGGCAATGTGTGAGGTTTTGACAAGTTCAAATGATATCCAAGGTGTAAATTTAAAAGTTTGGCTCTTATCTTGATTATGTTTTACACAGACGCAAGACACATTAAGACAAGAATAGTTGTTGTAAAAAGTTAACAAACACACCACAACCTAGGCTTTTAGGACTGTATCCACTGAATTCCTACTTGAACTGAAGTTTAGCCATGCTTATCTAGAGCAAAAAACCTAGGATCTTGGCACCATAGGCTCCCCCTTATAGTGCACTCACTTCTCGGGGCTACCAAGATCTGCTTCCCAAGGGGCATGACTTCCCAAGGGACTGTTGCCTCTACTAAGGACCACAAGAATGTAGGATCTCTTCACGGGCATGGGTGACCCCTTGAGCTAGTGGATAGAAAGGATTTTGGCCACTAAAACATGGTTTTTAGTAAGGGCATTTTGTTCGGCAAGTTAATGATAAACTTCCACAAAAGGTCTCCCAGCCTCGAGAACCAGCGTTTGACGCACCACAAGGGTACTGGAGGAGAGCTATCACATAGCAATACTGCCGACACAGCTTTCACTGTAATCAAGCTTTATATAGCAGCTGGAACATTGACCTAGCTTTGGCCCATTACCACTCTGAGGTCATCCCCTGCCATACCCAATATCGAGTATCTTGGTCTAAGGCAGGCCTCCTATAGAAGTTACACGAATTTCTCTTACACCCAAGATCCACGAATGGCGAGGGGAGAGGATACGCCCAATGTAACTCCTAGGGATCTAACACCATAGACATGCTAGACAAAAAAGAAAAAAGGTTCTTTCTAAGTACCAAACAAAATGTTATCTAATCTAGGAAATCCACACACATAGTTTTGAAAGACACACAAAGTCTTCAACAACGTATTGCAAACAAAGCATTAGTAGTTTATGATCATGTCTTCATCTCATGATTGCCACATGCTGCAAATAGATTATTAGTAACACAAAATCACCTAATCTATATGCTAGAGAGTGATAGGAACTTGAAATGCAGATTTTGATTGGTGCATGTGCTTACTATGAACCCAGGTGTGCTTTGATAGTGCAAATTACTCCCCAGAAGGCCAAAATGACTCTGAAAATCCCCAAGTGCACCCAGACAGTGAAGACTATGTCAATGATGCAGTTGGGGCCCATTTTTTCATAGTTGGTAGTTTTAGGGTGCAGTTGGGAAGTCAGGTACAGGGTGTGGGGAAATGGGTGCCTAGTCAAGACCCAGAAACTAAAATTTTTAGAGCTACACTCCCAAGTGCACCCAAATAGCATAGAGTGAATCAATGATGTAGCTGGGGCCTAGATGGGTGTAGTTGGTAAGTTGGAAATAGCAGAAAGAGGCTTTGGTGTCTTCTAGGCTCCTAAAATTGCTCCTAGGGGTCCCAAGTGTGACCTAACAAAGCAGAGTGAGCCCTAGGACAGAAAGCTAATAGAATGCATGAAACAATAGCATATAAGCATTTTACTAGACCCCCTAATTAATATAGGTGTGAAAAGGAAGAGCATATAGTCATTATACCCTTACAAGTGAGCTCCTTCCTTGCACCTACAAGCACAAACAAGAAAATCCAAGTTAGATATGCATGTTCACGTCAGGTTCACCAAATGTAGGACCAAAAAAATAGGTTAAAATGCATAACGCACTATGATAAAATCATAAAATCAATGAACATGTATTAGCACCCACTAGTCTACCATGAAAGCAAAACTAAAAAAAAGAAAGCAAACATAATAAAAAACTCACTTTTTCGTTTGTAGCTCCCATGTCCTTCTTTCTTCTCCAAATGATTGTAGCTCTAATTTGCCTACAGTGCACACAAGATTGAAGCAAAAGCCTATGATAGGGATAAAGCCATGAGAATAATTGAAGTTTGATTTTATTGTGAGAGTGAGGATGCAAAATGCAAATTAGTAGAGACACAAAAACTCAAAGATTCAAGGACTCAAGACTTAAACATTCTAGATTCAAGAGACCCAAAATGAGAGAAGAGTGTTCATTTTATAATCAACACTCAAAGTGAGGGCATTAGATTTTTCACCCATAGATGTGTGATGTGGCAAGAGATTCCCATGATGCATATGATAGAATATGCCAATTTTGAGATTCTGACACATGCAAGTCAAATTTGGAAGAGAATCTATGATGCGTCATAAGATTCCTCAACCCACTTAAAGCCAAGAATCTATGACAAATAAGCCAAATAGGGACATGTGTAAGAGGTAATAATAATTCCTATGATGCATATGATAGAATATGCCAAAAGTAAGGTTCTATGACACACGAGAGTCAAATTTGGAAGAGAATCTATGACGCATCATAAGATTCCTCAACCCACTTAAAGCCAAGAATCTATGACGAATAAGCCAAATAGGGACATGCGTAAGAGATAAGAATATTTGATTATGACAAATCTCAGCCAAGTGTCAAAGGAGAATCCATGAGGTGTCACATCCAAGTGTCATGATGATGAAATATTTTATGCAATATTTGAATTAAAAATCCTTTTATTCCACAAAATAAGAATTAGTAGAAAATGGAATTAATGATGGAAAATAGAACTTAGGAAATTGTAAATTTCCATGGTTTGCAGATAATGAATCAATTAATTAATAAAATTAATTAATTGAGGATGATAATTGGGAAGAATAATTAGAAAGAATAGGATTAAATTATGGGTTATTTAATCTTATAGAGAAAATTAGCAGATGATTGGCCAAATTGATTGAATGAATGTGACTGTATCCTTTGATGAAAATGTGATGATGATGGATATCGAATAAGATAATGAAAAGGTAGACCAAAGCCATGGTCAAATTGATAGATCAAAATTGATAACATGCCAAGGACACATGACATGAATTGGTCGATATGTAACATTTAACCGACATTGTAAATGCTACAAGATTGAAATTGATTGATAAGGTTCAATCATAATAACACTGATGGACATTGTCAATATTATTAAAATGGTTGATGATGACATGATCTAACATTGAAAGCCTCAAAAAAATCAAATATTGAATTACATGAATGATATTTTGACCTAGTACTGAGAGCCATGACAATACTAAGGTCAGATTGATAAGATTGATAAGTTCATAGGTTTCCAAGGCATTGAAAGCCACAACAATTCCTAGGAGCGGATAAATGATGATTGATTTGGGATGTTTGATATGTTTTGGGTTGATTAGGACCGATTTTGAGTGATTTTGAGTTGATTTGGGGTGATTTCAAGTTGATTTGATATGATTTTGAGTTGATTTGATATGATTCTGAGTTGATAAGAAATTGATACGAAAGGGGATACAAATGACAAAATATGGTCAATCTAGCGAAATGATCGAAGTTATTAGAATGAGAAAATGGGAAAAATTAGTATGAAGAAGTGATGAGGTTGTAGATGCGAACCATTTTTGAGTGTCTACAAGTGGTTAGTTGAAGGAAAAGATTAAGCATCTCAAATCCAAGCCTCAATATACTAAATCTAAAACTAGTGATAATGATTATTCAAAGTTGAATACAAAGTACAAGATCTTGAAGCATGAGTTAAGGTTACAAATCTGAAGTTGACTTTGAGAAATGATCCTAGAAAAATTGAATCTAATTTGAAGACTAAAAATGCAAATTTGGGAGAAAGTTTGGCAAAGAAAACATCTGAGTTTGAAACATTGAAAAAAGGTCATGAAGAACTCCTTAAGTATAATTCTATTGTGAAAGGTGAATTAACATAGTGCAAGTAGCAGCTTGAGAAGCTTTATTCTAGCAAAGAAAAGCTAAATGATTCAATCTCAATATAAAGAACTACCTATGATAAGATTGGTCTTGGTTATCTAATTAACGTGTCTGTGAAGAAACCTAAGATTAGATTAGATCCAATAAATAAAGAAAATTATGACGATAAGATTGAATCTAGTCAATCTTCTGATAAACCTAAAGAAGTTGAGCAAAACAAGGAAATTGAAATCTTGGATGAACCAAAGTATGTGCAATCTCCTAAGGAAACTAGGTATGAATTTAGAGGTAAGTGCTTTTTATGTAATGAAATAGGTCATATGAAAAGAGATTGTACGAATAAATCATTTAATGATGTTAAGGAATTTTATTGTCATAATTGTCATGTTATAGGTCAGAATGCAATTGATTGTAGGAAACCTAAATATGATAATGATAAAAGAAATAGTAGAATGTCTAGATATACCAACCCTGTAGATGGAAGATCTAATGAAAGCACACTAAGAGAAGGAAGATCTAATGAAGATAGAAGATAGATTGTGTGTTATAAGTCTAACAACTTAGGACACATTGCTTGGAATTTTCATGCACCTAATGATCAATAGAATCCTAGAAGTAGAGTACCTATATGTTAGTTATGTAACAACTTTGGACACACACTATGGTATTGTAAATAGACAAAAACTTTGGAGATAGAAGGAAAAATGGAAGAAAATTTAGGAACAAAATGAATGATGGGAAGAATATTGGAAATGATAGAAGGAACCATGAAAGGAACTCCAAAACTAATAGAGACAATGAGGAACAAAGAAACATTGCTAGTAAACCTCAAGAAGAACTTAATGAAGAATTTGTAAAAGGACTAGATATCTCAAAAGAAAAGCTAGATGATGATAAGATAGGAAGATCCAATTTAATTATTGAGTTTGATTCAATTAAGTTGAATTAAGCTTGTTCATAGGCTCAGATTTTGAGAACTTTAGTCAGAAGCCAGATTCAAGGTACCAAAGTTGAGAAAAGGTGTATCCAGTTATGTTTAGATTGTTCCTAAGCTTGCTTGTAATTTGGAGCTCAGCTAACAAAGTTATGAAGGAATTTAGAGTTACTGGTATTATAGTAAAGGTTAATTTTAGAATAGAAAATGAAAAGTATGTTTTTGTAGTAAATTTTGTTATGCAAAATCTTGATGAGGGTTTTCATGATAAAAGGAAGTTATAATAAACACTGGGTGACATCTAAAGATTGGATAAGATGATTTTGAGTAGTTATTTGATTACAAAATGTAATTGACAACTTTTTCATATTTGCAAATTATGCAATTAATGTAAGTTCAAGTTGATGGTATAGATGGAGTACAAAATTGATTTTTACTTCATTGCAAATAGATCCTAAGCAAAGAGCATTTAGAAGCAACTTGTCAAATTGATTTTGAAGCAAACCCTATTTTTGAAAAAAGGTATTTTATCACTTTTCTACAAATTTGTTTGGTAAAAGTTCTTGTTTGATAGAATCATGGATATGTTAGGAGTGTACAGTGTTGAGAACAAAGATAGACCCAATTTAAAGATTGTTTTTGTAAAACCTTGTGATATTGCTATTAGGATTTAACTGTGTGATTTTGAGTCAATTTCATTAACCCATGTTTCATGAGTAGTGATTCAACATGAATCCATCTCTCATGAGAATAAATGGAACACTTAGCACTCATTAGATATTACTAACTCACAAGAAGGATCACATTGACTTTACCACCAATATCTAGTAAAGTGTGTGATCAAATAGATGAATGTGAAAGTAGATGGAGAAGAAGTAAATGGACCATACTAGGCAAAGTTGTGAATGTTACCCTAAAGGAAAGTCTTTATAAGATTACCGAAGCTAGGGAATAGGATATCACAAAATAAGACCATGGCATCATTGAAGGCATTGATGTATGATGTTGACTTGATTTCAAAAGATGTAATTAATCCAAAATTATGGACATGTCAAGAGTTTACTAAGAAGTAAGTTCTCTTTGTCTTTCATTGATCAAGACCGAAGGGGTATGTGAATAGGATAGAAAATTTTTTATGGAGGTTATGAGTGAATGACTTGAGGGATAAGAAAGATCATGATGGGATGTTATGGATGGAAGAATTATGTATGATGCATGTTTGCCAAGTTTTCATCATGGTATTTATCCAAAGTGCCACAAGAAGTTATTTTCACCATATAATATATTTATTTCTCTTTATTTTTTCTACCAAGATGCCACAAGAAGTAGTTCACCAAGGCACTTTTTCATTTTTTCATTTTTTTTCTATTTTCCTAAATTTTTAGAAAGAGCTCAAGTTTTGTTTTAAAGTTAGACAATGGTCTTATAAGAAAGATAAGTCATGATAAGCCAATGCCATAGCAAGGTATTCTCAAAGATGTTAATAAAGTAATGGAAGGGAGATTATAGGAAAATAAGAGGTGGATGGAGGATAAGGTCATTGGTTTTGGGGGGATAGAAGGAGGATGGATAATAAGGAATTGTAGGCTTCAAAAGATTTTAGAAGGGTAGGTGCAAAAGTGGGAAAGATAAACAACGACATACACCTCAAAGGGTAGTGGAATGATTGAGAAGTTATGGATGAGATAGCTTGAGGTTTAGATATATGAGGTAGAAAAGATAATTTGGAGGAAAGTGGAGTAAAAGGATTTGAAACCTTTTTAGGAAGATGTTTAGGAGGGGATGAAGTGGAAGCTTTTGAAGCTTGAATGTCAACTTTGATTTGTTTTCCATATTCAAGTCCTTCAAAAGAGACTTGGGAATCCATATAGCTTTTGATTTTTCATTAGATGCTTTGGAACACATTTCTTCAATAATAGATTTAGGAACCCATAAATTCTTTGGTTGAGTTCTTTGAATAGTAGACCTTTGTCTCTTTTGTGTATTTTCCTTCTTAATATTCACATGTTGATTAGAGGAGACAATGAACCTCTGAAGATGGATTCATGCACTTGTGTTTGAGTTGATCATCTTAATTTCTTCCAAAATACTTGGGACTTGTGGATAAATAAGGTCTATATGAATGGTTTAGATGGAAAGGTGAATGTGAAGGATTCCAGGATCTATATCTTTGTTGATCTTGAGGTAGGGTAGGGGGAATATGTAATGAGCTAAGAGTGGAAGTAGGAGATAGAGGAACATAACATCCTAATATGGATGGAAGAATTGAAGGTTTTAGCTTAGATGGATAGAGACCAAGGATAGATTTAGAGGATGTGAATGGATAGTGGAAAGGGGTATCGACATCCTTAGAATGAGCAACATGACCAAGGCCAACAATGGACTCACACATAACTTTTATAGATGCAAAAATCTTGATAGGAGTACTTAAAGTTTGAGCATAATTTTGAAGTGAATGTCTACCCCTTTAATAGGGTTTCAAAGTCTCCTAATCGGGACTCTATGTACTAAATGTTGTAATAGACTCCTAATGGAGTCCATCTTCTAACAACGAATATTTCTATTAGTACATCATCTTGTGGGCATAATTCCTATTGGGGTAGACATTTTAAATTTTGAGCATAATTTTCATTCAGTACGTCTATGCATTCCATGAAGACAAATTTCCATTTCAAGTCATTTTGTGAAGTCTTGTTTTGAGCAAATTCCATATCTGCATTTTCACCTATATCAAATAGTGATAGGAGCCTGTGTTTGCAACTAAATATCTTGTATCCAGTAACATTTCATGACTCACCACTTTGGGAATGTTTAGTGTCCATACCTAAGAGCCTATGTTTTAGATTTTGAGTCATTTCAAATTCGTTTGACTAGGCTTTGAATCCCTCAAAGTTGGTTGTTTGTCAATGTCATGCTGATGTAATTTATTCTGAATTTTGGGAAGCCCTATTTGACGTGTTATAACTTTGACCTAGTTGACCAAAATGCTGAAATTCCTTTTGCATTGCATTTTAAAGGTCTGATTAGTACCCCTATTTGTGATGCCATATCTCAAAATTAGTGATAGATAAGATCAAATAGATTATACCACTGTATAGTCATCCACAAATACTTTAAGTGTGCCAATTTTAAAATCTTGACAAATCCATCCGCACACTTTCCTAGGGCCATTCCATTTGCAAAAAATGTTTTTTTATCAGTGTTTCTAGTCTGCAAATTTTGAGTAGCCCACTTGACCCCTCACCAAATGCATCCTGTTATTTGTCATGGGCCTAAATTTTAGATTTATACTTTCCTCATGACAGTGAACCAATGCCTCAGTTTTTGTACCCCCAAGTGTCAATTTGCCCAGTTTTCAAAGCCAAATCCAAATGCAATTTATTGTTTTCTATCATGTTTTCTTCCAGGCAATTCTAAAAGGGTAACTTTAAAAGTCAATATCTTTTGATTGGAAATTCATCATGAGATGAGATCTGAAAGGGTGAAAGTATGTAGAATAGAGAATCAATGTGTTTGATTTCAAAGCCTCATTAGTTGTTTTGGTCAGTTTTGAAGGCTAGTGAAAGGACCATCTAGCACAAAGTCAATAAGTTGAAATAAAATGATAAAATGAGTTTTTAATGATAGTTCAACTATCGAATTTGATTTTTATTGATATCAAATGATGAATGGATTAGTTTAAATGATCAAGTGTTTGAAAACATTTTTTTTTAAGCTAGACTCACTTTGGGTGGCAACTAAATTCATCAAAGTTGTGATAGTCAGTAAGGATCCAAGATGTTTCGAAAGTAGTGATCATAATGATTTTGATTGTTATAAAATTTCAATATATGGATATTATGCATGAGGTAACTCTAAAGAATTTCATGTTTCCAAATAATTCAAATTTGGAGTGACTTTGTACACAAGGTGCCTACTATATTTTTCACAACTAGAGTTTGATTGTCAAAAATGAATTAGGGAAGAAAAGAAATCCAAATGGGGATTATTATGAAGGTTCATGGAATCAAGGAGCACCAAAGCAGGTGGAAAAGTATTTTGGCAAGAGGAACTAAAAAATGAATACTTTTTCCCCAAAAAAATATTGCAGCTTCTATACAATGTAAAAAACAAGTGGTTGCACCTTCAAGGCATGGTTCATAACTACCTTCTATGTGTAAGGTCTTATAAGTCAAAAGTACCTTAAAAAGGAGTAAACCAATGCTTTTGGAGTGTTTATTAGCATTAGTATGTGATGATTGGGAAAGGGTTTCTTTGATTGCTCATATTTTTCTATCAATCCTATTTTCATTAGATGGGAAATTCATACAAGAAAATGAACTAAATAGGGTCTTTAACATACTAATGGAAAGATTGCCTAAAACAATACTTGGAAGAGATGAAACTACTACATTAGTACATGCTTGTAGGTTACTTGCAGCCATGTATTTTGAAGGTCCCAAAGGTTTGAGCTATCATCTGTTTGGTTCCCCAGGTGTAATAGCTCAGTTTATGTGAAGTAATGTGGCATGAGGATTTCTATGCCAAGCAGAGGAAGAAGTAAAATTTTAAAGATTTTTTATTGTATAGGATGATGAATGTATGTGTTACTCAATTGACTCTTTGGAGTCATAATGAAATTCATGAGTCTATTGGTTTGTCATTCTACTTCTTGGCTGAGGTTGATGAATTCTTGGACCTGATAGAGACAACAACACTAAAGGAGAAATAATGCAAATATTTTCCTAACAAAGCAAGTGACTTATTAAAGGAAATGCATTACATCCATGGAGAATATTTTCATTTATCTGAATGCCTCAATCCAAGGCATCACAAGCACAAAGAATGTGACATCAAAAGGCTAGAGAATGATTTAATAAGCAATACCTTTACCAGGTCCCAGGCATATGAAAGAGGAGAAAGTTTCATGCAGGGTAGGCCCATGTTAAATTCAATGACCAACTTGTTAAAAGAGTAGGAAGCTACTAGAGGACCACCTTCCCATGCATGAAGGTAGAACAACAATTAAAAAATGGGGACAACTCACACCATAGTCAAAATGGTAGGGGAGTTTGAAAACAAAGCAAGAAACCTTGAAGCCAAGCATAACTGTTGGAATATCTTAATGGAAAGAATGCTTCTAGGGGGGGGGGGGGGGGTGTGAATCATAAGTATTAGCTTCTGTCCATTTTTAAACCCTTTAATAACATATTATTGAAATGAACATGCATGCATACCAACATTAAGCAATTATGAAAAACACATATCCATCATCACATAACACTTGAGATTTTGGTAACCTAGAAACCCTCTAGGAATAAGAAGGTAAAACTAGAGTGAGGATGATACCCACAAACATCACTACAACAATAATGTTTGACCACTTCTGATGGTCTGTCCTGTTAAAGGCTTTACACTATATCAATAGTGACCTAGTTAAAGGATTTACAAAGACTTTACATGAAGTGTTACCCTGCTAAAGGATTTAATCACCTATTTAAAGGATCTACAAAATAGTTGTTAAGTTAACCTATCTCTATAAGGTTTCCTTTCTAATACAATTGCTAGAGAGTATTAGGTATAGTAAACCTAATGGCTTACAATCCTTGATTGCTAAATTCAGGCACTTGATCTACTTTCTTTGATCTTGATTCTATGAAATTTGATGTCTATTCATATCTCTTTCTTATCTCTGATCAACTAAATATTTAACTATTGGTCTCTTCCTTTAAGTCTTTTACTCTGAACTCTGAACTCCACTAGAGCTTTCATACACTTTTTTTCCCCTCTCTATAATTCAATGAGATTTCATCTTCCTTATAAAGACATTCAAAGACTTAGGGTTAGATATGAATCTATGATCTATATTGAATCTTTGTTTCTCATTCCTTCCTTGTACTTTTATTATTGGTTACATGCCTTCTCCATTTTTCTTATTGGTTGCATGTACATTGCATAAAAGATACAAATGATTCGATCTTATCACTTAAATCTTTCGAGATTCGTCATATGTCGGCCATGAAAATTATTTACATATGAATTAGTGAAGTTAAAAACTCATATGTGCATTTTGTGTTACTCGACACTTATTGATTCCTAATGCTCGGCATCATCTATGACTCAGCACCTAAATGTTACTCAAAACTTGTATCATGCTCAGCACCTGAAGTCACTTGACACTTGATCTTCACTTGGCACTTGAAGTCTACTCAGCACCTAAAGATCACTCAGCACCTGATGGATTTCTTGACTCGGCACAAGCTGCGGCTTAGCATACATAGTGTGCTCGGCTCCAATGTAGAAAAATGGTTAAGTGTGTTGGTACTCAAATGTCAAAACCATTCTGAGACTAACAATCTCCCCCTTTGACATGAGTGACAAAAAAACTTAACTGACCTTATGAGTACATTCACAAATCTGCTTGGTATATAGACAGAGGTTTAAAAAACTTGATAAAAATTTTGTAACTTACAATATATACCTCAAAATTATTTTAACTCCCACTGAGTTGATTGAGCCATTATTTGCACTATCTTGGTAACCAAAACATGCTCCCCTTTTATCTTGTCTCCCCCTTTCATCTTATAATTTCTCCTTACTTATATATCTCCCCCTTTTTGACATAAATGTCAAAGGGCACTAAGGGTTAAGACCATATTTTTCCAAAAATGTACTATTTACATCCATAATCATCTTGAGAGCTACATCCCAATTATTCAAAGCAATTTCTAATGACTTATGTTGGATGCCAGTCTCTGTAGCAAGGTGAACAAGTCTGTCTAAGGTAGAAAGATAAGAATCTTTCTTGAGAATGGTTTCAACATAGACCTATTCTTTATGAAGTACTTCCAAATTTGGAGTAATGGAAGATTGGAGCTGCATTAGTTTGGCCTTGATGTTAGCCTCTTCTACTGTTAATATAGCTATTTCCCTTTGGCTGTAAAGCTTTTGAGAAAAATGCTTCTCACTTTGAGCTGGATCATTTGGTAGCTGCATGCTTGAAATATTCAGATTCATCTCCATGCTCATTATTTTTTGGCTTGTCTCCTGTGTGAAGTATGAAAAGTCACACAACTTTTTGTACAATGAGAATATATTCTCAAGTACCTTTTTTAATTTGTCTATTACCTTGGCCCATTCAACCTAGAAAAGTGCAATTTGATTAGACATTTTCTCATTTACTTTCCCATGGAATTTTCTTTTAGACCATTCCATAAGTTTTGCATTTGTCTCTTGGTCTACATTTGTCACCTGGTCAACAATATATGTCAATTGTTCCATTATATGCTTGGAATCATCTAGTGACTACAAACTGAAGGCATCCATAAATATGTCCTTGATCTCAAGCAATGTTTTCTTTTGTTTATACTCCTACCTGAGTATCTCCTACCTCTTTCTTTTATTCAATTCTTTTTGCACCTCATTGATTTGATCAATGGTTTTTTTTTTGAGTCATAACTTGGTATGACTATTTCCTCATCTAATTTAGGGTCTCCATAGTGAAGCACCCTTGCAAATTTTGTAGTACTTGACCCTGGTGTTGACATTTGTAGCGGCATTGCAACATTTCTAGGCTGTTTAGGAGGAGTCCCAGAGGTAGGAAAATTTTCCAATGCTTGTATAGCCTCTCTCTCTTTGGGGGTTTTCTCTGCTTCCTTCTCCTTCTATCTACTACTTTGATCAATAATAAGAATGTAAGGAGGTGCACCTTTTGTTTGTGCTGTATGATCAAAAACAATAGTCTGTCATTTTTGTGCTATATTTTGGTCTCCTTCTGCACTCGGCTTCTGCACTGTAGTGTCAACTATTCCTGATGTAACTTTTGTTGGCATTTGGTGTTGACCACAAGTAGTTGTAGAGATGATGGAAGTTGGTTCTTATGGTTTCACCTTATCCCTAACTATGTTTTCTACTAACTTTTGTAAGTCATCCACACTAACCAAAATTGGACTTGTACTTAATTTTGCTTGTAGAGTTTTTTGGTCAAGGATCTTAGTGAGATCCTCTGCTAGTTAATGGGTTGATGTTCTGACATGAGGTGTCATTAACATCCTTAATTTTAATGAATTCTATAGGTGTGGAAACAGAGTGAGGAGGACTAGGAGGTGGAAGTTGTGTGTCTTGTACACTTTGATCTTCTTGCTGCTCACCAGTACCCCTGTCTTCATCTTTTCCTTCCTCCTCTTCAATCTTTTTCTCTAATTCTATCTTCTCTTCTCTTCTTTTTCTTCTCTCTTCTGGTGAAGCAGTAGCTTCTTCCTTGTATTCTTCTTCAAGAGAATCTTCAACCTTTTTGTACAAATTTTTCCATGATTTTATTGTTCTTTGTACAAATTCTTCCATTTTGTTTTGGAGAATGAAGAATGCCCTGTACTTAGGTGTAAACCTAGTGTTATGCCTTTTGACTATTTTCTCTATTTTCTCCTTAGTCAAATCAGGCAGTATTCTTGCTAGGGTTGATTCTCTCATCTCCTTCTCCATTTTCAAACAAAAGTGTCATCTATCTGCTACAATTTTAGACAGTTCCTTTGGTAATTGTCCATCTAGTTCAAGAAGAGTATACTTGAACTGTGTCATCATTCCACAAACTAATTCTTCTATTCTATTTTGTTCCTCTTTAGTGAACTTATTGAAATCAACTTTATTTATGTTACTTAAGTCTCCATTACCAATCTTTTCACATAGTGTATCACCTGAAGACTTAGGAGAATAGCTTACCTTTTCAAATTGATCTTCCTCATCAGTTTCAGGTTGAGCCAGATATTTTCTTCTTTTCCTTGGCTCTTCCTATCCCATCTTGATTGTTTTCTTCTTTGTAGCCTCCTCTTTAGCCTTTTGTGTGGAGGCCCTTGTTGTAGCTTTGGTTGTTGGCTTTTGAGGTGATGGCATGGTAGTTTTCTTTGGTTTGGGCTAAGCTAGAGGTTGTTCTGTTGCCTTTCTTTCCTTTGGCTCAGCTTGAGTTGGTGCTTCCTTGGCTTCTTCTTCCTCAACACTTTCCTCCTTATCTTCACCCAGACCTTGAGTTAATTCCATTGGGCCTTGTTCTTGTTCATCCTCATTGTCATCATCATCTTCTTCATCTTCTTCTTCATCTTCTTCTTCTGCTTCAATTCCTTTACCAAATTTCTTCTTTATTTTCTTCACCATTTTATCTTTCTTCTTGATTACAGAGGTAATCTTTAATTCTATTTCAATCTTTGATTTAACCATATCATATGTGCCAAAATATTTGGCAAACTTGTCTATTTCCTCTGTAAGCAAAGCAGTGATAGCTGTAGATGCTTCATCCACATCTAGTTCATAACCAAATGGCCTTAGCCATCTCACCCTTGGAGTTTCTACTTGGATATAGGTGAAATCTATATCAACTAGGAAACATATATCATTGATGTGTTTTTCCACTGAGGAAACTAGCATTCTTACCCTTTGCCTCATGGATTTCTTGAAATCCTCAAAATAGCTTGTCATTTGGGCTTCAAATTTATCACCCATCTGATCAATGAACTCATTAATTTGTGTTATTGTAGTTTTGTTAGGGTCGCAATTCACCTTTCTTATAGAAGGAAACTCTTTCATAACATAAAAGAATATACACATGAGAACTTAACCAAATTTGCATTGAGCACCTTTTGATCTCCTTATAGGTCCTAGGTTTTCATTTATCTGTTGCAACATAAGTTTTGACAAATCGTATGTGTGATCTTTCTTTACCAGTTTGTATGCTACATCAATGGCTATGCATGGCACACTTTTCAATCAATTGGATTGGTAGAATTTCTGGGCAATGATTCTAATAGAAAATTCAACAAGAGGATCCTGGATGGTGTGAATTGTCATCCCTCTTTTATTCCACTGGGCACCTATATTTTTCTCAATAACCTCCTTGGATTCACTGCATAGGGTCTTAGTCCGATCTAAGGTTGGGAAACTTGTAACCCTATGTACTATCCCTTTTGTAATCTTAACTGGACCTGTTTCCAACCATAAACATCCATTGTGGATTCTTCTTAAAATAATTCATATCCATTCAATTTTGAATACTATAGGATAAACTAGGGCATTGGTCAACCCCTTTCTCTTGACTATCTTGTATTCATCCTTTAAAATCTTATTCTCGTACAGTTTGTCATTGGCATGGAAAATTTCAAGATCACCTATGGCACCAATTTTACATTTATAACACTTCCTTACATCCTGCACCATAACTAATTTGGATGGGATAATGGATAATGCACCGGCAGGGTCATTTTTGTAGGTGACTTTTAGAATGGGCTTGAATTCAAGTTGTTTGACTTCATTACTGACTAGTTGTACTTCATGACTTTCCTTCCCTTTAGTGGTTCTTGACCCAAATGCCATTGTTTTCCAAACTAGGGTTTTAAAATATAAACAAGCTTTCAAACTCTATGTAGCTTGGCACTTGAATGAAATACTTTTGATTGATGAGATTTATGCTTAATCATTGTTGAAAGAAGTTGAAATCTGTTTGCAACACTGGATTCTTTGCTATGAAGTTGCTTTGCTCTTTTCTTCTCATTTTCTTCTGGTTCATGATGAACAAAAGTGATTAAAATCATGATAATATACCCTATTTCCATTGCATTAAATGCTCAATTGCACACTTAGCTTGCATTACTCACTCAGCTTCCATTGGAGTTATTTAACTCAGCATCAGTTATCAACTCGATCACTGTTAAGAACTCAGCATCATCATTTAAAATTTTGTCTTGGCATCTTGTTTCATTCTTATTTCTTCTTTTCAATACTTCTTTGTCTTGGGAATGATGTATGATGTAACTTTGCATATCAGTACCATATACCTCTCTTATGCTTAGTTTGATGAAGTGATCACTTTACCCATTGGGTGAAGTGATCCCTCCACTTGATGTGTTGCACTCATCTTTCTTCTTCCAAGTCTTATTCATTTGTCTTCTTATTTTCTCAACATCAATCTTTTCTTTTCCTTTGTTGGATTCAATTTTTTTGTGCTTTGGACCTTATAGGACAATTTCAACTGATATGACCAGTTTTCAAGAAGCTAAAATAAGTCGTTTTACTTAGCCACCTGCTATAATTCCCTCTAAAGTGTGTCCTTATACAATTTTCAAAGATATGTCCATATTCTTGATAATAATGATAGATATATCTGGTGTTGTAATCCCAATGACAGTGACTTTCATTCCCTTTTGTTTTTGCTGGTTGATTTGATGTCCACATAGGCTTTGATCTGCATTCAAATGCTCTATGTCCATGCTTCTTACAATTATGACAATGTCCATCAAATCTTTGTGTCTTGGTGACTTTGGATCTACAATCTTGTGTCATATGTCCTTGCATGTTACACTTGTGACAGTAACTCTTGCTTTTGGGTGTGTTTAGCTAATTGATTCTTCTACTCCTGCAAACATTACAATATGCCCCTTTTTATTACAATAATGACAAGTGGGTTTAGAATCCTTAGCTTTGTCACTTCTTTGCTCAACACTTTTTGATGATTCCCCTAATTTAAAGCTATTGTATCCAAGTCCTGATGTATCATGGGCTGATCTTGGGAATTTCATCAACTGTTCAAAGTACTTGATGGCTTCACTTGACTTGTTGAGATTCTCTACTATTTCTTTTTCTCTTTTCAATTCATTTTGTAATTGTTCATTCTACATCCTCATAGTAGAGATCTCAATATCTTTCATATTAAATTCATGATGAAGGTTCATCATTTGGGCAAGTGTATCCATCTGCATGTTTGAGATCCTTGTTAATTCAATACATTTTTCTTCAAGTCTGTTTGCAAGATTTCTTTTGTCATCTTCCATCATGACTCTATCCTCAACTACTCTTTTCTTTTGTTCAATGATTTCACATAGCATTATAGCCTATTATTCATGTTCCATCTTGAGAGATCTTATCTCATCTGCTTGAACTTTTTTTTTCTCCATCAGTTCTGCTATTGTTGCATCCAACTCTTTAGTGTCTCCATTGGAAAATAGTTTTGTGGTATCAATCTCCTTATAGTTTATATCATTTTCAGCTACAGCTATATCCTTCCTTCTTTTCAAGGATTTTCTCAATTCCTACTTGGCTTCCTCTACTTTGTGTAGAGCCAATTGCACATCAATCACTTGATTGTCAATAATCTTCCCACGTTTGAAGACTTCCATATTTAGATGTTTTTCTCCAAGTTGTTAGACTTCTCCTTATGAGAACCTTGCTGCTCTAATATCAATTGTTGGAATGTCTTAATGGAAAGAATTCTTCTAAGAGGAGGGGGGGGTGAATCAAAAGTATTAGCTTCTATCCATTTTTAAACCCTTTAACAACATATTATTGAAATGAACATGCATGCATATCAACATTAAGAAATTATGAGAAACACATATCCATCATCACATAACACTTGAGATTTTGGTAACCTAGAAACCCTCCAGGAATAAGAAGGTAAAACTAGAGTGGGGATGATACCCACAAAAATCACTGTAGCAATAATGTTTGACCACTTCTGATGGTCTTCCTTGTTAAAGGCCTGCCCTATTAAAGGCTTTACACTATATCAATAGTGACCTGGTTAAAGGATTTACAAACACTTTACATGAAGTGTTACCCTATTAAAGAATTTAATCACCTATTTAAAGGATTTACAAAATAGCTATTAAGCTAACCTCTCTCCATAGGGTTTCCTTTCTAATACAATTGCTAGAGAGTATTAGGTATAATAAACTTGGTGGCTTACAATCCTTGATTGCTAAATTTAGGCACTTGATCTACTTTCTCAGATCTTGATTCTATGGAATCTGATGTCTGTTTGTATCTCTTTATTAGTTCTAATCAACTAAATATTTAACTACTGGTCTCTTCCTTTAAGTCTTTTACTCTGAACTCTGAACTCCACTAGAGCTTTCATACACTTCTTTTTCCCTCTCTATAATTCAATTAGATTTTGTCTTACTTATAAATACATTCGAAGACTTAGGGTTAGATATGGATCTACAATCCATATTGAATATTTGTTTCTCGCTCCTTCCTTGCACTTTTATTATTGGCTACATGTAGATTGCATAGAAGATACAAAAAATTCAATCTTATCACTTAAATATTTTGAGATTCATCATATGTCGGCCATGAAAATGATTTACATATGAATTAGTGAAGTTACAAACTCATATGTGCATTCTGTGTTACTCAGCACTTACTAATTCCTGATGCTCAGCATCATCTATTAATCGGCACCTAAATGTTACTCGGAACTTGTATCATGCTCAACACCTAAAGTCACTCGACACTTGATCTTCACTCGAGACTTGAAGTCTGCTCGGCACCTAAAGATCACTTGGCATCTAATGGATTTCCTAACTCGACACAGGCTATGGCTTGGCATACGTAGTGTGCTTGGCTCCTATTCAAAAAAATGGTTAAGTGTGTTGGTACTCAAATGTCAAAACCATTCTGAGGCTAACAATAAAATCTTTTAAAAAGCTCCACACCCACATAGAAAGAGGAAGCTACCCATAGCAAAAGAGGAACCCACAGTTAAAGGGGTAACTCATGCAAAAAAAAAAAAAAAAGCTGCCCATGTAAAGAATGAAGACTTAGTGTTAGAAAAGAGAAAGGCACCATTTTAAAGGAAGAACCCACCAGGTAGATTAGGAAGTCAAAGCAAAAAAAGAGAGCCCCACGATAGGATAGTGCAGTGTTAAAAATAGGGGAACACATTAAAAAAATGCAGTTAAAAAAAACTCTAATATCGGTAATAGTAGAAGAGATCCGTGTGACCAATGAATAGAAAATTCAAAAGAAGAAGATGCTATACAGAGCAATCATGAGCCAAGGAAAGACAATGCAAGGAAGCTAGGAGACAGTTGAGGGATTAATCCCACATTGCCCAGGTGGGGTTTTCTTAGATGTTTAAATACTATCTCGTGCAATATAGATGTGTCTTAAAGAAAGACAGTTTTGTGAAACCATGCACTGACAAGTTGTGTTATGGGGCTCATGGTCAGCCAAAAAGAGGTCAAATTTTGAATGCCCAAATGTGCACAACAAACTGATGACATCAGCATTGTAGGTCACCAAAAAGTTGAAAAATTTGGCAAGGTGCTATGTCGCAACTGGAAAATGGTAATATTTTCTAGTAGCGACATAGTGACCTATCAAAAAACCTCAAAATATGGAGAAGTAAAATGTGGGTCCCACCTGGATGTAGTCAATGAACCAAAAATTGACAAGTGGTGATGATGTGGAGTTTTAGACCAACCACAAGGTGCCATGTGGCATAGACGTCAAGGCAAGCTGTGATGTGGCAATCAGAGGTGACATGGCAGTTTGATAATGAATCACAAAAGGACAAGTGACACCATGATAGTTAGATTGCAATGATCCACCAGATCATGTCACATCTAGGTAGATCTGACAAATGTCACTATGTTGCTAAGGTGAAGTTGCATGCCAGTTAACATAGCGACATAGCGACCATGATGTGGCATGATGAGGTGGCATGTTGACATGGCAACGAGAAGGATGAATCAAGTGATGACACATGGCACCCAGTTGGGAGGTTTGATGACTATGTAGGCCTGAGCTAATCACATGTCGACACATGGCAAGGATGGTCAAACTAGCTTTGACCCAGATTGAAAATTTTAAAGGTCTCAAATAAAATTTTATTTTTATATTCCTTCTCAGAGGTTTCACATATAGATCTAAGTTTTTAAATAAATTTAGATTTTGCTCTAGAGTTTAACTTTTGAAAAGTTAAAATTTATGCAATATTGCTTTGAAAGCCATGAGTTGGAAGCTTGAACTTCAGAAGGGCATAACGAGGTCATTTTTTCATTGAAATAGACACTCCAATATACCGTTGGAATTGGGACAATCCGAATTTTCCATTTTTGAGGTTGATTTTTTCACAAGTGCTCATTGGTTTAGTCTATGAGCAAATTTTTTAATTCTGGGGCATTCTCAATAGAATGGGTAATTTTCACTATGGAGCATCAAAGTGGTTACAGGGAAAATGTAAAGGCTTGTTGAAGTCTAAGTGTGGAGAAAATCAAATTTAAGTAGTTTTCTTGCATTTTGGAGGTCATATTGAACTAATTTTTCACTTTTTCCTTGAGTTAAAATTTGGTATCAAAATCAGTTGTGATTCTCATCAGATGTTTGAAATACTTTGTGCTTTCTGAAGCCAAATAATGAGGATTTGATTTTGCAATTGAGGGAAGAGATTAGAGAGATGGTTTTTAACACTGCTAGGAGGTTTTCCAAGTGGACACTTGTCATGTTTTGATCAAATTTGGGATTCATTTCCTCCTATATCTTTCTTTCTTTCATCCATTGTAGGGGTTGGAAAATATTGGAAAGTTTCTCTGGAATGAAGAAATTTAGTAGAAATTGTCCTAGAATTGATGAAGTCTAAATAGAAGATCTGGGATGTGCTGGTTCTAGACCACAAATCTTTTGCTTTGGCTATGACACCCTCTTCTCATCCCATCAGTTTCTCATTCCTACCATTTTCTCTCTTGTATGACAGCATTTGTTCATTGTATAGTCTAGTTTATTAGGTTCTTTATGAGTTAATTTCATGCATATTTATGTATTATTTCAAGGAAATCAATACAAAGAATAAATAATTTTGAGTTTCAATTTAAATCTTGTATCCTTTCTCAGTGAGCTATGATGTTTAATGATCTTTGAAAAAAGAGCCTAGATCATAGTTGTAGTTCCTTAAGGTTGTATGTTGCTTCATTGTTTCTTGTAATTCAAGGAATTATGTAAATACTTCAAGGAAATCAATAGGGTTGCAGGTTTATTGAGGAGGATATCAGGTAAGAATGAGATTTAGATCAAATATTGATATCCAATTTACAAGGTAAATGGATAGATCTAGAGTCTTGGCATAAGATATGTGTTCTAGATATCCAAAATGCATGATGGACATTCATGAATTGCCCAATGGATGAGGCACTGATTTGTTATAGGATCATAAGTTTTTTGTTCATACCTAGTCTTCATCCACTTTCCCCACCCACATAAAATCAAATCAAATTCAAATCATCTTTATATTTTATGTTGAAGAGCTATAATAGAATGCCCTCACTTAGCTTATGAATTGCATTGTTTTGCATTTAGCTACTACAGATCTACATTATTGCATGAGTTATTAGGAGATATAAGGGTTAAATCTACTTTGTTAGATCTAGGGATATGTTTTTCACTAGTACCATATTAATTGGATCTAAGGTTCACCTACCTAGGTTTTGTAGAGCCTAAAATAGAAGAAGGGTCTAGCCTTATAGTTGGCCCAGTGTCTGAAATAGTATGTTGAAGATGGGAGTTAGCTACCACTAGATGTACAGTATTCTCATTAGGGTAATTTAAAACCTATAACATTTTAAAATACCAATAGAATACTCCACTACTAATGCTCTTTCTGTCATCCATATTGCCTACCCAAGACCATTAGTATAAGCACTTAGAGTAAAATCATCAGATCTATCATATCACAATCTAAACTCTGGTGTTCCTCTCAAATACATGAATATCCTTTTAACTATTGCATAATGTGCTTCTTTGGGATCAGCTTGGAATTTTCCAACAATTCCAACTACATTTTCTATATCTATCCTTGTGTGAGTCAGATATTGCAATCCTTCAATCATAGATTTATACTTCTTTTTCTCAATAGTAGGTTTCTCATCTTTGGTAGATAACTTATGTCCAGTTGAATAGGTGTTCCAATGGTTTTGCATGTTTCCAAAGTAAACCATTTTAGTAAATCCTTCAAGCACTTAGTCTGAGAAATAAAGATTCCTTCTTTATTCTATACAATGTGTAATCCTATAAAATATTTCATCTCTCCTATCATACTCATTTCAAATTCTTTCTCCATTTATTTTGCAAACTTCTCACTTTCCTCATCATTTTCTCCAAATATAATATCATCAAAATATATTACCAAAATCATCAAACCATCATCAATTTCTTTCCAATGGAGATTACTATCTACCATAACTTTTCTATTCACAAGATTTGTCAAATGCTTGTCCAACCTTGCATACTAGATTCTAGGTGTATGCTTCAAGCCTTACAATGCTTTCCTCAATTTGCATACTATTTCCTTGTCATCTATCAAAAGATAATCTTTAGGCTACTCAATGTACAATTCTTCTTCAAGTTATCCATTTAGAAATGCTGACTTGACATGCATTTGATACACTTTGAATTTCTTATGTGTTGCATAGGCTAAGAATAATCTTATTGTTTCTATTCTAGCCACTAGAGTACAGGTCTCTTCATAATCTATTCCTTCTTTCTGTGAGTAACCTTTACATACCAATCTTGCTTTGTTCCTTCAAAATTCACCATGTTCATTCATCTTATTTCTAAATACCCATTTAGTTCCTATCACATTCTTGTATGTTGGTATAGGGACCAATTCACATGTCTCATTCTTTACTATTTGATCCAATTCCTCTTTCATAGATTATTTCTAATAATCATCTTTACATGCTTCATCTACATTCATAGGTTCAACTTGAGATATCAAACATAGTTCTTCATTGACTCTACTTCTTTTCATCACACCTTTATCTTTGTTTCTAATTATCTTCTTAGAAGAGTGATTCTTTGTCATGTTCTTTCCTAAAGTAGGAGTTGCTACCTCAACTTTTGGCTCTACTAAAGTTTTTGAGCATTTTTCATGCATTGGCTCTCCTTCATTCTACAAATCATTGTTAGTGATAAGTTCCATATTTTCATAGTTAGTCTCTAGATCAACAATAGTTACCAAAGTTATCTATTCTACTACTTCCTTTTCCTTAATCAATTCAAGCTCATTATCACAATTTGTCAAGAATCTTTCACTACTTTCTTTAAATTCTTCATCTTCATTAAAAATCAAACTCTTTCTAGATTTCCTTATTATGTTAGGGCATGTAGGTGCATAATGACCAAACTTATTACATATCCAACAAGAAAAAATGTCCATACCTTCTTTTTCTCTTTTCATAACTAGATCAATACCTTCCTTGATCCTCAAAGATAACTGAGAGTTGGGGGGTGGGGAGAGGAGTGAATCAATTATCCAATAATTAATACATTTATCTTATTTAAATAAACTTAACCATTCAACCAAACTAAAAAATAACCATAATAAGATGCACATAGACAATTACACCATATATGTTCACTAGGGAAACCCTTGATTAGAGGGAAAAATTGAGTGGGAATGATTTCCACAAGATGATGTACTAATATAAATATTCCTTATTAGAGGATAGATCCTATTAGGAGTCTATTACAATATTTAGTACATAGAGTCCCTGTTAGGATATTTTGAATCTCTGTTAAGAGATTCTAACCCTATTAGGAGTTGAGCCGACCCTATTAGGAGTTGTGTCAACCCTATTAGGATTTGTGCACTGGTAAATTTGGACACAAGTTTTTTGCTATTTTACTTGTCAAAATTTTGACCAAATTGCAGGTTAGTCAAAATTTTGATGAATACAGTCACTGAAATATTTTTGTTTCGACCAAAACAAAAACATTTTGATGAATGTATTCATCAAAATTTTGACCAACTTGTAATTTTGTCAAAATTTCAATGAGAAAAATAGCAACAAACTTGGGACAAAATTTTGACCAACATAGGTCAAAAATTGTGTCCAAATTTACTAGTGGTGGTACAATGTATGCAAGATGAGCCAACTACAAGAAGAGCTCACTGCTCAAACATGTAGTTTACTATTATGTTCTTCTTTTCTTTGTTCTTTCAATTTAATGAATCATTGTTAGAACTTTTAGACTAGCTCATGAACCTCAAATCCAAATATCAAACCTCAAATTACTCAACAAAGCCTCAACAATGAAGTTTCTTTCACTTTTGCAATGCTCTGCTCAAATTCGAATTCCACTCTTACTATTTCTTACAATCATATCTTCATATCATATTCCATGTCATCATGATAAAGGGAAATTTCCTTCCTTTGTATCAAGTCCTCAAAACAATTCCCTGAGTCATTTGTTAGACCTTCTTAATTAATCATTATAGGATCACATTAAGAACACATTACACTTAGTGATAACATTAATCTTCCACCTTGGAACTTTAATATTTTTCTGTACACACAATATTATGATGAGGGATCTTCACTACATCATTACCAATATTTATTCTTCATATCCTCAACCTCAATTCTCAAAATAATAACTCTGCTAAAAGAACTAACAAGTTTACTAGGACATGCCTTTGTAAACTCTATCTTAGAATAGACATCACCAAAACATACATAATTTCATCTAGACTTATCATTTCTTCTTCTGACATTAATTTCATATAATGGATACCTAAAAGTGTCTCCCATAACCTTAGATAGTTAGAATACTCAACTATCCATCTATAATAACTTGATCTTTCTATTGTTCTTTTGTTAGATACCACATAAAATTGCTATGTTGACATCAATGACAAACTCAGTCATGAATGTAACATACCATCATAGTAACATATCTAAAAGAGTCCCCCATAGGAATATCATCATCATTCATGCTTCTAAAAATCTTGCAACACTCTTGGCCTTGATCAACACCTATTTCTTCATTATTTAGGTAGTCCTCTTAACATGAAACTAATTCCAAGGATGAGGGAGAATCTGCATATGTATTCCAATCTATTTTAGGAATCTACATAATAGGCTCTTGAACTTTAGCAAGAAAACTACTTGGAGTGGATTTCATAGGCATAGCAGTACATTAAGACATATGATCTATTAAGGTAGTGAAAATACTTGCATCCCAATCTTTGTTGGCTTGAGTTTCATTTATTGACAATCCATGAGGATGCACATAGTCAATGGGAGGAATAGCAAGTTCTTTTTTTGGTAAATATTTGTTGGAAAAACTAGAATCTTTAGAAGGTGATTGTATGTTGGAAGGAGTGAAAGTCACATTTAAGACATTATTACACATGGTTTCATGATGTTGATCCTTCTTCAGAGTAGAATCTTTAGTAGACAACAACTTAGATTTTTGAATTATGTCATTATCAAGGAGATCATAGATCTTGTTTTTCATCTCTTTACAATTTGAAGTTTTATGTAAATTGTGTCTATGATAGGCAAAATAGTTACTTATAAAGGAAAATCCTGCCAAAGTAGCTTTCTAAGGTAAAGCAATTAGTTTTTCTCCAAGAAGCTCTTCCAAGGTTAATTCATACGTTTTTCCCAAAGTTGTGAAATCATGCTTTGGTCTAGGTTCTCAAAGTCTTTCTTCAAAGACATTTCTAGATTTCTTGGGTATTCTTGTACTATCTTCTAATGATTTGGTTTCAAAACCATAAGAAGTTGATGGATCATTATCATTAAAGGAATTAGAATAACCTTTCAAGGAGAATGTTTCTTCTTCTTCTTTTAATCTTTGAAGTTGGGCACTTATTATTTCAATTTGTCTCTTCATATTTGCAATAAGCACCACTTCTTCCTCACTACAAACATTAAACTGAGTCTATTTATTGCTATCCATTGTAATGTTCTATGTTTCAAGTAGTGATAACCAAGTTTGAGAAGATAAGCCCACTATAGATAGAGGAATAATTTAATGTAACCAGACAAAGACTAGATGAGTGTTGAGTTTGGATGATGGAGCTTAGATTAGGTCACTATTTTTGGACAAAACTTGATAGATTCATGTGAGGAAATGACACAGAGGCAAGTAAATGTAGTTAATCAAGTGAGAAAACACCTCTAGAAGACAAGTTTTAACAATTTTGATAGTTTCTAGGGAAGGTCTCATGCAAGGATTCATACAAAGACACACGAGAAAGTACAAAACACTAAGTGAGGATTTCTAATAGCAAGTTTCAAAGTATTTTCTTGTGCAAGGATTCTTAGTAAACCATCAAAAGAAGTACAAAACTAGAAGCAAGGATTCAAAATAGTCAATTTCAAGGTGTTTTATTATGTAAGAATTCATAGTAAACCATGTGAGAAAGTACTGAACCAGTAGAAAAAGCAAAGATTTTGATAGTTTTGATCAAATAAGGTACTTTCTTGTGTGAAGATACATAGTAAACCACATGAGGGAGTGCTTGAAATGGTGTGATAAAGTGTAGAAAAGGCATTTTCTCATGCAAGATTCTACAGAACAACAAGAAATTTTTTTACCAAAATGACAGGTTTTGACTTCTTGAAGAGATTTTGATGATTCTAATAGTTTTCTTGATAAATTGTAAATAATGTTTTATAGCTTTTGATTATATTTGAATGCTGTTTCCAAGCTTTTCGATAGTACATGAGATTGTAAGAAAATTGTTGATTTTTATGTAAGGGATGCATATAGTAATTATACATAGTCCAACCGAGGACAAAGCAACTTGGAAGGATGAGGGGATTCTTGACCTTTTAGTTTGAATGATTTGGAGAGTTTAAGACTCGATAAAATGCACTCTCTATCCCTATAACCAAAAATATCTTAGTGACCAAAACCCTTGCCCATGCTAAGTATCTCACAAATGACATGTTAGAGGATGTTCAAACCTCAAGTTTAAAGAAACTCCATGTATGTTTGCATAATTGTGGAGCACAGATGGTGAGTGTAATTTCTTCAAGTGATTCGGGTAATCCACTTAGATTGATCCCTGCATAAGGATTATGACGCTTTCAAAGGTGAGTAAGGTAGAAACTATCTACAATGTATTTAATATGCTTCTTTTCATAATTAACCCCTAGTGGCTTCACAAATGAAATTGAGGCTAGTAGCCCACACTAGAATTTGTAAGTGCACACACTTGACTAGCAAGACTAGAAGAGGCATTGCTCAGTGCAACATACACAACCTCTTCTTGATATGTGATATCAGAATGAAGAATAGGACATTAACATGGCTTTGGAGTCTTTCTCTCAACAAAGCTTCTTTATTATAGTGAGTTGAAATCACCAGTGAAAGGTATGTTCTCACTTGGGTCATTCCCAGAGGTTAAATCACTTTGTAAGGCTCTCTAAAGGTTGACTCAAATTGAAGGTCAGATTCAAGGGTCAAAATTTCTAATTTTCCCAAAAGGGAAAAGAGCATACTCCTCTACCTCATCTCTTCACTCAAAGCACATAAAACATGTTCATCATCAAGCTAGCTTATCAATCTCAACTTGTCTATTAAGACTCAATGAGGAGAACTACTACCTTTCTTGCCTCCCTCAAGTACCATCCTCTAAAGGAATCTAGGTTTTTTATCTACTCTTGGGCATCATTTCCAAGTAGTAAAGAGCATAATCCCCTATTCCTTTGTTGAGAGTCCTACGAAGTTCACAAGCCCTATTAAACTATGTTTTGAAATCATTAAATAGATACAATGTTTTCTTGAATTTTCTTTAACACACATCTTACAACCAAATTATTAGCAATATCCACTTTGATATCTTTGAAAATCATCCTACAAATAAAGCGTTAGAGTCATTGTTTCAAGTTCTTTGTCAAATGTCTTGCAAACCACTATTTTGTTGTATTATAAGTTAAACATCATTAAAAAATGCTCCAAAATAGAGGTTAGATTAGAGAAATCATGAAATTAGAGCAAGAAATTAAGATTTTTATAAAAATGGTGTATGATCTCATGCAAGGATTCTATGCATGTTGCGTGAAGATTCTCTTTGTGTCATGTGAGGAAATCTTAATCCTACATGAGCATATCAGATTTTGGATGAGAAATTGTACAAGGTCACATGACAAAATATAGTAAAGCATGCAAGATCCTATTTCTTCACATGAGAAAATAGTTTTTTGCATGAGGATCCGCTATTTTTGTATGATAGCAAGCTAGAAAAACATGAAAATTGACAGGAATGAGGCTAGAAAATTGATATTTTTGAGCCCTATGGTGGGAGCTAGAAATGCGAGCATCGAATATGGCCTCTCAATCTACATAGACTTCAATATGATCATTATTTGAAAATTATCACACCAAAATGAACATGAGGTCATTCATTTGATATGCATCCACAAGGTGATCTATTACCTTCTAACTAGATAGGGTGACTGTGTGCTCTAAGAATTGAGAGTCCAATAACTATAGACTGTTACTGGTACAAAAGATTTAAATGGGAGATGAATTGCAATGCATTTAATCTAAATGATGTGCATATTAATCTAAGCATAAGATAAGTAATTAAGTTAGAATATAAGAAAGTATTCTAAAATTGAAACATGTAAATGCAATGTAAGTATGAAACTAAGGGCTTTTCAACAACATTTCATTACTTACTTCTCCTCCCCTTTCTTTCCAAATGAACCTTGCATTTATAGATTTTGACAAGGTCCTTGGGTGGAGTTTCATCAAACCATGGTGAAGTTGAAGTTTGATTATTTAATTCAAAATGGAGATCCCACTAGAACAAACAATCTAAAGTGGAGATCCCACTTTGAATAAACAAGTCAGAGTGGAGATCCCACTCAGAGTTTTTTAAGAATATCATTGTACCCCATAAAGAATAAAATATTTATTTATGGAATGGGGGTCCCTAATCAATATTAAATTGATTTCAATAATAATGACTCATTTATGTTTATTCTACAATTAATATCACGTGTCACAATTGAATGGATTCAAATTGATTTGATTTGTTTGAATTGTTTGAACATATTCCTTGGAATGTAATTATGCATTTATGGATCTGACCAATTTTTCATCATTACAGGAGGGGAAATTGATGACAAAATAGTTGTAAGAAAGGTACTCAAAATTTTTCTTCCTATCTATGAAATTAGAGTGAATGATATTCAAGAAATGAGATGTGATCCAAATAGGAATATAACTTTGGATGCTCTAGTTGGAATATTGATAGCTTTTGAGTTGGATAACTATGATAACTATGTCTCTAGTTCTAAAAGTATTGTGTTTGTATTTGAAGCCAAGATTTCACTCAAGAAAAGGGATAAGAAATTAAAAACCAATCAATCCAAAAGTGAAGAAGAGGAAGAAAGATCAGAAAATTATCTTGAAGTTGTTGAAGCCCTACTTGTAAAGAAATATTCCCAAGGTAGAGGAAAGTACAAAGGTAAGATTCCTCTAATCTATTTTTTCTTGTAAAGAAGTTGGTCACATTGTTTTAAGGTGTCCAAATAGAGAAGACAAAGATAAAAAGAAAAGCAATAAGTTCAAAGGAAAGAAGTAATTCAAGAACTACAAGGACTACAAGGAGAAAGGTAAGAAATCTTGTTTTATGGCTAAATATTCTAATAACAGTGAAGATGAAAAGGTATATATTGTTGTAAAAAAGGAATTTGATGATGAAGGAGATAAAATGGCACTTATCTCTTATGTTAACAAAAATGATACATGGATTATTAATAGTAGTTGTTTACATCATAATACTAGAGACAAAACAAAGTTTAAAACATGGAATATTATGTTGGTGGTAGTGTGAGATTTGGAGACAATGAACCTTGTTGCATAAAGGGAAAAGGGTGTATCTCATTAACCATTGAACTTAGATGTGATAATGCTTACTAGGTTGAAGGACTAAAGTATAATCTATTGAGTGTGGCATAATTGAATAACATTGGATTCAAGGTAGAATTCATCAATGGAAAAGCCAAATTATTAGATGGAAAATGTAATCTAGTTGGGTTTGGAAAACAAGTAAAAGGTAATATATTCTATCTAGATCTTAGTGAAAGTTCATGTTTTATTTCTCAAGTAAAAGAAAGTTGGTTATGGCATAAAATATTATTTCATGTAAACTTTGATAATCTTGTCAAGATTAAAAAAAAATAGAAGAGTAAGAGATATTCCTAGCTTAAAGAAACCTAATATGGCTATATACAAAAAATTTCAAATTCGTAAGATGGGAACAACTAGCTTCAAAAGCAAGAGCTATCATTCTGAAGAAATCATAGAGATTTTACAAATAGACTTACGCGGACCTATTAGAATAGAGAGTTATAGTGGAGATAAGTTTTTCATTCTTTTTGTTAATAATTACTCTAGAATGATGATTGTAATGTTAAAAGAAAAATTTGAAGCTTTTCAAAAATTTAAGTAGTATCTCGCAAGAGTAGAGAAAGAAACTAGAAGGAAGCTGAAATATTTGAGATTAGATAGAGGTGGTAAATTTTATTTTCAATGAGTTCAATAAATTCTACATTGAAAAAGGAATTAATAGAAAGGTATCAACCCTTGGTACACCTTAGTAGAATGGTATAGCTAAAAGAATAAATAGATCCATCATTGATTGTACAAGAACATTGATGATAGAAAAGAATGCTACAATCAAATACTAGAAGGAAGTAATTAGTACTACAGTGCATACCTTAAATAATGTATAGCTAAAGAAAGACTCAAATAAAACTCCTTATGAACTATTGTATGGCTACAAACCTAATGTAAGTTACTTAAAATTATTCCATAGAAAATGTTATATCTTGAAAGAATCCAAGAAAGGTAAATTTGATGTTAAAAGTGATGAAGGCATATTCCTAGGATACTCCTATAAAAGTAAAGTGAAGACCTAAACTAACACGCATGAAAAGATGAATTCTCGCATGAGAAAATACAAGTTTGTGTGTGAAAATCAGGACCAAATTGACAATAGTGTTGGATTTTGAAGAGATTTCTTGATTGTTTTGATGTAGAGCCCTCTGTATTTATCTTCAAGGAATCTTAGTTCAACTCAAGGGATTCAAAATAGGCTGGTACACCCTCAAGGAACCAATAACATCTCAAAGAATACAACAAAGAACCCTGACATTATACACCGATAAAGACAACATCTTCACTCACACAATCAGATTTCTATGTCTGATTGCATTGTTCATAAATCCAGTTTAAAATATCTTCTTGAAAACCCCTTTTGAGGAATTGTTCTAAATTAGTAATTATAAAACATATCCAAATATGAGACCAATCCAATAAGCAGATTATAAATTATGTACTCTGAACCAAGACCCATATTTTCTGTCATAAACCAGAAACAAAACTGGTAACCCTGCCTAGGGCATCAGATATCTTCCTCAAAATAAATCTAAATTAAACCAAACAAATTCCATATTATCCATTATTGATTCTAGTTTCCAAATATGTAATCCATTCATTTTTCTCATTCATATATAAAGTTTCAAGCACAAATCACTGTCTATAACTCCAATGAAAATTGTTAAAAACCAGTTTTCACTCAAATGCCCATAACTTTCACAAATATATATAAAAACAACCCAAATCAAAATGAAATGAAATTTAATTCATGTATATTTCCAATGAATATTTTAAGAGGTCTTTATTTTCCAAAATATTCCTGTACCAAATGTTTCAATCTGACTGTAGTTGGTCATTCTCAAATCTGCAATTTACAAGCTTTGCTAAAACTTGCATAACTTCTTCATTTCTAAATGAAAAAAATCCAAACCAAAGCCAAAAGAAATTTTATTCACTTATCTATCCAAATATACAAAATTTACATGGTTTCCAGGGTGTACATGGTCGTACAAGACCTGGAACCAACACCAAAACTAAAAACCAATCAAAATAACAACTCAAAATATTACCAAATTTGTTTCAAAATGTATCTATTCCTTTCATTCATGATTTGGTTCAACCTTACATCCATTTTTATAGATTTTTTAGTTGGTTATAACTTCCAAACCACCCTTTAAACTAACCCTTCACATTCTTTTGACCCTTTTGCATTCTTGACAATGTTTTATGCATTTTATGCATTTTTTTACATTACAACTTTCATACAAACCCAACCTAGACCAACATTATGACTCAAATGACTTTATATGGATGCTAATAGATCCATTCACCAATTAAATAAATATTTTTACATTATTTATCATATTAAGACCTCCTTTGACAATTTATTACAAATGGCTTCTCTAGCTTTTATATCTTTGTCTTCTTGAGATTTAGGTGCCTCTGCACCATACTCCCAACCTTGAAAAGTTTCCAAGTCCCTTGGAAACATGGAATCAATAACCTGCAAGAAAAAATATTAGATCAAAATTCTCATCTTTTCCTTTGCCTCTTCATGCCTTTATCACCATCATCTTTTCCCTTAAGGACACAGGACTATCCTCAAAATCATCTTCTCAAATACTCCTTTTAGTTGAGCATTAATGGCTACAACTTCCACGGTGCTTTATCAGTAAGAGATTCATCTTTACCATTGCTACTTCAAACTCACCACAAAAAACTCTCCCCTATGCCTCACCTAGGAGTCCTCCTCTTTGCCTCTCTCCCTAGTCTCTTGGAAATCAACTAGACCAATCCATGGCCCTTGACCATTCATCTTACCCAACAGTAGATCCTGGAAGATGCCTCACCTTCTTTGTGCCATGCACCTTCTACCCAGCTTTATCTCCATTGGAGAATGGTTATGATAGACCTTCTCTTGTCTACCCATACATACCAACCTTCATGTGCAGAAAGATGGATAAGCACCTACAACCAAAACTCATCAACAAAACAAATACAAATTCTTCAAGGTCCTGGAGTGGATTGCCTCCCTCGGAGCTCTACCCACACACTCAAGATCTTCAAGCTCTGATACCAATCTGATGTAGAGCCCTCTGTATTTATCTTCAAGGAATCTTAGTTCAACTCAAGGGATTCAAAATAGGCTGGTACACCCTCAAGGAACCAAGAACATCTCAAAGATTACAACAAAGAACCCTGACATTATACACCGATAAAGACAACATCTTCACTCACACAATCAGATTGCTATGTCTGATTGCATTGTTCATAACTCTAGTTCCAAATATCTTCTTGAAAAAACCAATGAAATAATTGTTCTAAATTAGTAATTATAAAACATATCCAAATATTAGACCAATCCAATAAGCAGATTATAAATTATGTACTCTAAACCAAGACCCATATTTTCTGTCATAAACCAGAAACAAAACTGGTAACCCTACCTAGGGCATCAGATATCTTCCTCAAAATAAATCTAAATTAAACCCAACCAATTCTATATTATCCATTCTTGAGTCTAGTTTCTAAATATGTAAGACATTCATTTTTCTCATTAATATATAAATTTTCAAGCACAAATCACTGTCTGTAACTCCAATGAAAATTGTTAAAAACCAGTTTTCACTCAAATGCCCATAACTTTTAAAAATCTATATAAAAACAACCCAAACCAAAAGGAAATAAAATTTAATTTATGTATATTTCCAATGAATATTTTTAGAGGTCTTTATTTTCCAAAATATTTCTGTACCAAACGTTTCAATCTGACTGTAGTTGGTCATTCTCAAATCTGTAATTTACAAGCTTTGCCAAAACCTGCATAACTTCTTCATTTCTAAATGAAAAAAATCCAAACCAAAGCCAAAAGAAATTTTATTCACTTCTCTATCCAAATATACAAAATTTACATGGTTTTTAGGCTGTAAATGGTCGTACAAGACTTGGAACCAACACCAAAATTAAAAACCAATCAAAATAACAACTCAGAATATTACCAAATTTGTTTCAAAATGTATCTATTCCTTTCATTCATGCTTTGGTTCGACCTTACATCCATTTTTATAGATTTTTTAGTTGGTTATAACTTCCAAACCACCCTTTAAACTAACCCTTCACATTCTTTTGACCCCTTTGCATTCTTGACAATGTTTTATGCATTTTATGCATTTTTTTACATTACAACTTTCATACAAACCCAACCTAGACCAACATTATGACTCAAATGACTTTATATGGATGCTAATAGATCCATTCAACAATTAAATAAATATTTTTACATTATTTATCATATTAAGACCTCCTTTGACAATTTATTACAAATGCCTTCTCTAGCTTTTATATCTTTGTCTTCTTGAGATTTAGTTGCCTCTGCACCATGTTTGGATAGATTAGACAGACTAGTTGGACTAATTTGTTGGATAGATAGAAAGGTTAACTATGAAATTTTTTTGGATATATTTTTCAAGTTCCAATTAAGGAAAAGTGTTTGAACAAGACAGTAGGAAGAAATCAGTAGTCAAATACAATCCAACTGAGGGGAAAGCAACTCAAAGGGACAAGGGAGTCTTGACTCTTAGTTTGTTTGAGGAAGTTTGGACATGTTGAAGACTTGATAATAAACACACTTTTTCCCTAGAAACAAAAAATGGTAGAGAATGAAAAACCTTTGTCCCACATCTTATGCACATGTGTGTACCTCACATAGCCGTGTGATCCCCTAGAGGGCACCCATGTTTTTGTATATTCAAAGGACTCAATAGTATATGCTAAACACACACCCTTGTGGTAGGGGATGAGCACGTAGACAACCTTCAAATGTTCAATAGCATGCCTATGGTGAGTTCTATAGCAAATATTCTTCCCCCTCCTTGCACAAAGATTATACCTCCTTTTGGAGGTGAACTAGGTAGTCTCTAGCTAAAAGGTATTTACTTGGATTTCGTTCAAATTAATCCCTAGTGGCTCCAAAAGTAGAGATGAGGCCAGTAGCCCACACCAGCATCTGAAGGTGCACACTAGTTGTTTAGCAAGCCAAGGGCTAGAGCCAACCACTGCATAGACAGAGCCTCTCCTTGACATGCGATATCAAGAGTAAAGGAGAGGAAATTAATCCCACCTTGGAGTCTTTTTCTTTACAAGGCTTCTTTATTAGAGTGAGTTGGAATCTCCAACAAAACAAGTGTGCTCACTTGGGTCATTCTCAGAGGTTGGATCACTCCAGCAGGCCCTCCAAAGGATTGACACAGACTGGTGGTCTAGATTTAAGGGTTTGAGTTTTTAATTTCGCTCAAGGGGAAAGAGAATAATTCTCTACCTTATTTCCTCACCCAAACACACAAAATAGATTAATTACCCACTTAGCTTAATCAATCAAGACTCATCCTTCCTAAAGATTTTGATTCCCTTAAAAGGAACCATCATCTCATCATAGAAAAGAACAAGCACTAGAGAGCCACTAAGCTACTTGCCTCCCTCAGAATGCCATCTTTTCGAAGCATCTAGGTTTTTGATTCAACCTTGGTCATGACCTCCAAGTGGTGAAGAGCATAATCCCCTATTCTTCCATCTTGCACCCTAAGAAGTTCACAAGCCCTATTTAGACTAGTTTGAAAACAAGAAAGAAAACACATTGTTTTGTGGGTTTTAAATGTATTATTTTACAAATGTGTCTTCGAAAATCATCTTGCAAGAAAATAGTTAATCCATGTTTGAATGGGTTTTATAAGGAATCTTTGACAAATCATCTTGTAGACAATAGTTAAGCTATAGAAAATTAGAGAAATAGAACAACATAGATTCCAAGAAAAACACATTAATGAAATGAGATAAACAACATGTTAAAAAGTAGTGAAATTGAAGTTTTTGTTTCAAGATCTTGTGCGAGATCTCATGCAGAACCGTGTGAAATTCTTTTCCAACCCATACAAAGAGATGATGTGCCACATGCAGACTTGCATAATGGGGCACTTTCTCATGCGAAAAGGAAAGAATCTTGGTACAAGAACTTAAATCCTCATGCAAAAATTAATCATCTCACCCAAAAATCTGAGGAACTATACGAAATAGTATAGACAAAGAGCTAAAATATCATTTAAAAAATGCAGAGGAGGCTTGTGAAATTGATTTTCTCTACCCCACGGTGGGTGTCAGAAATGTATATGTCGAATGTGGCCTCAGAGTTCACACACACACTTCAACATGGTCTTTATATGTAGATTAATCCTGAGATGAACATGAGATTGTTCACTCAAAACTGATCCAACAAGGCAACCTATTGCCTTCTATCTAGAAGGATTTTACCTGTTTAATATCCTCAGATTCGAGGTGTAGGCAACCAGACCCTCTAAGAATGAAGGATTTAAGAAGATTAATCTATATGCACATGCAAGTAATCTAAATGATTATGCAATTATTCTAAGAACTTGTAAAACAAACTAGATTAAATGTATGCATATTAACACTATATGATATTAAGCTAAGAAATGAAAGTCTATGAAAATCTAATGAGCTTGGATGAGTATGTAATTCAATAGCGATTCAATAGAAATAATTTTCAACCTCCTTAATGAGGAATTATGAGCCTCTTAAATAGAATTCCTAGAATTGATCAATGGTCAAGATCAATTTAGATGAACAGTTGAGATCAAGAGGAGATTCAGTTAGAATGGAAACTTCCTTAAGAAAGGGGAGTTAACTGAGCTTTCCATGAGTGAAATAAGGAATTAATAGATTTCGTTCCTTTTCTAATTTCTATTAACTAAAGAGTTTCCCTTTTCAAACTAAAAAGAAGATTTTTTAGATATTATTTAATTTAATAAGTGAGACATGACCTCATAAATACCTTTTTCATTTAATTCAATAATCTAATTCAATTAATTAAAGTGGGCACAATTATTGAATTAAATATTTTAATTCCTTAGTACATTAGCTTCAGGATATAATTTAATTTAATTGAAGTATAAATACTTCCAATTAAATTAAATCTTAATCAATAGGTTTAATGTGACTAATATGAGTCAATAATTTTAGGAATTAAATAAAGAGTATAATGAATGAAAATTTAGGGTTTTCTGCATTTGACAATTAAGTCAAGTAGTGAGTAGCAGAATAAGAATTGCCTAATGACATAGGACTTAGGATTGATTAAAATAGACTAGAATTGATGATCATGGTAATGAGCCAATTTTGGGGTATTACATTTTTCCCCTCTTTGAATGAATGTGTGAGTAACACGTTCAATTCAAAGAAAATTAGGAAGCAATGTGTGCAGATGAAATTGGTTTAGAAGTTGATGATATGGAGACCAATTGATAAACTTTTAAGGACTATCTCCAAAATGAAGATTAATCCCAAGGAATCCAAGCAGAGCACCTAGATACCCAAAATGATAATCATTCTAAAGGTTTACATCAGAATGAACTTTAAACTTTAAGGATCCAGACAGAATGTCTAGATACCTAAGATATATAGCATTTTAAAGATTGTCTCTAGAATGGAGCTTAATCTTTAAGGATATAGATAGAATGTCTAGATACCTAACATTGATAGCATTTAAAAGATTATCTCCAAAATGAAGCTTAATATTTAAGGATCTAGATAGAACACCTAGATACTTGAGAGTGATAAGCATTTAAAAGACTATCTCCAGAAAGGAGCTTAATCTTTAAGGATCCAGAAAAAACACCTGGATACCTAAGAGTGATAAGTATTTAAAAGACTATCTCCAGAATGAAGCTTAATCTTTAAGGATCTAAAAAAAACACCTGGATACCTGAGAGTGATAAGCATTTAAAATACTATCTATATAATGAAGCTTAATCTTTAAGGATCCAGATAGAACAATTGGATACTTGAGAGTGATAAGAATTTAAAAGACTATCTCTAGAATGGAGCTTAATCTTTAAGGATCCAAAAAGAACACCTAGATACCTTAAAGTTGATAAAAGATAGCAAGATCAAACTATGAATCGTAGAATCATCCCTAGAATGAGGCTTCATCCTTAGGAGTCAAGTTTTAGATTGTCCCGATACCTATAATCAACTGATGACAAGATGAAATAGATGAAAAAGATGCTAGAAAGAGGGAAACAAGATGCCCCTAGTGGTGACAGGCTTTGAATGATGAGGACATAAGATGGGAACGAGATGCCCCGAGCAATAAGGATTCAAATTGTTTTGAATCTCAAGTTCAATGATGTAATCATCCTATCCCCTTGGGAATGAAATTGAAAGATGACACACCAACAATATGTTGAGGGATACATAAGAAATCTAAGATTTAGTAGAATGTAGAAGGCATCAAAATGATTAGAAGCAAATTAAGGGTCAATTTAGCATGATTTTGAGGTCTAGAAGACCAAGTTTGACCAAAAGTTGACCATATTTGACCACAGTTGACTATTTCTAAATTAAATTTCAAAAATATAAAGAATTTCAAATTGAAAAGATTCCTGGAGTCCCAAAATATCAAAAAAAATTGGACTGCACAAGTGTTCGATCATGTTAGGCCCAAAAATTTTTAAATACATTTTTGAGGCACTTAGGTGTCTCAGATTTTGAATTTGATCCTAAAAATGATCTAAAGTAGTCAAATTAGCTAGGGGGGTGATTTTTGTGCAAATCAGAGCACTTTGAAAAATTAGGTCAATAGCTATATAAGGGCCCAATGGGTCATTTTCAAATCATTTATGAATTTTGTCTTTTGTGAATAAGAGCTCTGAGAGGAAGATGGTAGTGAATGTGTGAGATCATTGTTTTGAGCACTCCCAACGACACAGCCAGCTAGTAGACTATGGACCTCCAGTGAGTCATCAATATCCTAGCTTTGTACTTTCATTTTTACATAGTTCAAGGTGATTTATTACATTTTTTGCATGTTTTTTAGAGATAGTCAATTGATCTTCACACAAGACTATCCTTTCTCATGCAAATACAATCTCTTTTTACATAAAGAAACACTCATCAAGTGTTTTCTCGAGCATGTCAATGGAAGTGCATGCGCGGGAGCCACCCAGTTCTCATGCAAAAAGTGAGAAATTCCTCTCGATCTTCGCTCGTGAGATCTTCATTTCTCATGCAAGATTTTGTTTTCTCGCATAAAGAAGTGAATTCTTGTGTGAAGACATGACATCTTGCATGACATCTTGTGATTTCACACAAAATCTAGTGATAGCAAAGTGCAATCTTTTCAATTTTTATGCATTTTAACTTGAAATTTGTAGTTGTTTCTTCATTGTTCTATTGACCGAGTACTAATTGTTTGCTTTTCGTTGGTGATTGTGTATGTAGGAGATATTTGATGACATCTCATTTAGATCCTACTATTCACCATATGGAGCTTTGTTGCGGAGTCTCCACGATGCTGATAGGGCACATATCACCCGATTGGGTCTATCGTCTCTATGGCTTGCTTACTGCCTTGGTCGAGTGTTTCCATTCAGAGATGAACACCTTTCATCTACTAGTGGGAGAGATGACGATCACCCCAGAGGACATCTACCAAATACTAAAAAACCTATTCCACAGGGTGAGGGTGTTATATGATGTGGTGCCCTGAGCAGGCACAGAGGCACTATCTGCCATTTTTGGGAGGTAGTTGGCTAGTGGACAAGCCATCACCTGGGATGAGCTAGTACACACTTATGGGCTAACACATAGATTTTTGGTAGTGTTAGCAATCTTCCTCAACTATTTTTTGATGCTAGATAGGGGACAACATAGATTGGAGTGTAGTTGGGGGGTTATGTTATGTCGAATATTGGATGACCCAAAGTTATTTGGGTGGGGTCAGTACATGCTTGCACAGATGTTTCATGAGATGCATGAGATAGTCTTCCATAGGAAGAAGACTATCACCACTGGGGTGTATGTGCTATAGATCTAGGCATGGGAGCATCTACCAATGTGCAAACCCATTCATGAGGATGCTTGCGAGCTGACAGAGCCATATATCTGTAGGTATTGAGGACACATTACCTAGGTTGCCCTGGGTAAGACTGAGCACTAGAGGACTCATCTTGATGACCTAGTCTCCATCGTATGGTGGCCTTGGCAAGAGACAGAGGATTGGGATGATGCTCCTAGGGAGCTAGGCTAAATGTTCTGCTCACAACCACTATTGTGTAGAATTTCATAGATTATTGAGAGGTTCACTATTTCACAGGTGTGATGGTAGTACAACCAACAACAAGATATCTCATAGGATTACTGTGCCTATGCCAGACCAATGAAGGACATAGAGTGGGGATGGAAACCATGACTAGATGCAAGCCAATCCATGATAGATGTGCACAACTTGGTTGTAACATAGTGGGACTATCTCCTAGAAATAGCAGATGCAGGGATGATGCATGCATATTAGGCTCATTTGATTAGTCACCCATGCTCAAGATTCATGGATCCTTTGGGGATGGTTGCATAAGCTCCCCAATGATAGGTACCATAGCAAAAAGAGGCACATTAGTAGCAGCAATAGCCACAATTTCAGCCATAGGTCTGACATAGGACTCAGAAGGTCCAGATCCCCCCACGATAGATGGGATCTGACACAAGTGCTAGAGGTAGCAGGATAGAGCATGGTTAGTGATGGAGGCCAAGGATCAAGGAGCAAGCACTACAATAGAAAACACCTTAGCAACAGGCCCCTAAGTAGCAAGCCCTTGAGTTATTGGATGAGGAGATGTTAGATCAGCCTATTTCTGGGACACAAGACATAGTGCAATGCTACCAAGAGCAGATTCATCAGGCCTTTTAGCAGTTGGGAGATTTGAAGATTTAGGTAGCTGTCAGAGATGCATAGCTTGCAAAGTGAGATCAAGAGATCGACCGATTGAGAGAGAGAGAGTATAGACTACCAAGAAGGGGGTAGAGATGTTGTAGGATGAGGTCTAATTATAGGTGTCCCAAGCAACCTATTATTATGCAACATACTCCATAGTGGTGCTCGATGAGGCTCTGCAGGTTTAGTGATTCTCACAGTATGCTCGTGAGTTCGAGGGTGGATGACCTCCTACTAGACCTGACATGCCACCGCCTCCTCCTCCACCTACTCCTCTCAGAGGTGAAGCCATAGGACAAAGTTAGATGTTGTGATCCTAGTTCTCAATTTTGATATCTAGCTATGTATCAATTGGTGTGTCAACACCATTTTGTACCATTTTGATCGATAGCGCTCGAGTAGTGCCCATTTTTGTATTGACACATTTTTTGATATATATACAAGATTTTGAGCTAAGTATCACTATGTATGTGTCATTTTCTATGTCTTCTTTACCCTGATGTATATAAGATATTGATGATTGTGAGATGCATGTGTTAAGTTTTAAGGATGCATATGTACTTTGAGGTGATGTGATTATGTAGAGTAAATGATACAAATATATGGATGCAATGCATGTTTTTTCTTGATAGTGATAGGTATTCAATCAAGGAGTGTGAACCAATGAACCAAATGCTTATGTAGCTATGGAGAATCTAGATACGTTTGAAGAGACCTCCAATCTCCCATTACGAAGAATAGAGACAAAATCACAACTAAATTGTGTGCTTATGCAAGTGAATTATGTAATCCAAGACTATATTAAATGCAACCCTACATCTGGTTATCGAGCCTCAACAATTTATCATCACTGGACATAAATGAAGCTTATATATACTAAAATTACCATTGACTTTGCAATCATTGAAATATTAATAGGACATACGTCATAGGTTTGTCAAGATTAAATATAAGCATTTGAGGCACAAGAAGCCAGAATGACCAGAACTTTTGTCCCTTTTAATATAACAAGTTAACATAAGCATCAAAACATAAACATTAGGATGACTAGAATGTTGCTTGCATGCTAGACACACCAAACACATAGAAGATCCTTCATATACTAAGTAATCAGTAAGTAGTATGTCCACAATGGCCTTTGCATCTGTAACCTAGGACAAAAATGTGTCATATATAATCGCAGTGACCCATACGTTCACTTAGTAGGATGAGTATTAGATATTACTGTAGCATAAAGAATTCACTCCAACAAACAAGGAGAAGAACTAGAGTTATTTATGTATTCATATAAAAGGAATTGAGGTACACCCGACCATCCAATATTAGATGGAGGCTCTTATAGTGAACAACTCTCTTATAGGAATTTGTCAACTAATTGGAACTAAACCATAGATAGAAAGCAAAGAAAAGATCATGCCACCAATCATTATTTTTGTAATAAAAAAAGACATCATCAAGTTGCTCGAAGGGACATGATAATGTGATAACAAGGAAAATAAAGAAAATGCTGAGCATATCCAATCAAGTATGTCATTTTGGGTTCATTTTTGTGTCATAAGATTGATGTCAAGTGTCAGTGTCTAGAACATGTTTGAAAGAAATCTCTTTGGTAGGGTGACTACAGTAGGTAGACATAGTTGAAATGATTGGTGACTGAGGTCAAAGAGGAATCTTTTAGATGAAGAACTAGGAGGACTAAGTGGTATTAGACATGCATAGCTAGGACGATTGGTCACTGATGCAAGAGGGATCTTCCATAAAGGAATCTAGAGATGTGACCCAAGCAATAGTAGGTAGACACAACTAAAACAACTAGGGACTATTGTGAAAGAGATTCTATAAGGAGAATCTTGAAAAGAGTGGCACATAGTGATAATAGGCAGACACAGTCAGAATGACTGGTGACTATCACAAAAGAGATCCTATGAGGAGAATCTCAAAAAGTGTGACACTAGTGATAGTAGGTAGACATAGCCAGAATGACTAGTGACCATTATGAAAGAGATCCTATGAGGAGAATCTCAAAAAGTGTGATACCAGGCATAGTAGGCAGACATAGCCAAAATGACTAGTGATTGTCTATAAAGAGATCCTATGAGGAGAATCTTGAAAAGTGTGACACTAGTTACAGTAGGCAGACACAACTAGAATGACTGGTGACTATTGCAAAAGAGATCCTATGAGGAGAATCTCGAAAAGTGACACTAAAGGGGAATGCCCCTGAGCTGTGAGAAGACTCAATCCATGGATACATGAGCAAAAAGTAGGAAAAGTAGTAAAGCAACTATAGAAAAAGAAAGAAGATTTGCTATACGATGGGGCATTAAGAACAAGAGGCACTTGTTTACTAGGTTTTCACCTTCTTGGTAGAGCTTCTCTCTTATTTTTTTTGCTACCATGATGCCTATTTCTAGGTTTTCACCAATGGCATTTTTCTTGTTTTTCAATTTTTTGTATTTCAAAAAAATTAAATTGTATTTTTGATTTTTCAATTTTTTTGGTATTACCAAGGCATCTATTGCTAGGTTTTCACCAAGGTAATTTTTTTTTAGGACTTTTTTTGATTTTTTATAATTTTTTCAGGACATATAGATATCTACAAGGAGCTATTGATATCAGATCAATTGTAAAACCACTTTAGGTGGAGAGTGTTGATAGGTTCCTTGAGCACTTTTCCTTTAGTTGTGGAAAGCTGATAGGCACCAGATCCATATACTGCAGTAATGATGTAAAGACTGAGCTAGTTTGGTTCAAACTTCCCTTTTTGGAATCATTGCTATTGATTCTTAGGGTTCTCTCTTAGGGAAAGATCACCTAGCTAGAAGTCACATGGCTTGACCCTCTAATTGTAGCTTCTTGACATTCATTGTTGATATGCTCATAGATGATCACACACCACTTATCAACATTCATCTAGTAACACTAGCTCTTGAAGTTGAGCTATCCTATAGTCATCGTCAGTAATAAGATCCTTTATAGAGATTCTCAAGGTAAGAATCTCAACCTCTATTGGAAGCACAACATCTGCTCCATACACCAAAGCAAAGGGAGTCATTCCCATCAGAGTTCTAATGCTTGTCCTATATGCCCACAAGGCTAGATTAATCTGGAGATGCTAGTCTCTCCCTAATTTGCTGACTGTGAGATGATGAATTTTGAGGATTACCTTATTAGATGCTTTAGCCTAACCATTACCCTAGGGGTAATAAATGGAAGACCAATGTTTTGTAATTTTGAATTTCTTGCATAGTTTTTTGAGGTCTTTGTTCTTGAATTGTCCTCCATTTTCAGTAATGATTGAGGATGGTATACCATATCTATAGATGATGTAGTATGTGATAAAAAGAGCTATAGTTTTTCCATTAGTGAGTGCAAGAGGTACTACCTCTACCCACTTTTTGAAGTAATCTATAGCTGTGATAATGAACTTATGTCCATTAGAAGAGGTTGGGTGAATCTAACCTACCAAGTCGAAGGCCCATTGTTGAAATGTCCATGTCATAGTAGAGGGAATCAACTCTCTAGCTGGAGCATGGATTAGGTTCCCATGAAGTTGACACTACTTGTAGGATATGGCATACTTGATAGCTTCTTGCTCCATTTTAGGCCAGTAGTAACTAGCTCTAAGGAGTTTGTGAGCTAGTGTCAAGTCATTTGAGTGAGATCCAGAAATGCCCTCATGAACATCAATTAGTGCATGTTTGGACTCTTCCAGTTCTAAACACCTAAGGAGTATTTTTTCAAGACCTCTCCTATATAAATCATCAGCAATAATGACATAATGTGAAGAATTATGGATTAGGTAACATTTCTCATTTTGGGTCAGACCTTCCAGAATGGTTTTATTGTAGAGATAGGAATAAATGTGATGGTAGCGAGATGATTCTTGTCCTATAATAAAATAGATCATCCTAGAATCAGGGGTGTCATAGGCTGGGTAGTGTAATGCTTCCACCAAGAACTCATGTCAGAGATCATTTTCAGGCATCTTTAGCAAGGAGGCCAAAGTAGCCATGGCATTAGCAACTTTATTATCTGCTCATGGAACTTGCTAGAAGGTAATATGCACAAAATACTTTTTCAAGTCATCAACCATGCACTTGTAAGGAATTATTTTTTCATCCTTTGTTTGGTAGACATCATTAACCTGATTGATGACAAGCTTAGATTCACGAAAGATGTCTAACTAATCTACTCTCCATTCAGCTACAATTCTCATGCCATTGATCAAAGACTCATATTTAGCAATGTTGTTTGTACAAGGAAACAAAATCTTGTACACTTTGGGCAATGAATATCTCTGTAGTGTAATGAAGAGTAATCCAACACCTTATCCCTATTGTGTGAAGGACCCATTGAAGCACACAACCCATGTTTGTTGTGTCAGTGTTAGGATTGACTTGTCAGAGAAACTAATGTTCATTGGTAGTAGAGTTTTCATAGGTGCATCAACCAGCTGATCTACAATTGTTTGTCCCTTAATAGCCTTGCATTCAACATATTGGATGTCAAACTCACTGAGTATCATAGCCCATTTAGCCAATCTTCATGTGAGAGTTGTCTTACTAAGCAAGTACTTTAGTGGATCTATTTTAGCCATGAGCTGCATAGTGTGGGCAAGCATGTAGTGTCTCAACTTCAAGGAAGCAACGACAACTACCAAGCAAGCTTTCTCAATGATGATATAGTTCCTCTCATAAGAGATCAGTGCTTGACTCAAGTAGTAAATAGCTCTTTATTTACTGTTGTTGTCTTCCTAAGCCAATAGAATTCCCAAAGATGTTTTAGTTGCTGAAATGTACAAAAGAAAAAGCTTCCCATGGATAGTAGGCATCAAGATTGGTAGCTCCAATTGAATTTCACACCCTTATGTAAGGTCTTTGTGAAGAGTTGTGATCTATCTGCCAACTGTGAGATAAACTTACAAATAGATTGGAGCCTTCCTTGTATACCTCTCATCTGACTAATGTTTTGAGGTGGTGGCATATCCATTATTGCTTGTACTCTCTCTAGATCCACCTCATTTCCTTTTGTAGAGATGATGTATCCTAGCAACTTGCCTAATGTGACACCAAATGTGCATTTCTTAGGATTGAGTCACACACTAAATTTTACAATGTGATCTAGGATGGGTCCTAAATCTTATGAGTGAGTATTTTATTTGGTGCTTTTGACCAAGGTATCATCCATGTAGTCCTCCATGGTCTTGTGCATCATGTCATGGAAAATTGTGGTTGCTGCTCTCTGATAAGTTGCACCAACATTTTTCAAAATGAATGGCATTACATTCCAGCAAAAAGTTCTCCACGCACATGTGAAAGTAGTTTTCTCTTGATCTTTAGGCACAATTTTTATCTGATTGTAACCAAAAAACCCATCAATAAGCGAGTACATCTGATAGTTGACCGTCATGTCCACTATCATGTCAATATTTGGAAGCAAAAAATCATCCTTAGGACATGCCAAGTTGAGATCATGGAAGTCACTACAAACCCTAATAGATTTATCATGCTTGGAGATAGGAACAATATTGGATATCCACTCACCATAATCAATTACACAGATGAAACCATCTTTTAGAAGCTTCTCTAGTTTTGGTTTGGTGAACAATGCAACTTGAGGATGCATATTTTGAAGTTTTTGTTTAACTAGTTTGATGCCTAGTGCTATGGACAAGTGATGTATGATAAGATAAAGATCCAATCCTAGCATGTCAGACTATGTGTAACCATAATTTATCTTCTTTTCTCTGAAAAAGGCAATGAACTCTACTCATTGGTGGAAGATGTTACAAGTTTGATACCGTTTAGGTAGTAGGAAAAAGCATAGTCATTCTAGAACATGGGGACTTCACTAGATGCATTAGGGTTCCAATCTATAAGCTCAAGATGTGTGAGTGAAAGAGTAGTGGCTACTTCAATTGCATTCATAGTATAGTCATTAAGTGCTTGGACTAGAAATTTGAGACCTATAGTGGCTTCATCCACAAATGTATTTGAATCCCTATGAGTACTAACATTAGCAATTGATGACTCTAGGACACTAGTGAAATTAGACCCATCCAACCTAATTTGACCTAACCCTAGATGTTTTACCTGCTTTGATTGGGTTTTCATAGACATGTACTTGGTCAATGTCTTTATCAATAGTCACTTCTAAAAGAGAGTCAAACTCATATTCCTTAGAATCAATGCTACATGGCAAGAGACTATAGAACTCCCCAACAGTGATAGGGACATACTCATCTTCATCATCTAGGTTCTTACACAGATACTCAATACGTAATGACTGACTAAACTCTCCTTTTTCTGAATGATTTTTGAGTTGCTCAGTATTGTCCTCAAAAGAATCACTAGTATCATCCATAGTGCTAACATATGGCACAAAGTCATCTATCTTAGTGAAGAATTTAGTGAGATCATAAGGAATAGGATAAGGATAGGGATCCTCATCATTAGATTATTCTCTTGAATGTCTGACTCATCTTGTGACTCATTTCTAGATGAACTCTCAAGTTTTGGTATGAATTTATTAGGTCCCAAATGGAAAGAAACCTTCTTAAATTCAAGGCTAATTGTATCACTGTTGCTTCAAGTTGTTTCCTTGATAGGATCAATTAGGCCATTGTTATTGCACCCAATAGGAAAATTCCCTTGTAACCAAAATGCTTCATAAGCCTAAGGCTAGGTCCATATTTCTTAGGAGTGATTACTTGAGCCTACTCTGTTAAGTCTACTAGAGTCTCTTCTCTGTAAATCCATGCAGCAATGGCTTTATTTTCACTTTCATCCTCTAAGGGAACTATAGCTTTGACAAAAGTGTCATTATACTTAGTCTAAGCTGTCAACATGAATGGCTTCTTTGCCTCTAAGGGTCTCCCATAATGACAAGGAGACTCTGGAAGAGATGTTAATTACAGCACTAGTTCAATATGATACTCTCCCATGCTAGTTTCTTTTATTTTGAATGGCTACTTGATTTTTTTTAGCTTGTTGTCATGGTAATCAGTGGATTCATAGTTAGCAGGAATGAAAGTTTCATCAACTTTGAGCATATTGTAGGTATAGCTAGTAGTGGTAGGAATAGTAACTTTGGAACCATGAAATGGGAATTTGATGCATTGGTGATAAGTAGATGGCACAATATGCATTTCATGCATCTATGGCCATCCTAATATAATTTTTTAAGCCAAGGGAATGTCAAGCACTTGATAGGTGACGTCCCTTTCTACAGGATTGACGCAAATGGGTAAGACCACAAGACCTAGAGATTTTTGTTCCACTTCATCATATGCTTTGATGGTGATCTTACATTGAGGATCAATAGAGTTCTTAGAATAATTCACTTGTCTATTTAGAGCAGCAGAGACAATGTTTAGGCCAACACCATTATTGATGAGTACCTGACGAACATGTGTCAGATGGATCATAACCTCAATGTGTAGAGGTTGATTGTGCAGGTGACTCAGTGAGTTATCATCCTCCTTAGAGAAGGTCATAAGATAAGGTGAGGTTAGGTGACCTACCATGGATATAAGTTTCTCAAGATCTTGAGGAAAATTTGCATCAATGAGGGCTTTGTCCAGAATTTTCCTATGAGTAGGTAAAATTTTAAGCAACTCAAAGATAGATATCTAAGAATTAGTTCATTTTACTTGATTGAGAACACTATAACTAGTTGCTATTGAGTTCATTGTGAGTTTTGCACCTTTTCTAGTGGACCAACAAGGGCTTTGTCTTTATGTTTTTCAATCTCAAGAGTAGAAGGCATAGGGCCTTTGAGTACCAACTTGGTGCAAGAGTGAGTAATAACATTAGCATAGTGTTGCAAAGGTGTATTATCCATTGTATTGGAAGTAGGGCCCCTCAAGAAAAATGGTGTCATGGGTTTATCATTATCTTGTTTGCCCTTAATGGTAATGACATCATAGTATTCAAAACCCATAGGTTCAACAATGTTAATCATGTTGTCATCATTAAAATATGCATAGTTGACCTTGTTGTTGGGTTTTGGTTTTGAAGTCTCTCCTTTTTCATAAGCTAGGAAAGGCTCTTTGAATGCGTTGTGATCTGAGTTTTTGTTATGTCCATCTACTACAAGTTCACTAGCATCAATCATGTCCTTGACTTTGTGGCACAAGTTTATGTTGCTAGTGTTGTGTCCCTTATTTTGGTGATACTCATAGAATGAGGTTTCATTCCACCATGGTGGACATGGTTGTGGATCATAGGGATGAGGGTTGTCCATTGGTGAAATAAGCTTGTGTTGTAGCAATGTTTTGTGAACCACATCCAAAGGTTCACCCAAGAGTCTATACTCTCACTTAGGGTGTGTGCCCCATGAGTTTCTTGGTTTGTTCCTAGATGTCTTGTTGTTAGGAAGAGGCTTCTCAGCATTTTTTGCTGCATTGAGGCCATCTGTAAGATTAAATGGTTCCTTAGTAGGTTTGGAGGTGACATTGTCAACAACTCCATCATGTACAATTTCTCAGTTCTTGTTGACATATTTGGTTTTATCCCCGTTGGAGGTGGAACCTTGTTTTATGTCCTTTTGAAGAGTGAGTTCACCTTTCTTGACCATAAATTCCTTGATTTGGATAGCCTATCTGATCATGTCTTCAAAGGTACATGGACTTTGAAGTTGGAATCCATATTTGAAATTAGGTAGGAGATTATTAGTAAAGATTTCAAGCTTTTATGTTTCTAGAATTTTGCATGAATACTTAGTGTAAAGTTGTCTCCACTATTGGAGGAATGTGAGAAAAGGTTCTCCAACTTTCTTCTTAAGGTTGCATAGATCTTGAATGTTGATAGGGTGTATGAGAATACAATTAGACAAATAAGTTAGCAATTTCATCAAACGTCTTGATACCAGGAGGTAAATGTGAAAACCACTCCAAAGCCTAACCATCTAGGATCCTAGGGAGTAAACACATTAGGTATGTTTAATTGTGTATAAACTCCATAGATAAGGTACCAAATTCTTGCAAGTGATCTTGAGAATCAGTGGTCCCAAAGTACTTGTTGTACGTAGGCAGCTCTACACCTTAGGGAAAGGAGGCATGTTTATGCTCTTGTCAAATGGAAATGGACAAAGAGCATCTAATGTGTACATTTTTGTGAGTTTCTCTTACTCATGCATCATCTAAGCTAGTTGGTCTTGCATAATTTTTAGTTTTTTTTGGAGTTTGGAAGTCTTGGTTTCTTCTTTAGGCATGATGATGGTTTCCACATTGAAATGAGAGGGCAACTTAGCTCCCTCTTGGGCAAGTTTGAGAAAGTACTTTTCATTCTTTTCATTGAGTAGGATTCCCATGACCTTTTGAAAGTTTTTGTCTCTTCAACATTTTGCTATGTGTTCAGGGAATATATCCACCTCTTCCTATGCCTCATTAGTATCATGGTATTTCTCTTTCTCTTTGTCATTCCTAGGTGGTTCTTGATGTCTACTGTGACTACCATGTTCAAGTTCATGATTAGTCATTGTAAGAACGTGTTTAGTTTCACTATGTTGTGTTTCAAAAGGTCCTTTGAAAAGGAATTCAATCATAGTGTTTTGAGATACAAGACCTATACCTATCTTAGGATCCTCTTGATACAAAGGATTCCTAGTTTATTGTAGGTTTATGGAAAATGTGCATTGAACTCAAGGTGATCTGATAGGTGAGGGATATTGTGAAATCCCCTCACTAGATGAATGGAACACTAATCATGTGTAAGCTAAAAAGGGACCTCTACTATGAGTATGACCACTAGCTCTACCACATTTAATCTTATGGGGATAAAACATGAATTCGCTCCTTGATGCGATAATCATAGACAAGGGCAAAAAGCAAGAACCTAGACAAGGACTGGACTAAAACTAAGTCTCTGAAAAATAAGATAAAGTAAGAATGTTGTATACTAAGGCACAAATAGTCTAATTTAAAGGTTAGAGCAGCCCAAGGTTATGACTAATGTAGCTTAAAGCATGAAAATCACTAAAGAATGAGGTTGAAGACAACTTAAGAGATAAGACTAGTCAAAGCAAAAGAAACAAGTCTTCAACTAAGCAAAGTGTTGCTATTTGAGACTATTTATAGGATAGACAACTTAATGTAGGAATAGACTAAATATAGGTCACATATTGGTCGAATAAGCTAACTTGATAGTTTTAGAACAAGATCTCATGCAAAAGATTCTCTATGAGTTGCGTGAGAAAGTTTAATGGGTCATGTAAAGACTCAGAACAACAACTTAAATTTGTGCAAAGACTTTCTTCGGCTCACACAAAAAAATGACAGAAAAAAAAAGATAGTTGGGAAGATCTCATGTGGGTATACACAAGATCTCACACAAAGACCTAAACTAGCACATGTGAAAAGATGAATTCTTGCATGAGAAAATACAAGTTTGTGCATAAAAATCAAGACCAGATTGACAACAATGTTGGATTTCAAAGAGATTTCTTGACTATTTGGATAGATTGGACAGACTAGTTGGACTAATTTTTTGGATAGACAGCAAGGTTAACTCTGAATATTGTTTGGATAGATGTTTCAAGTTGCAATTAAGGAAAAGTGTTTGAACAAGATAGTAGGAAGCAATCAGTAGTTGAATACAATCCAACTGAGGGCAAAGCAACTTAGAGGGATAAGGGAGTCTTGACTCTTAGTTTTTTTGAGGAAGTTTAGACATGTTGAAGACTCGATAACAAATGCACTTTATCTCTAGAAATAGAAAATGGTAGAGAAGGAAAAACCTTTGTCCCACATCTTATGTGCATGCGTGTACCTCACACAACCATGTCACTCCCTAGAGGGTGCCTATGTTTTTGATATATTCAAAGGACTCATTAGCATATGCTAAACAAGTGCCCTTGTGGTAGGGGATGAGCATTTATACCACCTTCAAACATCCAGTAGCATGCCTATGGTGAGTTCTATAGGAGAGATTCTTCCCCCTCCTTGCACAAAGATTATGCCTCCTTTCAGAGGTGAACTAGGTAGTCTCTAGTGAAAAGGTGTTTACTTGGCTTTCATTTGAATCAATCCCTAATGGTTCCACAAGTAGAGTTGAGGCCAATAGCCCATACCAGTAATTGAAAGTGCACATTACTTACTTAGCAAGCTAGGGGTTGGTGTCAACTAGTGCATAGATAGAGCCTCTTCTTCACATGCAATATCAAGAGTAAAGGAGAGGAAATTAATCTAGCCTTGCAGTCTTTCACTCTAAAAGGCTTCTTTATTAGAGTGAGTTGGAATCTTTGGAAAAAGGAGTGTTCTCACTTGGGTCATGCCCTCTAAAGGATTGACACAGACTACTGGTCTGGGTTTAAGGGTCTAAGTTTTTTATTTCCCTCAAGGGACAAGAGCATAATCCTCTACCTTATTTCCTTGCCCAAACACAAAGAATAAATTAATCACCCACTTAGCTTAATCAATATAGACTGATCCTTCCTAAAGATTTTGATTCCCTTAAAAAGGCAACCATCACCTCATCATAGAAAAGAACAAGCACTCAAGAACCACTAAGTTTCTTGCCTCCCTTGGAATGCTATCTTTCAAAAGCGTCTAGGTTTCTAATTCACCTTTGGTCATGACCTCCAAGTGGTGAAGAGAATAATCTCCTATTCTTCCATCTTGCACCCTAAGAAATTCACAAACCCTATTTAGACTAGTTTGAAAAATAGAAAAGAAAACACATTGTTTTGTGGGTTTTAAAGGTATTCTTCAACAAATGTGTCTTTGACAATCATCCTACAAGAAAATAGTTAGTCCATGTTTGAATGGGTTTTATAAGGAATCTTTGACAAATCATCCTATAGACAATAGTTAAGCTATAGAAAATTTGAGAAATAGAACAACACAAATTCCAAGAAAAAAAAATTAATGAAATGAGATAAATAGCATGTTCAAAAGTACTAAAATTAAAGCTAGTGTTTCAAGATCTCATGTAGAACTATGCAAAATTCTTTTCTGACTCACGCAAAGAAATGATGTGCCACGTGAAGACTTGCACAATGGGGCACTTTCTCACGTGAAAAGGAAAGAATCCTTGTATGAGAACATAAATCCTTGCACAAAAATGGATCATCTCACTCAATAAAAGAGGAACTATACGGAATAGTACGAACAAAGAGCTAAAATATCGTTAAAAAATGTAGAGGAGGCCAGAGAAATTGATTTTCTCTGCCCCATGGTGGGTGCTAGAAATGTATATGTGGAGTGTGGCCTTAGAGTTCCCACAAACACTTCAACATTGTATTTGTATGTAAATTCATCTTGAGATGAACATGAGATTGTTCACTCGAAATAGATCCATCAAGGTGACCTATTGCCTTTTATCTAGAAGGATTTTATTTGTTTAATATCCTCAGATTTGATCTATAGGCAACTAGACCCTCTATGAATGAAGGATCTAAGAAGATTAATCTATATGCACATGCAAGTAATCTAAATGATTATGCAATTATTCTAAGAACTCGTAAAACAAACTAGATTAAATGTATGCATATTAACAATGATATTAAGCTAAATGAAAGTTTGTGAAAATGTAATGAGCTTGGATGAGTATTTAATTCAATAGTGATTTGATAGAAATAATTTTTAACCTCCTTAATGAGGAATTATGAGCCTCTTAGATAGAATTCTTGGAATTGATCAATGGTCAAGATCAATTCAAATGAACGATTGAGATCAAGAAGAGATTCAATTAGAATGGAAACTTCCTTAAGAAAGGGGAGTTAATTGAGCTTTCCATGAGTGAAATAAGGAATTAATGGATTTCATTCTTTTTCTAATTTCTATTAACTAAAGAGTTTCCTTTTTGAACTGAAAAGAAGATTTTGTAGATAGTATTTAAATTAATAAGCGAGACATGACCTCATAAATACCTTTTTCATTTAATTGAATAATCTAATTCAATTAATTAAAGTGGGCACAATTATTAAATTAAATATTTTAATTCCTTAGTACATTAGCCTTAGGATATAATTTAATTTAATTGAAGTATAAATACTTCCAATTAAATTAAATCTTAATCAATAGGTTTAATGCAACTAATATGAATCAATACTTTTAGGAATTAAATAAAGAGTATAATGAATGCAAAATTGGGGTTTTCTACATTTGACAATTAAGTCATGTAGCATGTAGCAGAATAAGAATTGCCTAATGACATAGGACTTAGGATTTATTGAAATAGACCAAAATTGGTGATCATGGCAATGGGCCAATTTTGGGGTATTACAACATTATTCTTTGGCCTTGCAAGTTAAATAACTTTCTGTACACACAATATTTTGATGATTGAACTTAGCCATGTCATCATCAACATGTCTTCTTCATGTCATCAACCTTTGTTCTTAAAATATCAACTCTACTAAGAGATATGAAAAGTTTACTAGAACGTGCCTCTATAAACTCTATCTCAGAATAAACATCACCAAAACTTACACAACTTCTTCTAGACTTATTATTTCTTCTTCTAATATTAACTACATATACTAGATACTAAGAAGTATCTCCAATAACCTTGGATTATTATAATACTCAACTAGCCATCCATACTAACTTGATCTTTTTTTTATTCTTCAGTCAGATACCACAAAAAATTGCTATGTTGACATCAATAATAAACTTGGTCATGAATGTAACATATCATCTTAGTAACATATCTATAATACTCCCCCATAGGAATATCATCAGCATTCATGTTTGCAACAATCACCCCCTTTGGCATTGATGGAAACATAAATGAAAAACATCTAGTTCCAAGAATACTAAAAAAAGATTGTTCATCTTTTCAAATCCTCTTCATCAATCATTATCCCCAATTGATATACCTCAATGTTCTTTTTGTCAAACTATCATTCCATGTTGTACTACTTCTGAACATACTATACTCATGTTGAACTTTTCCAACTATTATGCTTACTATTTTTCATGCCAACCTTCTCCCCCATTGACATCAATGTCAAAGGTTTCAACAACCAACATTGCTACATCAAACTTTGCAACAACTAATTCTTACTCAGTTCAATTGTCCAAACACACTATTCAAAATGACATTCAACAAGAGTCCTAGATGACTTTTTCCATCATAGATACTCCCCCATATAGGAAACATCATCATTTAGTGCAAATAAAAATTGTGCTTTGTTACACTAGACTGATGCACTCTTGCATCTTCTACTCTAATGTAGGAAGGGGCATACCCAAGCATACCTTGCAAATACTCAAAAGTCTCTTTGGAAGAGGCTTAGTGAATATATCTACAATCTACTCTTTAGTGCTCACATATTCTAATCTAATTTACTTTTCTACAACTTTCTCTCTCAACAAATGATACTTAATAGAAATGTGCTCGATCTTAAAATGCAACATTGGATTCTTAGACATAATTACCATGCTTGTGTTGTCATGATGTATAACAATAGGTTCATTGGTTTCTATCCTTATATCCTTTAGGATCTATTTCATCCAAATGGCTTGATTACAATTGTTTACTATTGCAACATATTCTATTTCTACTTTACTTTGTGATGTAGAATCCTACTTCTTGCTTATCCAAGAAACCAATATACCTCCAAGAAAGAAGGCTCCACCACTGGTGCTCTTTTCTTCATCCATACTACTTACCCAATCTACATCAGTATAAGCACTTAGAATAAAATTCATAGATCTATCATACAATAATCTAAACTTAGATGTTCCCTTTAGATATCTAAATATCCTTTTGATGGTTGCATATTGTGCTTCTCTGGGATCAACTTGGAATCTTGTAACAATTCCAACTGCATTTGCTATATCTGGCCTTTTATGAGTCAAATATTGCAATCCTCGAACCATTGATATGTACTTTTTCTACTCAATAGTAGGTGTATCATCCTTTTTAGATAACTTGTGTCTAGTTAACATAGAAGTTCCAATGGGTTTGCATGTTTTCAAACAAAACCCTTTTAGTAAGTCCTTCAAGTACTTAGTTTGAGAAATAAAGATTCCTTCTTTAATCTGCATAATGTACAATCCTAGAAAATATTTCATCTCTCCTATCATACTCATTTCAAATTCTTTCATCTCCTTAGAAAACTTCTCACTTTCTTCATCATTTCCTCTAGATATGATATCATCAAAAAATATTAACAAAATCATAAAACCATTATCAATTTCTCTCCAATAAAGATTACTATCTTCCATACCTTTGCTATATCCAATCTTTGTCAAAGGCTTGTCCAACCTTGCATACCAGGTTTTGGGTGCTTTCTTGAAGCCATACAATGCTTTCCTAAATTTGAATACTATGTCCTTGTCTTTTGACAAAGGGCATCCTTGAAGCTTCTCAATGTACACTTCTTCTTCAAGTTCTTCATTTAGAAATGCTGACTTGACATCCATCTGATATAATTTGAATTTCTTTTGTCCAAAATAGGCTAAGAATAATCTTACTACTTCTATTCTAGCCACTAGAACATAAGTATTATCATAATCTAACCATTCCTTTTGTGACTAACCTTTACATACCAATCTTGCTTTTCTCCCTATAACTTTGCCTTGTTCATTCATCTTTTTTCTTAATACCCATTTAGTTCCTATCATGTTCTTGTCTATTGGTTTGGGAACCAATTCTCATGTCTCATTATTTACTATTTGATCTAATTCCTCTTTCATATCTTGTTTCCAATAATCATCTTTACATGCTTCATCTACATTCTTAGGCTCAACTTGATATGTCAAGCATAGTTATTGATTGACTCTACTTCTTGTTATCACACCTTTATCTTTGATTCTAATTCAATCTACTTAGATGGGTGATTCTTTATCATATCCTTTCCTAAACTAGGAGTTTCTATCTCAACTCTTGGCTCTACTAAAAGTTCTAAGCTTTGTTCCTACCTTGGCTCTCCTTCATTTTGTAAATCATTGTCAGTCTCAAGAAATACCTCATCATTCCTTGGCTTAGTAATAACATCATCATGTGAATTTTAATCAAATATTCTCTCTTGTATCCTAAATTTCTCATCAATTCTCACATTTTCACTTTCCATAATAGTCTTATTTCTTTGACTATAACATCTATAAGCCTTTCTTTTCAATGAATAACCAAGAAACATACCTTCATCACTTCTAGCATCAAACTTACCAATATCATCATATCTCTTGATATAACACTTGCTCTCAAAAATTATGAAATACATAATTGTAGGTGAGTGACCAAACTAGTGTTCATAAGGGGTCTTATTTGTGTCCTTCCTTACTTGCACACTATTCATAGTGTAGACTATTGTATTCATAGCATCTTTCCAAAACATCTTGGATACATCATTCTCTACTAACATAGATCTAATAGCTTATGTAATTCACTTGTTCCTTCTCTCTACAATGTCATTCTATTCAAGGATTCTCAGAGCTATTAACTATCTTTTGATTCCATTTTCTTTAGAAAACATGTTAATCTCATTTGAAGTAAATTCTCTTCCTCTATTTGATCTTAAAAATTTAATCTTCATACAAAATTCATTCTCAACTCTATTTTTGAATATCTTAAACTTATCAAATGCCTTAGATTTCTCTTTAAGAAATGTAACACATCATTCTAGAAAAGTCATCAACTAGAATCATAAAATACCTTTAATCATAGAATCCTTTTGTCTTTGTAGGGCTGGTGAGATCTGTGTGTACAATCTCCAACTTCGTTATAGTAGTAAACTTCTTGTTAGGAAAATAAGTTATATTATGTTTTTCAAAAACAAACTCCCTACAAATTCTATTAGTAGGGTTTACAATCTTTGGAAAATCTCTAACTACATACTACTACTAGTCTTCACAATACTCTCAAAGTTTATATGACAAAATCTCTGATGCATTAACTAACTGTAATCTATCTTTGCAACCAAACATGTCATTTTAGTAGGATTCAACTAAAATACATTACCTCTAAATCTGGTTCTTGTTCCAATTACCTTTCCATCTTTTTCTTTGAGCATGGATGTCTTCTCTATGAATTGCAACTAATAACCTTTTTCCACTAGTTATCCAACACTCAAAAGATTATGCCTTAAACCATCAACAAAGTATACATCCTCAATGTTAGTTTTACCATCAAGAGTTATAGATCCAATATCTTTAAGTTGGCATGCTACATTGTTTCTAACTCTGATAATGCCTCCATCTTGACTTTTGAAGTTAACAAACTTATTCATATCACTAGTCATATGATGTGAACAACAACTATCAATCATCCAATCAAATTTCTTCTCAACCTATGACACCAAAACTACTTTCTCTAGACTTTCTTCTTTAATTGTCACAAATCTTATTTCATCATTAGTAGAACTTACTACTTGTTCATGAAAATCATTATCTTCATTTGCATACAAACACTCTCTATATTTTCTAGATTTATAATTTCCCTTATACTTTTTCTCCCTTTAAGGAAACTTAGATGCATAATGACCATATTCATCACAAGTCCAATATTTAAAGATTTTCTTACCTCCTTTTTCTAATTTTACCAGAAGAGCTACTCCATAAATCTTTATGTCCTCAAATTTTCTACTGCTAGAAAAATCTGCTCTAGCACTTTTGCTTTTGGATAGACAAGGTTGAATATTCAACGCACTGAAAGTTGTCTCTATTCTAGTCAATTCTCCAGACTGTCTAAGCTCATTCTCAACTACTTCAAGTCTTCCAAGAAATGAATCCTTTGTGAAATCTTTGGTACAAGATTTCAACAACTATATCATCTAAACTATTGAATTAAATAACGGTGTTAGATTCTTCAATATCTTCCATATAACCTCATCATCTTCTTTGGTTCCTCCTTGAGATTTGATACTTGTAGTAATTTTTGATTCCTTGCCTATATATGTTCTTAAAAATTTATCTTTCATCATTTTAGCATCTTGAAATGCACAAATCCAACTTTGTAGCCTCAATTTCTTAGAATGTGGATCACCTTCAAAACTAGTTTCCAAAGTTTTCTAAATCCAATGTGAAGTAGTAAGTGGTTTTACTTGATTGTATTCAATTTCAGGAAGTGCAGTCAATAGTGCTTCCCTAGCTCTCATGTCACACATAAAAAGATCTCTTTTTGCCTCACTACAAGTCTCCAAATCCTTTTCAGCAATGATTGTCTTCACTGATTTTGTCAAGATCCAATATCCCAAACCCATACGCAGCAAATGTGTCTTCATCTTTTCCTTCTGGCCGTAATATTTTGTTAGATCAAACTTTGAACTATATTTCATGAACATGTTCACCATGGATCTCCCAAATTTGTTCAACTTTATCTTTAAGGACCTAATGGTCTAATACCAATTGTTAGAAATAATAGTCTACTAAGATAATTGAGAGGGTGGGTTAATTAGTTATTTGAGAATTAAAACATTTATCTTCTTTAATAAAACTTAACCATTCGACCAAAGTAAACAAAAACCATAATAATATGCACATAGACAATTACACTAGATATATTAACTAAGGAAACCCTTGATTAGAGGGTAAACCCCAGTGGGAATGATGCCCACAATATGATGTACTAGCACAAATATTCCTTTTTAGTGGATGGACCATGTTAGGAGTCTATTACAATATTTAGTACATAGAGTCCCTATTAGTAGAATTTGAATCCATGTTAGAAGATTCCAATCCTATTACGAATTGTACCAACCCTATTAGGAGTTGTGGTATAGTATATGCAAGATGAGCCCACAGCCCAAATATGCAATTTCAACTACAAGAAGAGCTCACTACTCAAGCATGCAATTTACTATTATGTGCTTCTTTCCTTTATTCTTTCAACTAAACCAATCACTATCAAACCTTGTAGACTAGGTCACAAACCTTGAATCCAAATATAACACCTTAGCTCACTTAGCAAAACCTTAACATTGAAGTTTCCTTCACTTCCGCACTACTTTGCTCAACTTTTCATTCCTCTCTTACTACTTATCATCAATCATCAACCATTTCATATAAAAAAAGAAAAATATCCTTCCTTTCTACTAACTCCATAAAATAATTCCTTGATTCATCTATTAGACCTTCTCAATTAATTATTATAGGACCTCATTAAGAACATGTTATACTTTGCGATAATATTAATTGTCTATGTTGCAACATCAAATAACTTTCTATACATGAAATATTTTGACAAGAAAACTTAGTCACATCATCATCAATATGTCTTCTTCATGTCTTCAACCTTGATCCTCAAAAATAAAATCTTCTAAGAGATATAACAAGTTTACCAAAACATGCCTCTGTAAACTTTATGTTAGAGTAGACATCACCAAAACTTACATAACTTCTTCTAGACTTATTATTTCTTCTTCCAATTTTAACTACATACACGAAATGCTTAGAAATATCTCTCATATCCTCTAATAGTTATAATACTCAACTAGTTATCCATACCAACTTGATCTTTCTATTATTCTTTTGTCAGATACCACAGAAAACTACTATGTTGACATCAATGATAAACTCAGTCATGAATGTAACATATCATCATAGTGACATATCTACAATACTCTACCATAGGAATATCATTAGCATCCATGCTTACAAAAAAATATGCACACATGAATGGAATTATTGATCCAAAATTCTACATAGATCAACCTGAAGGTTTTATAGATCCTAGCAAAAGAGATATGATCTACAAATTACATAAAGAATTGTATGGTCTCAAGAAAGCTTTTAGAGTTTCTTAAGAAATATTTCATAACTATTTGATAAAGATTGGTTTTCAAAGAACAAATGATAACATCAGCTTGTATATAAAAGAAGGACTAGACAAGAAGACTATGTTGGCAAAAATATTTGTGGATGACACTTTCTTTATAGGAAATGATGACTTGTGCAAGGAATTTTTAGAAGAATTGAGTAAAGAATTTGAAATTTCTATGTTTGGAGAAATAAAATTCTTTTTTGGATTGTAGATCCAACAAAAGAAAGATGATATCTACATTACTCAATCTAAATATATCAAGGAGATATTAAAGAAATTTAGAATGGAAGGTTCACTAATAGTTGGAACTCCTATGTCTACTGGACATAAAATTTCCAAAAATAATGATTCCAAATAAGTACATCAAATCACATACAAATCAATGATTAGAAAATTGTAGTATGTAGTGCATACTGTGTGCTAAAATGTTGTCACACTTCTATGAATCATTACATGTAAGAAAACTCAAGAATGAGCCCTCACAAATCGATCCATAGCTCTCTACTCATAGAGTGCAAGGGTTTGCAATGGAGGCCCTCAGTTTGACCTATTTTTGTGCCCATGCAAGTACACCATGAGATGAGAGATTCAAAGAGGAAAAGCAAGAATGCTAGTCTCCATGATCTTCAAATATGCATGAAAATAAGATCTAATCTATGAAAGCAAAATCTAATCTGTAAATGCAAGATCTAAGCTAAAAGCCCATGATGGGTGCAAGAGAGAAAAAGACAAGAAAATAGAAGTTCTCCACAAAAAGCTTTTGTATTCAAACTCCTTCAAAAATTAGTCTTCAAACCTGCAGCATAACGATAGCATAATCATGGGTGTCTAATATGAGAAGAGGGCTCTCCCTTATAAAGGAAATTATGGAGGTGAGAGGCTTCTCACAACGAATATGGGATAATAGAGCTTGATCCATGTGAGATAAAATTCCACCAATGAGAAAAGAGGAGTAGTTGAGGAGAAAGTAGAAAGATAAATCCCACTTATATCACTTTTTTTAAGTGTAGAGAAATTAAATAAAAAGAATTTATTTTATTTCCTTTTTTCATCAAAAGAGATATTTAAGTGGGATTTTTATTTAATTAAAAGGAAGCAAGTTCTTTTTAATTAAATAGAAGATATTTAATTAAATTAAAAGAGAGGTTTTTCTCTTAATTAATTAAATGTGGATGAACTGTTTAATTAAAAGAGAGGTTTTCTTTTAATTAAATGGGGATTTTATTTTATTTAATTAAAAGAGAAGATTTTCTTTTAATTAAATAAGACTTGGAATAAGATGATCAATCTTAGAAATGAAATAAATCGAATTTGATCAAGGAAATTGATTTGAATTGATTTAATAAAATATTACAAACCATTGATTCAGAAAATTTGATAAATTGAATAATGGGGGCCCATAGTCTAGGCGACCATTTTTGGGTGCATACATTTGCCCCTCTTTGACTAATGTGTGATTGATTCGGGAACACATGTAGTCAAAGAAAGAAATTGAAGTGTGAGGTCAATTTGGGATCACAAAACAACCCAGATGTGTGGTCGACTCGGGAACACATCAAGACAAAGAATACAAATAAATTTTAACTTAGAAAAAGTCGAGGATAAAATTGATAAAACTGAATCAAGGATTGAAATTGATAATTACTGCCCCCTCGTGATTGAAATCGAAATGAGATAGAGGAGAAACAACAAATTGATAAATTTGATCAAATCGAACAAAAGATAAGGTTCTTGATGTAAGATGAAAGATATAAGAATCATAGAACCAAGGTAGATCATCAAGCATGAAATATTATGCCCCAAAGGTGATTTAGAAGAAAAGAAGTGGGGAAAAAGAAAATGGAAGATAGAAGTTTGAAAGATATGGAAAGAAAAAGAAATAAGAAAAGAAAATGCTCCAAAAATCAATCAACTGTTTAAGATAGAAATTTCGATTGAGATCACGAAAGAAAATAAGGAAATGAAGATCAAAATGTGACCACAATTGATTAAATGTCCACAATAAAGATGAAAGGAGAACCCTCTCAAACTCATAATGCAGCCTAAAAATGCAAACTAACATGAAGTCTAATAATGCAAGCTGCATGAAATGCAATGGTGTACTTGCAAAAGAGCAACTGTAACATAGGATTTTGTGTTCATCATTCATTAGAGAATGTAAAAGAACTTATTTTCATCATTGGGCCATTATTAACGGACATCAAAAAATCACACAATCGTCACTAGTCACAAGCGTAACTATGAAGATATGAATGTAATTAATATCGGATTGGAATGTGGAAAGATTCTAACATAAGCATCAAAGACATAAAGATCAAGATGACTTCGATATTAGCTTACCCAATTTAATGTAGCAAAACCATGCTTGCATCAAGGCATAGATGCCAAGATGACCATAAGAATGGTTGTGCAAAAACAATCAAGGATGATACCTCAAATCTCCTAAGTGTTTCAAGGGGACAACAAGAGACACTCTAGAGTTTCAAGACCACACGCACAAGCAAACAACAAATAAAAACATGTCCCATGCCCCAAGTCTTCTAGCAATGCATCATGGAGAGACTTATCAAACAAAGACACTCAACAAAAATCAATAACAGTTAGTACACAGAGAAAAAAAAATCATGACATAAGTCAAGCATTAAGTGTTGCGTTTAAAAATTTAAGTGTGTTAACTGATACTGAGTTCTGAGGACAAGGATCAAATGCTTGCAGGAAGGTAAGATCACATGATGATACTGGGTAAGACCAAACCAATAAGTGTTGAAAAACACTCGATGTCAATGGGTGTTGAAAAACACCATTTGCGAGGTGTCCTAAAGACTCACACATCTAAGAAACCAAAGCTAACATAGTTATGCCCCCTAGACAAAGACCAATTCCAAACCAAGGTAACAAGGACAAGGCATGGTGGAGAAAGGCTAAGTGTCGAGGACATGTGCCAAGAAATAGGGGTGCAAAGGCCTCAAGTAGTGCCCGTTTCCAAGTTTTCACCACTTGGATTTTTTTTTTTTTTTTTTTTTTTTTTTTTTTTTTTTTTTTTTTGCGCTACCAAGGCGCCTGTTTCCAGGTTTTCACCAAGGCACTTTTTCTATTTTTTTTGAATTTTTTTTTTTTTTTTTTTTTTGTATTTTTGGAATATATAATTTTTTTGAAGATACATCAAAGTGCCTTTTGCTAGGTTGTCACTAAGATGATCATTTTTTCAAGACATTTTTCAATTTTTAGAATTTTTACAATATATAATTTTTTTGGATTTTTTTAAATATATCAATTTTTTTTGGATTTTTTAAAATATATCAATTTTTTTTTTTTTTTTTCAGGATCAATAAATATGTACAAAGATACCCCTAGACAGAATGGGCATTAAACTCTTAAGCAAGATCACATCGTGCAGTCCCAATGTCTAACAAGGTGGAGGACATGATGAAGCAATAAGCTAATGGATATTATGGATAAGCAAGGAGTGTATGAAGCAAGTGAAAGTGGTCTTCAAAGGTTGACTCCTCAAGAGTACCCAAGCTAGGGAAAATTTGTCATGTAAAGAACATTTGGACAAGAAATGAAAGGCCAGCATAGGATAATTCATGAAAGCATAATGTGAAAGTGGGAAAGATGCAATCCAAAAGAGTAGACATGTCAAGAGGCTTCATAGCATCATATTTTACTCTTTTTTATTAGATCAAGACCAAAAGGGTAAATGGGAAAAGGATAGCGAAAGACTAGAATGAATGGAGGAAAATAGATATGAAGGCTAAACATGAAAGGAATGAAAACAAGATCATCATAAGATATCTCACAAGATAGCCAAATGTTTGTCTATAGGTCAACATTGTCAAGATCAAAGAGAGAAGACGAAATGAATGAAAGATGTAGAAGAACTACGCATGATGCCTATTTGTTAGGTTTTCATCATGGTACTTATCCAAGGCACCACAAGGGAGTGGTTTTCACCATAGGATGAATTTATTTCTCTTTACTTTTGCTACCAAGGTGCTTGATTACCAGGTTTTCACCAAGGCACATTTTCAAATTTTTCATTTTTTTTTTCCTTTTTTTTCAATCTTTTTCAATTTTTTTTTTTTGGAAGAAGTCAAGCTTTATAGATAATGCTCCTTGAAATTTTAAACCATGACATGCAAAGGAGTTGAAATGATATGCTCAAAGATGCCGATAGGGAAAGGAAGATGGAAGACAAAAAAATGGAGGATATGGCTTTATGCAAAGCAAGTGAGATTGGAAGATAGAAATGAAGGCAAGATCAACATCAACACACACCTTGAAGGGTGGAGAAAGGATGGAGAAAAGGTTGCAGTTTAGGCACATGGAATGGAAGAATGCTTTTGGAAGAAGATGAAGCATAAGTCTTTGGAAGCTTGAATGTCAACTTCAATTGTTGTTCAACATTAGAATCTCTCAAGAGAGATTTTGGAATCCATATAGCCATAGGCCTTTTTTTATTTCTTTTTGATGATGTAGAGATAATATCTTCAATGATGGATTTTGGAACCCATACTTGTCTTATAATTTTTTTCTTAGATATCTCTTTTGACTTTATGCCCCCATGTCGATTAGATGAGACATGGTGGTCTACCTTTTTATATGGATTCTTGAATTGCTTCTTTTTCTTGTATTGAACATTCAAGTTACTTCCAAAAGACTTGGGACTTGTGGAAGAAGAAGGATGATATGACTGGTTTAGGTGAGTGGGTGGATGAAAAGAATTCAAGGATATGCATCTACGTTGATCTTGAGGAAAGATAGGAGAGGGAGGGATGTAAGGACCCAAAATGGATGAAGAACTAGGAGAATTGGGAGAGGAAAGTGAAGGGACATAAGGACCCAAGATGGAAGGAAGATATGAAGCATTTAGTATTGGTGGGGGAGGTCCAAGGATGGATGTGGAAGATGCAAAAGGGTAATCAATAAGTTCATCAATATCTATATGACAGTCAAGGACATCAGCATCTTTAGAGTGAGCATTAGGATTTTCAATAATACCATGAACATCTTGAATAGGAGCAACTTCTTTAATAGGAGAACTTATAGCTTGAGAAGACTTAGGAAGAGTAGAAAGTGGAAGGGAACATGGAGTGGTAGAACAAGAAGATGGAAGACTTTGATCTTGACAGGGATCTTTGGATAACATAAGCATAGAATTGTTCTCTTGATTTTCAATAGGCTCAACATTGGAAGTAATAGCACTATTTTTAATAACCTTAATGGAAGTATCATCTTTGGAAGGCACAACTATATTAAGGTCATTTTGATTGTCAATAAGCTCAGTAGTGTAAGTAGTATCTTGATCTTGATTAGGAGAAGACTTAAGACATGGTGGAATGAATGAGGAAGGATGTAAGCGATCAAAAGAACCATGAAATGTATTAGAAACATTGTGAAAAGGATTGGATGACATAGGTTCTTGATCTTGATCTTTTTTTAGATTCTTTTCTTTATCATTTTTAGAGTCCTCTTGACATGAAGCCACTCCTAAGGAGAAGGAAGCATGTTGGAATTGTATGGAAGACTTTGGAATAGATGATGAAGGATTAGATGAAGTAGGCATTATAGTGCATGAAGGCTTAGGCTCTTTAGGTTTAGCATTGTCAAAGGTATTTGTAGCCAAGTGAAGATTAGCTTGAGTTTCTTTAAGAGGTAGCCCTTGAGGATAACTATAGGGAACTGCATGAAAATCATTAGGATCTTTGTTGGATGAATGATTGGTAGAAGATTTGAGAGTCTTAGAATCTTTAGGGAATACATGGATAGTGGAGGAAGTAGAAGATGGAAGGGGAGCATCAGAAGAAAAAGGTTCAACATTAACATGATCTTGCTCAAGAGTGTAATCTTTATTTTCAGCATGAGGGTTCTTAGAAGAGGAACTCTTATCCCATTGATGTTGTATTTCAGCACAAAAAAATGCTTTCTCTTCATCAAAAAATGCAGATTTATCATTTAGGTATTGTTCACAAAATTTATCAATGTTGTTTTCAAGATTTGATTCATGTGAATTACCATCAGTATCTTTATGTGACTCATCCCCTTTAAGCATAAGCATAGGACTAGGAGGACTTTTAGGATGTGTAGGAGTATAATAGTCATCATCATCATAATCATTGCCACAAGAGGAATTATAGATAAGCGTATCACAAGACTTTTCATGTTGTTCATTATGATCTATCTCAATAAGAGGAATAAGACACTTGGTAGAAGTAGAAGAAGAATGATATTGTGAAGAAGAGGTAGGTGAAGACCTACATGAATGATATTTAGAAGAATCATGGTAAGATTTAGAATATGAAGAATGTGAATGATATTTAGAAGAATTATCGTAAGACTTAGAAGATGAAGAATATGAAGGATATTTAGAAGAATCATGATAAGACTTGGAAGATAAGGAATTTGAACGATATTTAGAAGAATCATGATAAGACTTGGAGGATGAAGAATCTGTATGATATTTAGAAGAATCGTGATAAGACTTGGAAGATGGAAAATATTTGGAAGAAGGATATTGTGATTTAATCTTGCACATGATCCTAGCAAAAGTGTCTGATTTATTCATTTTTTTAATCATTTTTGTTGCAACGTTAGCATCCATGCATCTATTGGAGTGACAACACTTTTCAAATTCAAGAAGGAGGTGGATTTCATCTGATCTCAAATGAGGATCCCTAAAAAGATATCCGAGATCCATGGTTCTAGAAGAAGAAGAATCAAGTATGGAAGAAGAGAAAGAATGAATAGAAGAAGGTAGACTATATGATAATAGGAGGAAAAGAATCAAGAAGACATGAAGAAGAGGAATAATGGAAATGAGAGACTAGAAAGACATGTAAGATGAAGAAGAAAGAAGACCAAGAGTCATTTTGAAAAATTTGATACCATTTGAGATCATTTGAATGTTGAGCAACATGTAATAGCACTTGTAATCAACATGAAAGAAAAGGCACTAGTTGATAGGATAACCTTAAGAAACGTTGGTACCAAACAAGGATAGTAAAAGCTCTCACTTGTCCAAAAGAGATGTGATAAGATAGAATTTTGCAATAGGTGTAAACCAACAGTGCCACAGAGGTGCCCACAACTTTGGGTGAATACCCTAGCACATATGGACCAGGAGGATAATTGACCCAAATTATAAATAATTAAAATTGAATTTTGATGAAAGTGAATGGACAAGAGATTACTAAGACTCTCCAAGTGTAATATCAAAGGATCCAAGTGTATATCTTTCTCAATAAGGACGATTTCTAACTTACCAACTCCAAACAAGGTCTCTTGTGAAATCAATGATTACTAATTCAAGAGGTCAAAGCACAATAATCCATGGTTCAAAAAGGCTTTTAACAATGAGAAAAGTAGCCTAATCCAAATAGGACCAACCTAGGGAGACTCAAAATAATGGGACAATAAAGTTATTCGATTGTAAAGTCTCAACTCAAGAACTCAGATTTTGTTCATTTTAAATATCCAACTAGATGTATCAATAGATTCTTTATCATAAACCAAGCACGCAAGAGTGAAAATAGGGATTTCAAGCAAACAGTCTTCAAACAATGAACAAGGGGCAAAGCAACCTTGCGCATGAGCAATCAAGTGACTAAGCTAATCCCTAGGAGAGCTAATTGTGTATGTTCTCAAAGAGTTTAACAATCATTGCATACATCCCTAGAAAATAAAAGTTGGCCTCTCTAAGGTTTTTATTAATGGTTTGACTCTGCAACTTTTATGATTCATAGGGGTGACCTCCAATCTCGGCACACCGAGGTTTTGACACAGTCTGAGAACTTAATCTTCAAGAGCTGCTAGGGAGATCTGACAACCCACAATGAACCATACCCCATGGAGATTTCTTCCACGAGGACATTTATATAGCGATTGTTGCAACCACGGCAGAAGTGGCTATTACCGCTTGAGGTTCCGTCTGCAGTTTGCCCTGTATAGGGATTGTCTGCTATGGTTAACCCTCTCTAAAGGTGACCGACTCACAATAGTGGACCACAAGGGGACTTAGCTTTTAGATCCAAGGTTTTGACACCTTTTCACTTTTAGCCCAATCAAAGCAACCAGATTAATCCGACACGCTAACTAAGATTATCTCAAGATCTATGAAATCAACCCCTAGTGATCTATCAACCTCTCCGGAGAAAGGATGCCTCAATCACCAAGTTGAAGATCCATCTATCTAAGAGATTCTCAAAGTATCCTCCCCACCTACAAGGAATCCGTCTTTGAGAGGAGTTTCACTAGGAACTCACTCCGTCAAGATCCACGAATAGTATTCATGGGGCCTAATTACTATGTGTGTACAGATGTTCATTCCCCAAAAGCAAATCTATCCAAGAATAATCAAAAAGCACAAGGTGGTACACTTAACACTTTAACTAATGTAAGGTGAGTCCAAAGATGTGGAACACTTAACCCCTCACACAAGCCAAAACGAGTCCACAACTTAAAGATTAGTGAGTTCTAGAAAGCACAAGAGGGTTGCCAAGTGGAGCACTTAACGCTTCTATCCTGTAGACCCATCCCCTTTAATGTGGCGCTGATCTTGCAACCACGGGGTGGAATGAGGGGTCGGCGGATTCAGCGAGTCCAATAACCCAATATAGCTATCTAAATCTATCACTAATAATCAAGCTTGCTAAATAAAAATCAATGGAGATTACAACCTAGTATCAATTATGCATGTGTTTGAAAAATAAAAGCATAAGCAAAACACACAAGCTAGACACATGAGAGGTTCATTTTAAAGTTCCAAATCAAAGTGTTATCAACCAAAGAAGAATACCTGAAGTCCTCGCAACGCGCTTAGTAGATCTTACCTATTTTTAACAACTTTAGCACTTTTTTCCAATGAAATCATAACTTGCTGCTATGCTGTTCCAAAAAAATCAGAAAACATAGAAAAACCCAAACAGTGAGCAGTTAACAGAAAAAAATCAGAAAAACACGAAAATCCCTGCAAAAAAAAAAAAAAAATACGAATAACCTAGTCAACATGATTAGACCTTTTTTTTTTGCTATGATTTTGAACCCAAAAATAGAAATGAAAAGAAGAGACCCCTGGTAAAAACTAAAGAGCTCTCCAAAAATGTAAGAAATTCAAAAAAATTTCTTCATTTGTGCCCTAGGGACCCAATTTTTCAAAATAGGCCAGATTCATCAAATCGAGTTTTTGATCTTTAATACGGCCTCAAAATTAAAAACACAAAGAAAGAACCCCCATTAGAATTCAAAAAGATTTCTGAAAATGTAATTTTTTTCAAAAAATACGCTGATTTGCGATCAGAAATGACTTTTTATGAAAAATAGAGAAAAATTCATAACTCACGCAAATCATGTCAAAATGATCTAAAAATCGAACTAGGACATGTTGGACACATAGGTAACTCACAAAACAAATTTCAGAACTAAACTCTAAGTGGTTTAAAAGATATGATTGAATCTTTAAACCAACTAGATTTTTTGCCTGCAAACCAATCTATATATGGGTTGGCCTTAAAACCAAAGTGAAAAATTTACAAGAGCACTTGATTAGATCCAATATGCTGCTGTAAAAAATCAAAGATGAAAAATAAAATTAAATGGAGCTAGAAACTTGATTCAAGCCCCACGGTGGGCGCCAAAAATGTGTGCTAAAATGTTGTCACACTTCTATGAATCATTACATGTAAGAAAACTCAAGAATGAGCCCTCACAAATTGATCCATAGCTCTCTACTCATAGAGTGCAAGGGTTTGCAATGGAGGCCCTCAGTTTGACCTATTTTTGTGCCCATGCAAGTACACCATGAGATGAGAGATTCAAAGAGGAAAAGCAAGAATGCTAGTCTCCATGATCTTCAAATATGCATGAAAATAAGATCTAATCTATGAAAGCAAAATCTAATCTGTAAATGCAAGATCTAAGCTAAAAGCCCATGATGGGTGCAAGAGAGAAAAAGACAAGAAAATAGAAGTTCTCCACAAAAAGCTTTTGTATTCAAACTCCTTCAAAAATTAGTCTTCAAACCTGCAGCATAACGATAGCATAATCATGGGTGTCTAATATGAGAAGAGGGCTCTCCCTTATAAAGGAAATTATGGAGGTGAGAGGCTTCTCACAACGAATATGGGATAATAGAGCTTGATCCATGTGAGATAAAATTCCACCAATGAGAAAAGAGGAGTGGTTGAGGAGAAAGTGGAAAGATAAATCCCACTTATATCACTTTTTTTAAGTGTAGAGAAATTAAATAAAAAGAATTTATTTTATTTCCTTTTTTCATCAAAAGAGATATTTAAGTGGGATTTTTATTTAATTAAAAGGAAGCAAGTTCTTTTTAATTAAATAGAAGATATTTAATTAAATTAAAAGAGAGGTTTTTCTCTTAATTAATTAAATGTGGATGAACTGTTTAATTAAAAGAGAGGTTTTCTTTTAATTAAATGGGGATTTTATTTTATTTAATTAAAAGAGAAGATTTTCTTTTAATTAAATAAGACTTGGAATAAGATGATCAATCTTAGAAATGAAATAAATCGAATTTGATCAAGGAAATTGATTTGAATTGATTTAATAAAATATTACAAACCATTGATTCAGAAAATTTGATAAATTGATAAATTGAATAATGGGGGCCCATAGTCTAGGCGACCATTTTTGGGTGCATACACATACAAGGCCTAATATTGAATCAATAGTTGGTATGGTGGAAAGATTCTCAACAAATCCAAAGAAAATCACATGATGGAAATCAAAAGAATCATGAGATATCTTATAGGTACTAAAGACTATGGTCTATGGTACAAAAAGGAGGCAATTTGGATTTCAAAGAATTCATAAATGTTGATTGGGTAGGAAGTGTTGATAACAAAAAGAGCACTAGTGGTGTTGTATTTTTTCTTGGCAAAAGACTAGTGTCTTAGAAAAACAAGAAATAAAATTGTATTTCTCAATCCATAGTAGAGGCAAAATATGTGGCAGCAATAGTTAATTGTTCAAGTTTTGTTTGGTTCAAGAAAATGTTGGTAGGTACAAAGATAGAAATCAAGTATCTAGTAGTTATCTTCTATGGTAACACCAGTGAAATTACTATATCAAAGAATCCTGTGATGCATACCAAAAAAAATCACATTGCTATAAAATATCATTTTTTTAGAGAATTGGTACAAGATAAATAATAAATGAGTAAAGAATTTGAGATGTCTAGTTTTGAAAAAATAAAATTCTTTGTTGGATTGTACATCCAATAGAAGAAAAATGGTATCTACATTACTTAATATAAATATATCAAGGAGATACTAAATAAGTTTGGAATGGAAGATTCAAGATAAGTTGGAACTCCTATGTCTACTGGATATAAGATTTTCAAAAATGATGATTCCAAGGGGGTAGATTAGACCACATACAAATCAATGATTGGAAAATTGCAGTATGTAGTGCATGCAAGGCCTGATATTGCATTAACAGTTGGTATGGTGGAAAGATTCTCAACAAATCTCAAAAAGTCACATGATGGTGCTCAAAAGAATCATGAGATATCTTAAAGGTACTAAAGATTGTGGTTTATTGTAAAAAAAGGAGGCAATTTGGATTTTAAAGCATTCATAGATGCTGATTGGGGAGGAAGTGTTGATGACAGAAAGAGCACCAGTAGTGGAGCATTCTTTCTTGGTAAAAGACTAGTGTCTTAGACAAGCAAGAAACACAATTGTATTTCTCAATCCATAGTAGAGGCAAATATATGGTAGAAACATTTAATTAACAAAATGTTTTTTGGTTCAAGAAAATGTTGGCAAGTGTGATGATAGAAATCAAGGATCTAGTGGTTATCTTCTATGATAACACCAATGAAATTACTATGTCAAATAATCTTATGATGCATACCAAAACAAAACACATTGCTATAAATATCATTTTTTTAGTGAATTAGTACAAGATAAAGAAGTAATATTGCAATATGTGAATACCATATAACAAATTGCAAATATATTTACTAAGTCATTACCTAAGGATACATTCTTGTATCTAAGAGATAAGTTGGCTATCATTCCCCTATCTGAAGTTCACTAAATGAAGTTTAGTGATGCATCAACTAGAGCATGTTGAAAATCAATCAGTTGATTTAGTATTTACAAACACATATTGCTTTACAAGCACATATTGCAAATGAATTAGTACATGAGGTATATTGATATTCACTGAATATTGTCTTTGGCATGAGATGTCAAAGAAGGAGAAGTTTACTATCATATCTCATAGAAATTTTATAAAGATAAAGAGAAAGAGATGTAAAAAAGAGAGAATGAACTTAGTATGATATCAAAGACAGAGTTTGCTATCAGAAGAAGATGTTGAAGAAAGAGTTTTTTTGACAAAGGGAGAAACTGAAGGAAAAAGGAGTTCACACTAATAGAGGTAGTTCTCTTGGATGAGAATTAGAATGAAACTAAGGATATGTTCCCTATTTTTGTAGTGCCTCTCATGTTTGCATTTTTGTACCTTGTCTATTTTTATTCAAGAGATACTTGATACTCTTATTATATGTTCTTTGAGATGAGGTAAGGGTCAAATGTGATACTTTGATTTAGTATCATAGATGTTATACTGCTATGCTATTTAGTTTATCATATTTGCATTTTGATGCCATTTTGAGATGACAGTAGGTCTGATGATATCTAATTATCTGGCATTTGGACATATTTTTTGATTATGTATTGTGATGGATTTTATGCTATGGTAATTTACTTCATTCTTGTCTCTTTATGCTTAATGAAAACATGAGTGATGTAAATGGATTAATTAGGTATTTAATACATTTTTCTTTGGCTATGATATTGTATGCAATTGCACTTGATTGTGTGTTTTAGTGTGTAGCAAGTATACCCCTAGTAGTGGCAGATGGAGTTAGTGATTTAGCTATTCAATTTACCAATTTCATCCCTGTATGGTCGATGTATCCTTATTTAATTGTTTAAATTAAACCTTTCAGTGATTATTAAATCTGAACTCAATTGGATTATGTGATTAGACCAGTGAGCATGTCTGTGCATTTACAGATTTGCATTGTCATGAAAGTTGTTAAGTGTTTTTCTATGATTTTGGGTTTTTACGCTTTAAATCTTCTCGAATTTAATTTTTAGAAATTTTTCTTTAGGTGAATTCTAGTTACAAGGAATAACCTATTTTTGTTTGGGTTGATTTAGACTCTAGCTAGTCCAACTAGCTATTTTCCCTAATCAACTATTCACTTGAAAAGTGAATAAGTTTGGAAAGAGGAAATTAATTCCTCACTTTCTCTATTTTTGATTTTAGAAATTTGGAAAGCTTTTCTAAAGTCCTCTTTTTAAGGATTTGATTTTTGCTCATTCTGAGAGCTTTGAGTGTGGGATTTTCAAGAGATCATTCTCATTGGATCCAACTTAGGGAGACCTTGCTTTTCCATCACTTTCAATAGTTTCGATGGATTATTTATTTTATCATCCTAATTTTAGTTTCTAGTAGCCCTTTTGTTGTTAGGTAGGGGTTTCTAGCTTCCTTTTTTATGCTTTGTTTCAGCTTCTATTTCTTTTAGCAGTTTGTTAGGAGGTTGAGATCTAGTGTTCCCCTCCATTTCTATTTGTTGGTTCTGCCCAATTGGTTGGGTGTGAACATTTTTGCTATTTTTGGGATGGTGGTTTGGGGTTCTACATTGTTATGCTAGTCATTTTTTCATATGGTGTCCGAACTCAAATATTATTGGATTTTTGAGTTTTTTGTACCCAAAGGATAAATGGGTTTTAATTTCAAAATTTTCTAGTTTATTTCCATGAGTTGGGTCATGGACTTGGATTATATGTTTGGATGTTAGTTAGATCTTTATTGCACTTTTATGTTGGATTGGGATGCATGTTGTATTCATCCTCCTAAGTCTATTTTTGGTTGAGTGACTTTTTGTATTGTGTTCTCATCTAGTCCTTATGTTATGATATCTGTGATGATGGTGCACTATACATAAGTACATGCATGTACATTTTTTGGGTGACTTGTGAGGCTTGATCTTCCATGTTACTTCTAGAAGTTATGATCATTGGGGTTGGGTTGGAAATTTACATGCCTATAGGCACTCACCATTGGATAATCATGGGTAGGGTAGGTACCATATGGAGGGGGTTTCTAACTCATAGCTTGGTCATCATTGTGCCTAAAGGGTTGGCAAAAGAAGTTTTAATTAAGTGATAACTAAATAAAATACTAGGCGGTAATGAAACTTAAGATAATAAAAAGATGTGGTGTGCTAGAGCCTTTCATCAAGGATTTGAATCTACATGGTCCGAGCTAAGGCTTTTAGATGCCAAACAACTCTCCATGATGACAAACCCTACTTAGTAGCCCATTGAGTGTTTGACCAAGACCTATAGTTATGCATTGTCTATGTCTTGGTTTCAGTCATCATACTGCTTGGCATGTGTGTTAGCCATGGTTGCTTGCTTTTGCATGTTTTTGGTTGGATCATTATCTCCATTAGCATAGTTGGAGTGCGCCTACAAGTTCTACATAGTTGGGAGGTATATCTACTTATACCATTGCTAGGGACCAATGTACAAAGATGGTCTTTTGTCCTAGTGCAACCATTGTTGGATATTATTACTTGGTGGTTTAGGTTCTAGATTATGCTTTCATTGGGATGCTTGTAGATCATGTTTAGATGATGTTATTTATGGGTACATTTCCTTATTATGATGATTAGCATATTATAGATGATATTATCCATATTTGTAGGATTATCTTATGCTTTACTTATAGCATGTTGGATTTCCTTATGCTTATGATTGTAGCATGTTTTAGTAGTGACATCCTTATATGATAGTATTGATGATCTAATTAGTAGCTTAGGGTGTTACGCATGGGGGATGGTTAGGGCCCACGATGGTGTTATGATGCTATTATGGTTGGAGGAGTTGTGCACTTAGTTTGGTTGTACTATTGAATGCAATGCTATTTTTATTTATTACAATGTTGTTTTAGTACACTGTAGTGTTTCCCTATACTTTCCCATTTATGAATTTTTAGATGGTTAGATGTTGTTTTCATCTTTCAGTATTATGTTTGACTATTTATGCCTCATATTATGGATCTGGTACTCCCTAGTGTAGAGGTTCTAAACTCTATTTATCTTTTTAGTTTGTCCTTAGGAGTTTTGCTTCCTTTTATTGGATGACCATGTGTTAGCATGGGGAAATATAATAAAGTGTTGCATGCTCATTGGAGTTATGTCATGCGATATTGGAAAGTATCACACCTCTTAGGAAGAAATTTCATCTGATACTTTCTAGTATCATGCCCCCTTTGAAGAAGTGTTGTATGATACTTGTGAAGTATCGCTTGACCTTGAGGGAAGTGTCACCCAAACCCTAAAAGTGTTTCATCCCTTCTTGAGAAGTGTCGCACGATACTAAAAAGTATCACCCAGTGTTGATTTAAAGTATTGCCTAGTAATTGTAAAAACTTGTCTGGGTAGACAATGGGCCCTTTTTGGTAAGACCCTAAATTTTTGAGAATTTTTTAGGGTACTCTCTTAGGTGTTCTTCAATCCTTTTCTATTGCATTTTGAATTTAGAATGTTTTGATTTGAATTTAGTTTTGTGTCTTTTGTTGTTAGTCATTTTGGCTATTAGTGGTATTTGGAGATCTGTTGGTGTCATGATGTTTTGTTAGTCTTTTATTGCAATCTTTGTAATCCTCCTATGTTGTATTTTGTGTAATTTCATACTTGTTCGAAAAAAAATATCTTACCTTATATTTTTCCTTGTTCCAAGGATCTCTAGGCAGGGCATTACATCTTGTACCAGAGCCCATGTTGTAACATTGGGATCTCTGTGTTATGCTTCCACTATGGTTTTTTCTATTATGTATTTTTATTTTATGGTTACTATTTTTTTATCTTGTTAGTTCATGGTTATGACTCTTATGCTTGTGATCCTAGTGTTATGACATTATCTTGTTCCCATAGTGATGCCTTTTGGACAAAGACCTAGTGGTCAAGGTGGTACTTTTAGTTGTAACTATGGAGAAGAACACCATGAAGAGGGATTTTGGGAAGGAGAGAAAGAACAAGATAGTAATGCTAATTAGAATGGCATGGGGGCATTGATGCCAGTGCTTTAGGAGATTCTTTCTTGGTTTGGCCCTCATTTTGAGGAGCACCAATAGAATCATAATCAGGAAGAGGGATCTCATCATGGATATTCCCATCATTTAGAGCATAGAGAGGAGGAACATGAACATGAATGTTCCTGTACCCCACCAGGTAGAAAAGGGAACCATCAAGGTGCTAGGGACCATAATAGTGAAGATTCTATTAGGTTGGATATCATGAAGTCTCTTCATCAATCTAAACTACCATTGTATGATGGTAACATACATGGCCTTAAGGAAAAAACTTAGTTATTAGACATGGAGCACCAATTTACCATGTACCCATATGCAACCAATATGAGGGCATATTATGTGATTATGTAGTTGAGGGAGCACATATCCATTTGGTGTAATATTGAGATCCAGAAGCTTTAGATTAGTATTGTAGATCTCATTTGGGAGATCTTTGAGGGGAGGTTCTAAGAGAGATTCCTATCTCCTTAGTTTAGAGAGGCCCGTGTTAATGAGTTCCATGCAATCTGACAAGGAAACATGATAGTGGATTAGTACAAAATTTGGTTCTTTGAGCTAAGGCAATATTTTTGTTATAACCATGATGATTTACTCTTGGCTTATCATTTCATCTAAGGCCTTAAGGATTCCTTAATCAGAGAAGTTTGTATGCATTAGCCTAGGACTCTTGTTCTTGCTATAGAGAAGGAACATATTGTCGAGGAAAATATGGCAAGAGGTTTTAGTAGATGATCTAGTTCCCAGAACCAAAGTGCAAAGAACTCTAGGTAGGATGCATAGTTCACTTAGTTTTTTGGGAAGGGCCAAGCCAACTCAAACCCTCTTAGGGTGGCTATCACCATAAGAATAAGAAGTTTTGGGACAAGGGTGGATAGGATTCTGGTACCTCAAAGAAGAAAGGAGATAACTAGAACTAAGGAAAAAAATATTAGTGGAATCATCCTCCTTAGAGTGTTTAGTTAAATTCTAATAGGGGTAATGCACCTTATCCTAGTGCTAGCCAAGGTGGTCATGAGACAGGTTCCAACTTTATAGTGAATTGTTACTCTTGTGGTTAGCCTGGCCATAGATCTTTTAGGTGTTCCATAAACCATCTATAGGATCTCATAAGGGCATAGTGATATCTAAGCCTACTATACGGGATGCTAGTAGGAATTGCAGAGTCTTTGTAGCAATTGCCAACTATTAGGTGTATCATCAAGGTAAAATAGTCAAGGCTATAGGTATGTTGCATGGTAATTCAAATTAGTTTTGTTTGACTCTACTACTTTAGATTCTTTCATATCACCATCTCTTATTTAGTGATGTGGGCTAGTGGCAGTACATCAGGTTGATAGGTGGTAGGTTGAGTTAGCCATGGGTTCCAAAGTGTCTATTGACTAATTGGTTTGGAGTTCAGTTTTGAATATGGGAACCATCACCACCACAGTGGATCTATGCATTCTACCTCTAGGATCGTATGGCATTGTGTTGAGCATGGATTAGTTAGCCACCCATCAAGTGAATATCGATTGCCATTGTAAGATAGTACAATGTGTTATTGACATAAGAGGACAGGTGGAACTTTTGGGAGTACCGAGACTAGTCTCACTTTGATTGATCTTAGCTAATTAGCTAAAGTGGAGTGTGTGGAAGGGTCTTCAGTTGTTTTTTGTAGGTTTTTAGTGATCTTGAGGAAGCTAAGAGTTGTACAGTGACACTTTATGATCACCCACTCCTTTTTGAGTATGTAGATGTGTTTCTTGAGGTGATTCCAAGTATGCCACCATAGTGTCACATTGATTTTTAGATTGATTTAGTACTAGGAGTGGAGCCAATTTCATGAGCTCCTTATTGCATGACTACTTAGGAGTTGAGTCAGCTCAAATTTTAGTTGGAGGAATTGTTGGCAAAGGGCCATATTCATCCTGGTGTATCCTTGTGGGGTGTACCAATCATCTTTGTGAAGAAAAAAAATGGTTCTTTGCAATTTTACATCAATTACTGACAGTTGAATAAGGTGATTGTGAAGAGTCGTTATCCTTTTCGTAGGATAGATGACTTGTTCAATTAGATGAAGGGAGTATGAGTGTTCTTGAAGATTGATCTAAAGTTAGGATACCATCAGCTTCATATCTAGGAGGTTGACATTCATCGAACATCTTTTTTTGTACATGATATGGGAACTTTGAGTTCACGATTGTACCCTTTGGGTTAACCAATGTGCCATCAATGTTTATGAGTTTGATGAATAGCGTATTTCACACTTACCTTGATTATTTTATTATTATATTTCTAGATAACATTGATTTATTCAAAGATTGTGGAGGAGCATGAAGTCCATTTATGTTAGGTATTACAATGCTTGAGAGACCATTAGTTGAATGGAAACTAGAGTAAATGTGGGCTCTTCCAATTAGAGGTGAAGTATTTGGGACATATCATCATTAGTGATGGAATTATAGTGGATCTAGAGAAGATTCATGCTATTATGGATTGGCCAATACCCACTAATGTCTCAAAAGTTTTTATTTTCATGGGATTGGTAGATTACTACTATCACTTCATGAAGGATTTCTCTCAAGTAGCTCATCCCATCACTTCTCTTTAGTGAAAAGGGAAGAAGTATGTTTGGTCAAACTAGTGTAAGGTAGAATTTAAAGATCTTAAGGAGTGTTTGACTAGTACATTAATCCTTGTAGTGGCTAATCCTATAGGTGATTTCATGGTTTACATAGACGCTTCATTGGAAGGCATGGGTGCAGTGTTGATGCAAGATGGTTGAGTGATTGCATATGAGTCTAGGAAACTCAAGGAACATGAGTTTAGCTACCCAACTCATGATTTGGAACTTGTGGTTGTGGTGCAAGCCCTTTTCTATTGGAGGCATTTTCTTTTAGGACACATGTTTGACTTGCATAGCAATCATAGGATCTTATAGTATATCTTTACTCAGCCAAACTTGAATACATGACAACATCATTGGATGGAGCTCTTGTGTGAGTATGACATTGATGTTCATTATATTAAAGGGAAGGAGACTATCATTGTAGATGCATTGAATAGGAGGTGACATGAGGTATTAGTGATGTCATTGGGAGTGGATTTGTGAGGTTGTATCTTGGAGGCTTTGCCTAGTGACAATTGGTATTAGGAGGTGAGGGTAGAGATCGAGTCTAGGCATACCCTTGAGGGGAGGTTTTCAAGATAAATACTTGAGTCTGATGGATTTTTTCTACACTTGGAACATAGCTATGTACCCATTTTGAGTGATCTTTATACTTTATTTTTGTCAGAAGCATAGTGTGCACCATATTCTATACATCCTAGTGTCAAGAAGATGTATGTTGATCTCAAACAACTATACTTTTGGGTAGGGATGAGGCATGATGTTACTAATTTTGTTGCTAGATGTACTGAGTGCTAGAGAGTGAAGATAGAGCATCAATATCTAGAAGGTCTTTAGTAGCCACATACCATTCTAGAGTAGAAGTGGGATACAATATCTATTATTTTATCATAGGGTTGCCTATGTCATCATGAAGGCATGATTGTATCATGGTGACAGTGGAAAAATTGTCCAAGATAGCACATTCTTCACCCATGAGAGCATCCTACATGACTTCTTCTATAATGCATGTTTTCTTGGATGATATTGTTCATTTGCATGGGATTTCTTGTCAGATCATTTTGGATAGAGATCCAATGTTCACTTCTGCATATGGACATCTCTCCAGTATGCTTTGGGTGTGTAACTCAATTTTAGTTCATCTTATCATGCAGAGACTGATGGTTAGATTGAGAGAGTGAATCGAGTTCTGGAGGATATGCTTTGCATGTATCTTATGGATAGGCAGGTGAACTGGGAGGACTATTTGTACCTTGTGGAGTTTGCATACAACAATGAGTATCATAGTTCTCTTGGCATATCACCTTTTAATGCCTTGTATAGTAGACCATGTTGTACCCCCTTAAGTTGAGAACATTTAGAGGACCAAGTTCTTTTGGGTCCAGAGATGCTTTAGGACATGGAGCAATAGGTTTTTCACATTAGGGAGTATTTAGTTAATTCTTAGGATAGGCAGAAGAAGTATGTAGATCCCCATAGGTTAGATCATCACTTTTCTATTGGTGATAGGTCTTTTTATGAGTGCATATAAGAAAGAGCCCCATCCATTATGGGAAAGGCTCTATGTTAGCACCATTTTTTGTCAGACCATTTGAGATCCTTGAGAGGATTGGTCCTATTTCTTATCAACTAGTATTGTCAACTAGTATATTGCACATCCATGATGTTTTTCATGTTTCTATTTTGAGGTAGTATATTTCAGATGTGACCCATGTTCTTGATTAGGATACTTTGAAGGTAGTGAATGAATAGTTTACTTTGGAACCCATTTGTATCCTACAACACTAAAGGCTGACCTTGTGAGGTTGGGACATCAAGCAGGTAAGGGTCCAATGGGACTCAAGTGATGAAACCTTTGTGACTTGGGAGGATTCTACATGATTGAGGGGATTCTACCCCTACTTTTTGTTGGCTTCTAGGAGTAAGCCTATGCTAGTTGGGGAGGATGTAGTGCCTCTCATGTTTACATTATCTACCTTGTCTATTTTTTATTCAAGAGATACTTGATACTCTTATTATATGTTCTTTGAGATGTCTTGAGGGTCGAATGTGATACTTCAATTTAGTACCATAGATGCAATATTGCTATGATGTTTAGTTTATCATTTTTCATATTGATGCCATTTTGAGATGATAGTAGGTCTATGATGATATTTGATTATCTGATTTTTAGACATATTTTCTTATTATGTTATGTGATGGATTTTATGCTATGGTGATTTAATTAATTCTTGTCTCTTTATTCTTTATACAAATGTGAGTGATGTAAATGGATTAATTAGGTATTTAATGCATTTTGCTTCAACTATGATATTATATAAAATTGCACTTGATCATGTGTTTTAGTGTGTAGGAATTATATCCCTGGTAGTGGCACATGGAGTTTTGATTCAACTATTTATTTTACCAATGTCATCCCTATATGGTCAATGTATCCTTATTTAATTATTTAAATTAAACCTTTCAGTAATTATTAAATCTGAAATAATTTGCATTATGTGATTAGACTAGTGAGTGTGCGTTGTTGAATTTAGAGGTTTGCATTGTTATGAAAGTTGTTAAGTGTTTTTCTATAATTTTGGGTTTTCAGGCTTTAAATCTTCTTGAATCTAATTTCTAGTAGTTTTACCTTAGGTGAATTCTTGTTATGAGGAATAAACTATTTTCATTTTAGCCAATTCAGATTCTAGCTAGTCCAATTGGCTATTTTCCCTAATTGACTATTCACTTCAAAAGTGAATAAGTTTTGATAGATGAAATTAATTCCTCAATTTTTCTATTTTGGATTATAGAAATTTGGAGAGCTTTCTAAATTCCTCTTCTGAATGATTTTATTTTTATTCATTATGGTTGCTATGAACATGAGATTTTTGCAAGATCAATCTCATTGGATCTAGCTTGGGGAGGCCTTAGTACTTGCTTTACTATCACTTTTGGCAGTTTTGGTTGATTATTTATTTTATCAACCTAACTTTAGTTTTTACCCCTTTTGCTGTCAAGTATGGCTTTTTGGTTTCCTTGTTTCTACTTTGTTTTAGCTTCTATTTCCTATAGTATTTTGTTAGGAGGTTGAGAACTAGTGTTTCCCTCCATTTCTATTTGTCAGTTTTGCCTGGTTGGTTAGGTATGAACATTTTCCATATTTTTGGGATGGGGTTTTGGGGTTCTACACCATTATGCTAGCCATTTTTGCATATGGTTTCTAAACTCAAATATTATTGGATTTTTAGGGATTTTGTACCCAAAGGTAAAATGGGTTTTAATTTCAAAATTTTCTAGTTTTTGGGGTTTTTAACTCATTTTGCATACCAACCTATTTTCTTAGGTTTTCTTGGCATGAGTTGGGTCGTGGACCTGGATTATTTGTTTGTATGTTGGTCAAACATTTATTACACTTTTATTTTGCATTGGGATGCATGTTGTATCCATCTTCCCAAGTATATTTTTGATTGTGTGACTTTCTGCTTTGTGCTCTTATCTAGTCCTTATGTTATGATCTTCATGATGGTGGTGTACCACACATAAGTATATGTGCCTACATTTGTCAAGTGACTTGCAAGGCTCAATCTTCTATGGTACTTCTAGAGGTTATGATCATTGGGGTTGGGTTGGTAATTTTCATACCTACATGCACTCATCATTGGATGATCATGGGTAGGGTAGGGTAGCATATGGAGGGGGCTTCTATCTCCCAACCTAGTGATGAGTGTGCCTAGAGGGTTGGTGAATGAAGTGTTAATTAAGTGATAACTAAATAAAATACTAGGTGGTAGTGAAACTTAAGATAATAGAAAGATGTGGTGTGCTAGAGCCTTCTATTGAGGAGTTGAATTTGCATGGTCTAAGCTTGGGATTTTGGATGCCAAGTGACTCTCCATGATGTCAACCCCTACTTAGTAGCCCATTGAGTTTCTAACCAAGAACTATAGTTATGTATTGTCTATGTCTTGGTTTCAGTCATCATACTACCTAGTGTGTGTGTTAGCCATGGTTGCTTGCTTGTGTGTATTTGTGGTTTGACTATTATCTCCATTAGCACAAAAAGAGCTGGCTTGTGGGTTCCACATGCTTGCAAGGTGTGGCTACATCTACCATTGCTAGGGATCGGTGCATAAAGATGGTCTTTTGTGCTAGTGCAACTATTGTTGGGTGTTTTCCCTTAGTACTTCAGGTTTTGGGGTATTCTTTCTTTTGATTTATGCTTTCATTGGCATGCTTGTATATCATGTTTAGATGATGTTATTTATGGACACATTTCCTGTTAGAGGTGGGGGTGTGGTGTTGAATCGGTTATTAAATAATTAAAACATTTATCCTCCTTAAACAAACTTAACCATTCAATGAAAGTAAATAGAAACCATAAAGATGCACATAAACAATTGCACCAGATATGTTGACTAGGGAAACCCTTGATCAGAGGAAAAACCCTACTGGGAATGATACCCACAAGATGATGTACCAATATAAATATTCTTTGTTAGAGGATGGACCATGTTAGGAGTTTATTACAACATTTAGTACAAAGAGTCCCTGTCAAGAGACTTTGAATCCCTATTAGGAGATTCCAACCCTATTAGGAGTTGTTCCAACCATGTTAGGAGTTGTGGAAGACAACTAAACCACTATCCAAATAGATTTAGGATTAGATCAAAAAACCCACTATCTAGTTGGCCTCGGTACTATTCCTTCTAGAATAATATATATGAAACAAGCTTTTACTTTTTCCTCTATTGAGTACATCAAACTTCTTCTCTTTCATTTAATGTAATCAAATTTGGAACTTTGTACTCAGTAACAATAACCCTCAAGGTCACTTACATGCATTGGTAAGTCACTCTACTTTTATAGTTCTCTACTAAATCATTCTCAAGTCTTATCTACTCTCTATATGTTAAACACAAAACACATATTTCCTTTATACCATGCTCAATAATAAATCCTTGAGTCGACTTCCTTCTTAATTATAATAGGTTAATTAAATGAATACACATTTAATTAATGCTATCAACTCAGTAATAAACAAACTTTCAAACATGCAAATTTTGTACATGTGCACTCTTTGATGTCATCAATGGCTAGTATACTATCTCTAGTTAACTGCGCAACCTTTCACCACATATGTGATGAATTGTAGCAATCACACAATAGGAATTACTTTCCTAATAATATGTTTTGATATTATTATCTATAGATCAATCATATCTTCTATGCAAAATCAAATTAGGTTATGTGCACTTACCCTTGTAACAAAGACATACTGTAGTATGTGCTAGAAACTGCGTATTAACATATAAGAAATATATTATTATTAATACAAAAATCATTGTGTACTACTTTGTTAGTCTTTACAAACTTATTACTATGTTGTCATCAATGACAAACATAGTCAGGAATACATCATATCAATGTTCTACAATGCTCCCCTATAGCATCTGCATTCATGCTAACAATCTCCTCCTTTGGCATTGATGGAAACATAGATCAAAAACATCTAAGTTCTAAGAATACCAAATATACATCTTCTTCATCATGATGTTCTTCTTTCTTCAAAATTAAACTACATAGAATGTTTTTCATGTCACTCTCTCCCCCATTGACATCAATGTCAAAGGTAATACATAAATGGTTTAGTTTCTCAAAGATATAATTATTTACCAGCATGACCACATGTTAGTCTGATGCTTTACAACTTTTGTATATAAATCCATAAACAACTCAAGTTTCTAGAGACACTATTGCATACCAATTACCAATTACCAAGTGTCCTTTTTAAACTTTGTTCATCACAAATACTATCCCATTAAGGAAGCATCAACATTTAGTCCAATCTAACAATGGTGCTCTATTCCCTAGATTGATGCACTTTTGCATCTTCTCTTATGAAGTAGGCATGAGCATAACCCCAAGCATAGCTCTTAGGTACTCAAATATATCCTTTGGTAAGGCCCTTGTGAAAATGTCTGCAATATGTTCCTTAGTGTTAACATACCCTAGTTTTATTTCTTTCTCTACAAATTTTTCTCTCAACACATGATACTTTATAGGGATGTGCTTAGTCTTAGAATGTAAAATAGGATTTTTAGACATGTTAACTATAATTTTGTTATCACAATAAATAATAATAGGTTCTTTGAATGTAATTCCAATATCCTTCATCATCTGCTCCATCCATATGACTTGATTATAGATGTTTGTTGCCGCAACATATTCTACCTTTGTAGTATTATGTAAAGTACAATCGTGTTCCTTGTTGAGCCAAGAAACTAGTATTCCACCAAGAAAGAATGGTCCTCTAGTGGTGCATTTTCAATCATCCATATCTCTAGCCCAATCAGAATTAGTATAAGGGAAAAGAGCAAAATCATTACTTCTATCATACTAAATTCCATAATTAGATGTCCCTTTTAGATATCTAAATATCCTTTTTAGTACTACATTGTAATATTCTTTAGGATCAGCCTAAAATCTTGCCACAATTCCAACCACATTAGCTATATTTTGTCTATATGAGTTAGGTACTCCAGTTCTCCACTCCAGTCCTCCACTCATAGATCTATACTTCTTTTTTTCAATAGTAGGTTTCTCATCCTTGCTTGATAACTTGCGATAATCCAAAGAAATTTTTTATTTCTCCTATCATACTCATCTCAAATTCATTCTTCATATCTTCTGAGAATTTGTTACTGGCTTCATCATTTCCTCCAAAAATGATATCATCAATAAATACAATGATTATCAACAAACCATTTTCTATTTCTTTCTAGTAGAAATTGTTGTCTATTGTTCCTTTAGAAAATCCAAGCTTTGCTAAGTATTTATCTAACCTTGCATACTAGGTTTTGGGTGCTTTCTTTAATCCATTCAAGGATTTCCTTAATTGACAAACTATATCCCTCTCTTTTGTCAAGGGAAAACCTTTTGGCTGCTCAATATAAAGTTCTTCTTCAAGTTTTCCATTCAAGAATACTAACTCAACATCCATCTGATATACCTTGAAGATTTTATTTGCTGCATATGTCAAGAACATTTTGACTATTTCCATTCTTGCTACAAGTGCATATGTTTCCCCATAGTCTATTCCTTCCTACTAAGAGTATCCTTTTCATACTAGTCTTTCTTTGTTTCTTATTAATTCTCCTTCTTCATTCATTTTTTTTTTTTAATACACACTCAGTGTCAATCACATTTTTGTCCATTGGTCTAGGGAATAGTTCCCATGTGTCATTCTTTATTATTTGTTTGAGTTCTGCTTCATCTATACTCTTTGGTTCTACTTGAGATATTAGGCATAGTTCTTCATTGATTATTCTTCTTGTCATTACTCCTTTTTCTTTACTTCCTATTATCTAATCAGTAGGATGATTTTTTTGTCATATTCTTATTTGGGGTAGGATTTGTTGCTTCAACTCTTATTTTTGGTACTACATTATGTTCTCTTATTTCTTCAGTTTGCACATTATTTTGTAAGTCATTATTAGTCATGACTTCCATATTTTTATGGTTAGCCTCTAGATCAACAATAGTTACCAAACCTTTCTCTTCTACTGCTTCCTTTTCCTTAATCTTTTCACAATCACTCAAGAATTCTTCATCTTTATTAGAAAGAAAACTCCTAGTTTTTCTCAATCTCTTAGGAAATTTACTTGAAAAATGACCAAACTCTTTACCTATCCAAAAAACAAGAAACTTCATACCTTTAGGTTCTCTCCTTGTAAGAAGATCAATACCTTCTTTTATCTTTGTATCATCTTCTGTTCTAGATCTATATTTGCTTGTGTTGTTGTTTCTTTGTATGCAGTAGAAGGATTCTAGATTTTTAAACTCAAGATTTTTTTCTTTACACAAATCTAATAATTCACCAAGAATTTCCATAACTCATGTGTCAAATTTTCTTTTATCAGATGCAGGACTTTCTTCTTTAAATATGTTCACTTGAAATACATTACCTCTAGTTCTTGTGCCAGTACCAACCAATTTTCCTACCTTATCCTTGATGATGCATGTGTCATTACCAAACTATAATTGGTAATCTTTTTCCACAAGCTATCCAACACTTAACAAGTTATGCTTCAGTCCATCAACAAAGTAAACAAAATTAGTATTTTTTTTGCCATCAAGTGTGATAGATCCAGTTCCTATAATGTAACAAGCTGCATTGTTCCCTATAAAAATCTCTCCATCATGACTTTTGAATAAGCCAAATTTTCTCATATCACTAGTCATGAATTATGAACAACCACCATCAATGATTCAATTTTTCCTTTCAACTTGTGAAATCAATGCACTTTCTTCTCTAATTTATTTTTCAAGATCATCCTCCTTTATAGCTATGAATCCCAAATCATCTTCACTTTTTCTTTGATCAGATTCTTCTTCTTCCTCCTCTTCATTAGCATATAAGCAATTCCTAGGTCTTCTAGGTTTGAATCTTCCCTTATACTTCCTTTCTCTTTTAGGTCACTTAGATGCATAATGACCATATTCATTACATGTCCAACACTTAAAGATATTCTTACCATCTTTTTCTCTTTCCACAAGAAGAGCAACTACTTCCTTGATATTTTCCTCAACAGACTTGCTACTGCTAGCAATGTCTCTTTACACTTTTGTGTTCTTTGCTAGAACAAATTTAATATTCAATACACTAAATGTTGTCTCAACTTTTACAAATTCACCAGATTGTTTTAGATCAAATTCTCCAGCTTCCAATCTACCAAGAAATTTTTCTTGGTGAGATTTTTAGTACAGGGTATCATCAACTAAATTATCTATGTTACTATCTTGAAAGGTGGTGTTGACTAGGGAAACCCTTGATCAAAGGAAAACCCCAGTGGGAATGATGCCCACAAGATGATGTACTAATATAAATATTCCTTGTTAGAGGATGGACCCTGTTAGGAGTCTATTACAACATTTAGTACAAAGAGTCCCTATTAGGAGACTTTGAATCCTTGTTAGGAGATTCCAACCCTGTTAGGAGTTGTGCCAACCCTATTAAGAGTTGTACCAATCCTATTAGGAGTTGTGGAAGATAGTTGAACCCATTGTCCAAACAACTTCAAGATCAGATCAATGAACCCACTATCCAATTGACCTTGGTACCATTCCTTTCAGAATAAGACATGTGAAACAAGCTTTTACTTTTTCCTCTATTGAGTATGTCAGACTTCTTCTCCTTTAGACCATACAATCAGATCTAGAACTTTGTACTCAATAAAAATAACCCTTAAGGTCACTTACAATGTTTGGTAAGTCACTCTGCTTTTGTAGCACTCTATTGCTCAATAATTTGCAAATCTTGTCTACTTTCTATATGTTAAACATGGAAAACATCTTTCCTTTATACCATGCTCAATAATAAATCCTTGAGTAAGCTTCCCACTTAATTATAATATGATAATTAAATGAATACACATTTAATTAATGCTGTCAGGTCATAGTTATAAACAAAATTTCACAAGTGCAACTTCAATACATGTGCACTATCTAACATCATCAACAACTAGTATACTATTTCTAGTTAATTGTGCAACCTTTCACTGCATTTGTGATGAACTATAGCAATCACATAGTAGGAACTAATTTCCTAATACTTTGTTTACATATAGTTCTCTATAGATCAATCATATCTTTCATACACTATCAAATTAGGTTTTTCACACTTACCCTTGTAACAAAGACATATTGTAGTATGCACTAGAAACTATGCATTAATAGATAAGTAATATATTGTTCTTAATACAAAAATCATAGTTTGCTACTCTATCAATCTTTACAACCTTATTACTATGTTATCATCAATGACAAACATAGTCATGAATACATCATATCAATGTTCTGCAATGCTCCCCCATAGCATCAGCATTCATTCTAACATTACCTTATTATGATGATTAGAATATGATAGATGATGTTATCCATATTTGTAGGATTATCTTATGCTTTAATTGTAGCATGTTAGATTTCCTTATGCTTATGATTGTAGCATGTTCTAGTAGTGATGTCATTATATGATAGTACCAATGATATGATCGATAGCTTGGGATGTTACTTGTGGGGGATAGCTAGGGCCCACGATGGTATTATGAAGCTATTATGGTTGAGAGAAACCACACACTTAGATTGGTTGTATTGTTTAATGTGATGTTATTTCAATACACTACAATTTTTCCTTCTATACTTTCCCTTTACTATTTTTTAGATGGTTAAATGTTATTTCCATCTTTCAGTATCATATTTGAGTGTTTACACCTTGTATTATTGATCTAGTACTCCCTAGTGTGGAGATTCTAAATTTTTTTTATCTTTTTAGTTTGTCCTTAGGATTTTTTTTGGCTTTTCTTGGATGACCATGTGTTAGCATGGGGTGATACAATAAATTTTTGCACACCCATTGGAGTTCTATCATGTAGTAGTGGAAAGTATGGTGCCTCTTAGGAAAAAATGTCATGCGGTACTTTCCAATATTGCATCCCCTTTGAAGAAGTTTTGTACATTAATTATGAAGTATCACATGCCCTTGAAAGAAGTGTCACCAAAACCTAAAAGTTTCACATCCCTTCTTGAGAAGTGCCACACAATACTAAAAAGTATTGCCTAGTGCTGATTTAAATTATCACTTGGTATTTGTAAAAACCTATCTAGGTGGATAGTGAGCACTTTTCAGTAAGACCCAAACTTTTTGGGAAGTGTTTAAGGTACCCTCTTAGGTGTTCTTCAACCCTTTGTTATCATATTTTGAATTTGGAATGTTTTTATTTGAATTCAGTTTTGCATCTTCTGTTGTTAGTCATTTTGGTCAATAGTGGCATTTGGTTATCTGTTACTGTTGGGATGTTTTGTTAGTCTTCCATTGCAATCTTTGTGATCCTCATATGTTGTATGTAGTGTAAATTCATACTTTAAAAAAAAAATTATCTTGACTTATATTTATCCTTGTTCCAAGGGTCTCTGGGCAGGGCATTAAAATTTTATTCTTGCTCTAAAATTTCATTGTATTATGACATGTTGTGTTGCCATGAATGTCAAAGAGGGAGATTGTTGGAAATAATTGATCAATTGTGTATTTTCTTTGATGTTACACAAAATTTCATATCATTTTGAGTTAGTGAATGTCATGTTCACCTAGGCACTGAAGATAGATTCATGTGTCTGTCGAGCATTCGAAAGTTTGCCTAGTTCAAAAGATAGTGTCTATCAAGTTAACTCAAGTGAAAAAGGAAAGTTTGTAGAAGTTGAGTGTTAACCAAGCTCATTCAATTGATGAATGAAATTTTTGATGGAACCGATTATAACTAAGCTCACTTAACTACCAAAGGAACTTTGTAAATATGCATTGTTAACCAAGTTCACTTGGTTAACATAGGAAAATTGCCTTGAGTTAGTTTTTACTGAGTAGTGTCAACTAATGAAGGATTTTCTTATTTTAGCATATTAAGTTCAATTTAATTGATTGTTGCTTCTAGCTGACTGAGGAGTTCAATATTAATTATTCTTAGTTGTATTCAAGCTAACTTGACAATATATATATATATATATATATATATATATATAAGATCAAGTTGATGATTGAATGAGTGGAATATAATTGAAGATTTGATGATGCTTAGAGGAAGTGAATTAGAAGGATAAGCAGAATATCCTTATTGATATGTAAAGATAAATTCAATTAGGAAGGATCAAGTATACAAGCCAGAATTGAGATTTGTAATCACCAATTCAGTTGCATTAGAAATCAATTCATCTCATTGTTACTGTTTAACCATTGTAGTGGTAATCAAAATCTCTTAATAGAGTTGGCTTAATATCTATTTGTAAATCCTCTAAAAAGGTGGCATTTCTATTGAATTTTCTAAAGACCTTTAGCAAGGCCACTCCTAATAGGGTCACAATTAATACTGTGTTTGGTAACCTTTAACAAGGCTAGCTCCTAAAAGAGCTTACTTCAGAAGAGTGAAAAATAGTAACTAGTTGTAAATGGTGATTTTTCTCAAATTGGGTTTACATGTTAAATCTTGGTGTCAATTGTGTTCATGCTATTTATTTTTATATGTATGCAACTATGTTAAAGTAAGATCAATAATAGCTAATATCTTAATATTTTCATTATAAGCATTTACCAAGTTATTTTCACTTGAATTGATGGAGTGATGGGGTGGGATGGAAAGATGGTGAAGAGAGAGGGTGAGGTGGAGTGCATGGTAGGGAAATAAATTTCAAGAAGAAATCTTTTACTATGGGAATCTTGAATGGAATCAAGAATTAGAAGAAGCCACGATAGAAGACCTAAACTCTTTAGCTATAGGAATGAGTATGTATTTGTTATGCTGGAACTACTATAGAAACTCCTCACGAGTGACTAGTTTATAATAGAGTTCAAGAGGCAATGCCCATTGACAAGTAATTTGAATCAAATAGCATCAATAATAGACAAATAGACCACTCATTTTGAAAATATAGAAACAATTTAATATGGTCCTAACCAACAAATTTGAAACTTTCTTAGGTTGTGCTAATACCTAGAATCATAAATAACTACCCAATCTCCCACAACAAACATTTTATGCTTGATAAATTTCTCATGCCACTATTTCTATTGATGCTAGGTGAGTTATGTGTTATTAAACACAAATTTTTGCCATTCATCAACGTCATTTAAGCATAGAATTTGGTCCTACTATGCAATAGTAAGCTCCATACCAAGCTACAAAGTAGTTTTCAATGTTTTATATTTAAACTCCACAAGCATTACAACTACCCTAACATAAATGAGCTCCAAGGGAGTGAAACCCATTATAGATTTCTAGGTGCTTTTGTAATCCCAAAGAGATTTAGGAAGGTGTGTGGCCCAATCCTTCCAATGGAGTGCTATTAATTTTGTGAGAATGGCTTCTAGCTCCCTATTGGTAAAATCTACTTGGCCATTATCTTGTGGATAGTAAGATGATGATTTTCCATGCCAAATGGTATATTCTCCATGAGAGCAGCTATTAGATTAGGTGTAAACTAAGCTCCCTCATCATATGTCAACTCTTGAGGGACACCAAACGATGTAAAGATGGATTTATATAAGAACTTTGTAACATTGTTAACCCTTGGATGTTTCATGGGTTTGGCCTCTACCTACTTAGTTACATAATGAGTGCAAACTAAAATATAGGATTTACCTTGTCAAGATGGTTTAATAGGACCTACAAAGTCAATCCCCCATTTATCAAAGGGTGCAATTACTATCTGAGGTTGCAAGGGTATTTTATTTAATTTAGTGGTTATCTCCATGCATTGACACTTATCACATTTCTTTGTGTATCTAGTTGCATCATTGTTTAAACTTGGCCAATAATACCAATTAGTCAATATTTTAAAGGTGGTTCACTTGGCTACAAAATGACCCCCATGGGGCTCATCATGGCATGCCCTTAGGATATTTTATGTTTCATCTTCCCTTATACACCTATGCATTACTTGATCAGGACCATAATAAACATAAATCCAAAAATCCAAGAATAGTTAAAGCTCTTTTCAACTAGTAACTTTCTTTCTTCAGCAAACAAGTGAACTGGCATCTTTCCTATGGTAAGGTAATTAGATATATTTGTATACCATGGATTTTGTGCTAAAAATAAGAAAAGATGATCATCTAGAAAAGTATTGTCAATGGTTGGAGGATCGTCAGGGACATGCAACCAAGAGAGAAAGTTATCTATCACATTGGTCTTGTTAGGCTTATCTACTACGGGGGTATCAAATTCTTACATAAGTAGCAACCAGTGAGACAACCTTCCTAATATTGTAGGATTATTCATTAGATACTTTGTAAGAGAGTGGTCAGTGTGAACAAATATTTCATATCTAGTAATTTCATGCTTGAATTTATTTAGTGCATAGATAACTACAAGTAGCTCTTTTTTAGTGACTATGTAGTTGAGCTCTATACCCTAGAAATTTTACTGATGAAATAAATAACATGTTCAACTGAGTGTACATTCTAGCCTAGCACAACACCTATAGCATAATTTGAGGCATCTATCATCAATATGAATGTAGAAAGGTAGTCCCCTATTGGCCCCCCTCAAAACTAGTGAAGTGGTGATAACTTCTATAAGTTGTAGGAAAGATGTAGTATACTCAGAGTCTTAGGCAAATTCAAAATCCTTTTTTAACATGTTATAAAGGGGTGTTGTAAGTTGACTAAAATTCTTGATGAATATTCTTTAATGCCTATCATATTCGAGGAAACTTTGAGCATCCTTCTTCTTCTCTAGCATAGTTAAGGTACTAATAACCTCAATCTTTATTAGATCTACTTGGATAACTTGTGGTGAAATGAAATGACCTGGTACTACTCCTTCCATCATCATATAACATTTTTCACTATTTAGGGAAAAGTTATAGTCTTGGCATCTCTTGAATACCTTTTCTAAATTTATTTTTTCTTCTTCAAGAGTAGTCCAATAAATAGTAAAATCATCTATGTAGATCTCCATACAGTAAGTATGATATATCAAAAAAAATACTTATGACAACTTGTTGGAATATGACTAGGGCTTTACACAAGCCAAAAGGTAGGACTAAGTAGGAAAATTTTCCCAATGGCCATGTGAAGATTGTTTTTTCTTGGTCCTTTGGAGATATTTGTATATGATTGTAACTACTAGAACCATCAAGGAAAGAAAAATATTTCTTGCCAACTAAGTTATCAAGAACTTGATCTATAAATGACAAGGGAAAATGGCTTTTCTTAGTGGCTAAATTGATCTCCCTATAATCTACACAAACTCTCCATTTTCCTCCTTTTTTTGGTACTATAACTAGGGGTGAGACCCATTGGCTATCAAAGATGGGGTAGATAAAAATGGCATTTAATATCTTCTATAGCTCATTTTTAACTATATCCCTCAAAATAGGGTTGACTCTTCTTTGAGACTATTGGACAAGTTTGAATTTAAGAATAATGTAGATCTTGTGAGTGTAGAGCATAGTATCTAATCCTTTCATGTCCATGTAATTCAAAGAAAATTCTTTTTGATTATCCTATGGTAATTACAACAAAAGTTTTTGATGGGAATGTGATAGGGTATTGCTAACATTGAACTCTCTTTCTAGACCAACTTCTATCTTAATGACCTTATTTTCCATTAACAACTGAGAAAATGGATAAGAATCTACCTCATGGGGTAATAAGGAGTGAAGGAATTTGGAGGCTTATAAATGTTGAGGTGTTTTCAAATGTGGTAATATGGTTTCTAGGATACATTTCACTTGAGGAAAAGCTTGAGACTCTATCCTATACTCATTCATAATAATGGATGAAATTGTCTCATCTTCTTCCTAAGAAGATACAAATGAATCCTGACTTATCATCATTAGATGATGGATGGAATTGACCTATGGATCATCGTCACCCAAGTTTGGCTAGATTACTTGGTGATCTAGCAATAGTGGCTGAGAAAGGGAGTATAAAGTTGGGTTCTTAGTATGGATACCATTATATATTGTCATCTTCCCATATTAGAAAGCTATATAGGCATATGTAATAGCTAATATGGGCATCCTAGAATTAAAGGATATCCCAAGAGTTTAAGGTAACTATGACATCTTCTATCATCCCATCTGGCTTAATAGTAGAACTACTATTAGTGAGCTAAAATATGTTGGTATTTCTTGGAGACCAATGATATGCAATTTACACAATAATTTCTTTGTCATGACATTTATAGATGCTCCTAGGTCAACTAAGGAATTTTGAACTTGCATGCCATGAATGGTAATAGTAACTATAGGACTCCTAGGTTCAAAATATTTTGGGATGGTTAATTTCTCCAACATCAGATCAGAGAATTTTCCTAAGACATGAATGGTTCTTGGATCCTTCTTCTTCCTTCCTAGTTGTTTCATACATGCTTCCTTGATGGCTTCAATTTTGGTATGAACTTCTTTGATAACATCAAGTGATGGTATTTTTACTATCATTTTCTTTAGTTGATTAAGAGAATCAATTATTGCTTACTTTTCTATAGGATTTCCTTTTTCTATCAATCTATGAGGAAACAAAGGCTCTTTGGCTATAATGAGAGGTCTACTGAACTGACACATCCACTTGTTCAATTGGGGAATATTCAACTTTATTTATTATAAGTTTTTGTGGTGAAGAAAGAGTAATGCCTAATCTTAAGTGGATGTCATTCAAGGAGATATCATAACTATATTTTTGTTTTGGGTTTTTGGTATGATTGGGATTAGGATTAGGTTGAACTATCATCTGAGCCTACTTAGGGGGAGTATTAGTGGCTATAGGGTGAGGCTTTAAAGCTTGTTGCTGAGATGGTGGCATTGAGGCTTGCTAATTAGGTTAGTTATTCCAATTTTGGGGTTGCTACCAATATTGTTGAGGTTGTTGCCAACCCTACTGAGGTTGTTTCCAACCTTGTTGGGGTTGTTACCAACCCTTCTGAGGTTGTTGTCAACCCTACTAAGGTTGTTGCCAAGCTTTCTAGGTTGTTGCCAATTATTATTCCCGCTAAAACCAGTATTCTAAGAAATTTTCCATTGATTATTACTATTATAATTTTGGAGAGGGTCTTGTGGCATACCTTGTCTTTAAGCCCATGGGCTTTATTGAGAAACGTATAGAGCTTCTCCATTTTCATCAATGGCTTTAAATTCAATAAGCATTGGTTATGACTCTAGGCTTTAAAAATATTTGCGTTTATAGTTCATTTTCTTCTTCCTACAATGTGGACAATATTTAGCTAACGCGGCATTAGCTTCGTCCTCCTTCCTTCTTTCCTACATGGTATCTAGCTAAGTGGTGACATCATTAATGGTATCTTGTTTGAAATCTGATGGCAAGTTGGATAGCTCCATCTTAGATACCCTTGAACCACCATTAGACTTATGTTGTAGGTCTCTAAGTCCCCTACCTTTCTTCATAGTATCCCTTGAATAATTAAGAAATATATCATGTATACCAATCTAGTTTTTTTGAGTGATATCTCCTCCCACCATAAGATCTAGGGACTTAATACTTCCATTATTTACACCTCTCAGAAAAAGAGGTATCTTTGATTCCTCATTAAGATGGTGTTGTGTGTTACATTGTAGGTTGAACATGAATTATGACACGTGGTCTTCCAATGTTTCATCTTCCTCTTGGGGCATTTTGAAAATGTCATCTCCCTTCAAGTCTTGACCCCTACAATATTATTTATGCTTTGCAAGAAACAAATTTCTCATTACAAGTGAATCTTCTATAGCATTGGCACCCAATCCCATGAACCATCTCAAAGAAGCTTCCTTTAAGGTGGATGGAAATAGCTTCATCTTGTGGCCATCGGTTGTATAGTCATAGCTTCTACGAATGATGTCAAATTCAAAGATGAAGATTTCAGGTTCTTTAGTAATTAGGTCATAGAACTTGGGAAGTGCAGCAAAAAGTATATTCTTGAAATTTTGATTACCTTGCTGAGGAGGGATAGGAAAAGAAAATGTAGGCTAAGGCTAAGCCATTCTTAGTGAAGGACCTAGTGGTTGTGGTTGATAGATAACAAGAGAAAGTGGATTGTCTTGTTATATAGGTTCAACAAAAAGATCACTCAAATGCAAGGATTCTTTAGTGGATGAGGGTATTCGTTCTTGAGAAACAACTAATGGATTTTCAAAAGGTTTTTCTTCTACATTCTCGCTATGAGGTTCTTTAGGCTCAAGGTTAAAAATATTTTCTTGATTGTTATGAGGAAGAAATATCCCAAGGAGGTCTCTCCTTCTATGCATAAAATTCTTTAAGACCAAGCTCTAGAATATTAAAACTAGAAATGCAGCTAATAAGATAAGTTTAAATTAACACCATCCTCAACAATGGTGTGAAAAATGGTTGGCCAAATAGTAATATTAGAAACTTACAATAATGGACTGCCTATTTAGGATTGGACACCTAATTGTTTTCTAAATGAATTATCTAGTCTCATTTAATTACAATAGGGATGTAAACTTGAAATGGAATTCACAAAGTATATTATTTAAACTCTCTCAATCTAAGATTAATCTATCAAACTCAAATACTTGAACTTCAAGAAAACTAAACTAGAGATAGTAAATGAAATTACTCTAAAAAATCATAAAGTCATGGATAGAAGCTACTCTAACCACCTATCTTGTAAGAATAGTTCATTGATTCTATTATCAATGGTTGCAGGAGCAATAGAGTTCTACCTTAGAAACAACAAGGAAATGAAATCTATTCCCCTTTAGATGAGTGAATAGAAAATAAGATCAAGATAAGAGATATAAACTTGAAATGTGCATTCTATTCATTCGTCATGAAAGGTTACACTTGATTGAAAAACAATATGACACTTTGCTGCTATGAAAATCAACTTATTCTATTTCTTCCTAACTACCTTAAAAGTTACAATAGGCATTATTTAAAATAAATTACAGCTACTTCCTATATCTAAGATCACCACATTAATGAGGATAAATTACAAACTCATAAAGTTTGAGATAAAACCAACATTAACCATGAATAAATCCTCTAGGAATATAGTAAGTTTTGGAAGCCACATTTGTGCACTACAACAACAAAAAGCAATAAATGATTTTGTTCTCTTGCAAAGGTCTATCAATCTAGTTGGCTTTGACTACTCTAGTGCTGAAATGTTGACTCTTGAATACTCATGACAAACACCTGCAAAATAATCAATGCGCACACAACCTCCATACACACATAGAAACACACACACACACACACATATTCATCATCAATATTAGAGAAAAGGTGTAAAGTTTTAATTACCACTCTTACAAATCCTATGGCTATAGAAGGAAAACTACCCAAAACATAGCATAGATGGGGAAAAATTTATCAGCATGTATAAGTACTTCATTATACCATTTCCATCCATGAATTTAAGAAAATATAGAATCTTTAAACTATCCATACTTCTACTTCATGTTTTCACTTATATATATAACATATACATAAAAAACCACAAGTTCATATGCTTGAAACCATAAAGTCATTACTATTTTGAAAGATAACTATTTGAAAGTAAGATAAAAAGAACTTAGAAAGATGGCCTTTTGGAGGCCCATGAAGCACCACAAGTTTTAGAATCATTTTCACTTTGGATCGAACAAACATTAAGTATATATTCGAGACAAATTGATAACCATTTAAAGGTCAATGTTATGAATTTTCTGAAATCTACGAATTACATTGAAATTGGACTCATGATTTAAACTTTTCTTTTTAAAAACTATTTTAATTTTACTAGCATAGTGCTTCTCATTAGTATTAGCGTCAATTTTTTGCTTATGATATTTTTAAAACATATGGCCAAGTGTAGAAACTTCAACACAAATTTAAAATTTTTACTTTGCTTATTTCATCAATATTTAAAAAATCCATACATAGATGTGTTTCATTTTATCTTCAATGTACATGAAGGCTAAAAAAAGAACATTGGACCTTTCCTTTAGATCACGTATTGTTACTCTATTCTCTAAAGACCAACTCTTACTCCATCTAGGAACCAAACTCATCATTCACAAAGATCCTTTTCATCATGATTCATCATGAGAATCAATTGATTTTTGTCAAATTATAAAAAAGAAATTGGTTTTATTCAGAATTTTTGAACATGCAAGCTAAGAATATGACCCAAGTTGTGAGAATGGCCAAGCACATTAGGGACTTTGACGATCATGTTTTCCATTCAAAGACTGCATGCCGATGAAAAGAATTGAAAGATGTCATAGATGAATGATTAAAGTGGAATTTTTGGTCAAAGTGAATTTACATGAAAGGAAACCCTTATTTTCTATGTTCTTGTATTCATTCTTGCATCCAAGGAAATGCTTTATAGAAAAAATAAAAATAAAATCTAATTCTCAACAAAACAAAAAATCTTTCCCTTCTTCTAATTACATGTAAATAAATCAGAACTAGGAGAAAAATAAGTACATCAAAGTAATGATTGAACAAACTAACTTTTCTTATTTCTTTCAGGTCAAAAAATGAATACTTTTATATTAAATTTTTTTTGCTACTTGCTAATCTTGATTCTAGTGCTTGGATGAAGTCCAATTATTCTCAATTCAAAAGAAAACTTATTGATATGATAATTTTTGATTTGTTGTTGTTTTCTAGTTGGTTTGTCTTGCTCTATAACTTATTTCCTTTTAGCAATGATTTTGTATAGATAAATTTTGTCTACCAATGATAATTTAGATCTACATCTATCTAATCCAAGTGTAAACAAAACTCATTTAAAATTTACACCATATCTAGGATAATAGGTTACTTTATAAAAAGAAAAAAGTTAAATTCCACATAGGACAAAAAGAGATCCAATATGTAAAACGAATTGTTGTTGCAAGTTGATCCTTAGGGACCTAGTTGTTCTTCCTATCATCTTCACTCAACCAAATACTCCCCTCTGTAGTTAAAAAGAAGATGGGAAAAGTAGGACCAACTTGACAATAAAGTAGATGAAAGCAATGTTGCAACTATTATCAATGTTGAGAAAGAATCTTTCAAGTCATTTGAAATTATCACAGTTGACAAGTAAGCTATACTAAAGGGATTTGAGGTCATATACATTTGGAAAATTGTTGGAAAATGAGGGTTAAAAATTCATTAAAATAGAAAGGATTGAAATAAGGAGAGATAAAAAAGGAGCTATGTCCTGAGTAACAAGCTCATCAAATTCTTGTAACAGCTCAAGGGTAAGCTAGCCCCTATCCATAATATTTCAGCCTGGACCATGACCAAAAGCCCATTTGGCCAAATAACCACCAACTCTATTCCATTCATGATGAATATAAGTAAGCCTAATGAACTCAAGAGAGGTACATAAGAGAAGATTTCGATTGACAATAGTGGCTAGTTGCCAACTATCATCCTCAAGCTCCTGCAAGGAAAGAAAGTTCACCACCACTTAGGAGTCAGACTCACAAATAATATTGTGCCACCCCCACAAAAAACATTTTTCCATAGCATATAAAATGGCCTAAGCCTCCATGTGATTTTTAGTATGGTCACCCTTGCACGTTGAGAAAAATAATTTAACTACAAGAAAACTACAACAAGCCACTCCCCCAATACCACTAGGGCCTAGATTCCCTTGAGAAGAACCATCGGTGTTAATTTTCAGAACTCCATGAGGAGGAAGAGTCCAATGCCCCTCTTTATTCACCTATCATTTCCCTTGTTGTCAAGGCTATTTGTGCACTCTTCGATACCAATGAATTACAACCCCTTCTTGAAGATGAAAATTGAGCTGATTGCATATAGCAAGATTGGTTGGATCCATAAGTCCATCTAGTGTACACTTTTCTTGAATATTTTTCTGAAGACAATGTGAGATCTTGCATCAAATATTCATAACACCAATCTTAAAATCTTAGAAGATTTTTTGATTCCTCTCCAACTAGATATGCCAAAGAATGAATGATGGACCAACAATCCAAGCATCATGTAGAGGGGAAAACTTGGAGGGAGCACTACTCAAGTGGGCCCAAAACTCAAGCAAAGAGGAAGCATGCCTACAAGAGCAACTCCAAGCACTCTACAAAAGGTACCATAACTAAGTAGAAAAGGAGAAATGGAAGAAAAAATGGGAGATAGAATCCTCCCCATTAACACATAAAACACAATAAGAGGGTCCCTGAAATACACATTTACAAAGATTATCCAATGTAAGACAGTGGTTGTGAGCCACTGGCCACATGAAAAAATTGCACTTGGACCAAGAAAATTCATTCCAAACTTGCTTTCACCAAGGGACCTCAGCATCCCCAAATAATTGTCTAGTTATCTCTTGATGCCTAGAAAAGACATGATATTTATTAGACAAGGTACCTCCCCAAGCCAAAACATCTATTCCTAGTAGAGAGGAACACTCCGTAGAGGTCAAGATCTAAGAACACTCTTGATGATCTACCTTTGTACCTCCATGAGGCCAATCAAAAGAGTGATTCCATCTATAACCAACAATAGGTCCAAATTGATAAGGAGTCTTGTAATGAGCCACCTTATCCTATATAGTAGTATGAAAAGAATCACAAAGAGTTTGAAGATGAGGGTACATGGATAATACAGATGAGAATTCATCCCAAGTATCAAACCAAAATAAAGCCTCAAAGCCTCCCTTACACATCCAAAAAAGATCTCTCTTGAATAATAGAGCATCAGTCTTCAGAGTATGCCAGACCACAGAGCCACAAACTTCAAGAGGAAGTGTAGAAATAGAGCAAGGGTCAACATAGCTAAAATATGTATGCATGATAATACAAGCTCAAAGTTGATGTTTTCTAAAGCACCATCGCCAATAAAGATTAATAGCCAATGCTTGACTACTCAAGAAATTTGGTCAAAGACAAGGACCGCCCTCCTTTTTAGGCTTGCAAATAGTCTCCCAGCTAATCAAACTCCTTTTAGTGCTACACAAATCACCACTCCAAAGGAATTGTTGAGAAAGATCAACAAATTCCTTGAGAAAGTAAATAGGAGTAGCTTGAATCGTGCTTCTATAAGTAGGAAGAGCTTGAATAAGAGATTGAAGAAGAGTAAATTGAGTAGTAGTAGAAAGCCATCTATGAGTCTAATGATTTATCTTTTCATGAAGCCTGATCATCAAATTTTTATAGAAGAGTTGTGGCTACCTAGAAAAAATAATAGGGATGCCAAGATAAGTCAAAGGAAGTGACCCAGTTTGAAACTTTAGAATATTAGCAATCCTTTGCTAAATAGAATTAGGAGTGTTAAAAAAATAAATGGAAGATTTTTGCTCATTAAATTTTTGGCTTGAAGCTACCAAATAAATATCTATAGTATGTCGAAAGGCTTTAGCTTCCTTGATCCTAGCAAGACCTGCAAGAGTAGAATCATCAACAAATTGAAGGTGAGAAAAAGTAGGTAAACCATTACCCCACTATCACCCTTAAATAGAATTTTAGGACATATGATACTTAATGAATCTACCCAAGCCCTCATCCATGATCATGAAAAGATAGGGGGAGAGAGGATCACCCTAGTGGAGAACTCTGGAGGCATTAAATAGCTAGGAAGGTTGACCATTAAGAAGAACTAAAAAGAGGTAGAAGTAAAAAAACTCATTTTCTAATTCACCCACTCAAAGATAGAAAGCCAAAGGTAAGAAGAATATTCCTCAGGAAACTCCATTTAACTATATCATAGACCTTAGCCATATAAAGCTTAACAAACATAGATTTTCCCCTTGAACTAGCCATAGAGTGAGTAGCCTCAATAGCAATAACCACCCCATCCAAAATTTGTCTTCCATAAAAAGAACCACCTTGTTCCTCTAAGATAATAATGGGGAGCCACTTTTTAATTCTCTAATAAATCAACTTAGTAATGACTTTGTAAACCACATTACATAAGGCAATTGGTCTAAAAAACTCTAGTTGATTATTCCCCTCTCTTTTTGGAATAAAAGTTAAGAATATAGAATTCAATGCCCAAAGCATCTACTTGCTAGAATATAATTCCTTAACCACCTCCAACAAATCATGATTAATGATGTCCCAAAATTACTAAAAGAATTCAATTGGATAGCCATTAGGACTAGGAGCCTTTCCCTTAGGCATGCCAAAGACCACCTCCTCCAACTCTTCCAAAGAGATCGATCACATGAGATAATCATTCATATCCTAGGTAATAAGGGAAGGAATAAAAGACAAAATAATATTTTATTCATTATCAGTAGGAAGAGAGTCCTTAGAGAAGAGGGTAGAAAAGTACTGAGTAGCCTCTTAGAACAAAGCTAGAAAGGAAGTCAGTTGGATACCTTGAGAATTAACCAATAAAGAGATATTGCTCTAATTCTGGTGAGGTTGCACACTTTTATGGGAAAAAAGTAGTATTCCTATCACCTTCTAAGAGCCAATCAATTGTAGCCTTTTTCTTCCAAAAAATTTCCTCTTAAAGTTCCCATTCTTCGAGAACTCTAGAAGCTAGGGATTCAACCCATTCAAGATCCTTTGAGAAACCTCAATCTCTAATCTACCTAGTTATGACATCAAGATCTTCTTGAGCAAGCCTCTTTAAAGAGTGAAGGTTCCCAAAACATTTTCTATTCCATATCTCGCCTTTTAGAAAATGAAAACATAGCAATACCATAAGTAGGAGTGCCATCTCTCCACCAACATAATACAAGATCATAAAGAGAGGAGTCATGAAGCCACATCAACTAGAACTTAAAAGGTGGATGCTTCGAAATAAAAGCCCTAGCAGTAGAAAATTTGATTGGCCTTTTGGAAAAATGTTGCAAAAGTTCTATTAAATGTATTATAACTTAAAAGAAGAGAATCTATAATAAATTTCTTCCCAAGAGTTTGTATGAGCTCAAATCTACTAAACATACAAATTTTCTAGAAGAAGAAAAACCCAAGAAAAGGCATATAAAATACATAAATAGCATGAGATACCAATTCAAGAGATCTTAAGTGAGATAGAATAAACATAAAAAATAGTAGTTTGAACTAGAGTTTGAGAGGCATTAAAGATGATGAGTTGAGCACATGCTAAGGTTCACAATCACCAAAATAAACCTTTCATTTGCCCCCTTTGAAAATAATTCATTTACAAAGTCTATTGTTTTCTTCCCATGGCATACATGATAATAATTGGGCCAAAATGAACATAAAGAGGAAAACATACCAAAAAAATGTGGTTTTGAATGAAAACAAGGGCCAACCATCTAGCAAATAACTTAACAAGAAAAAGACAACAACAAGACTGCTATAAAGGACTAACAAGATGCTTCCACCAAATCAAAATTAATTGAGACTTCAATTTATTTCCATGCCATGTAAGGTCATGCATTGTGCCATTAAGTTATTTTTATTAAAAACAATTACAACTTGCATGAGTTAATAAGAACCATTTTTGGTGATCAGCTTACCAAAAACATTTTATAGTTCAACAAAAATTACTCTCCTTAATTTGTTGTGAAAAATATTTCAGCTCACCAACACATCTTTTACTTCAATAACAACATAGCTAATGCCATTACCCAAAATTTAGGCCTCAATGTTGTCTCCTTAGGCATTTTGTTATTGGAATTTTTATATGATATTTATGCATATTGACAGTGGAAGCATTTTTTGTTAATTTTATTATCAATTCTCATGTGAAATCTCAATTCAAGTCTAATGTTATGAATTAAGCTTTCATTATGTTTAATGATTAATGATTTAACAATGTTATGATGTGAATAATTGAATTTTTTCTATACTTTTATCAATTTCCTTATTTAAACTTTTGTCTCTTACCATCCTCCCCATCTTCAAAACTTGGGGGAGAAAAGGAAATATTGGATCAAGGTTTCTGTGAGATCAAAGATGCAATTTTTTTTACAATGGAAACAACAAAAGGAGTTATTTCTTTTTCATGTAAATATATTACTCCACAAAATACAAATCCTTTGTCTAGCAAATGATTTCACCCTATTCCAAAAGGATGCATTCGAGATGAGAACAAATAAACAATTGGGTAGAAACAAAGAAAAAATGATGTGAAAACACTGGAAGAAAATTGGAAAATGTAATGATGAACAATAAATAAAGAACTAAAAATAAGTCTTAGTGAGAATGTAAATACAAGATGAAGAATCTAATGAGCTATTTATATCAAAAGTTAATGGAAGTTGGACTAGATTATAAGTATATTAGTAGCACTTCTTTGATAACACTTCTCCTTATGTCATGCAACATAATATAAAGGTTTTAACCAATAATGAAAACATATAAAAATCATACTTTCAAGGGCATAGGATTTTTTCCTTCGTAATAGAGATGTCCAGTGAATATTTTCAATAGTAACTTACAGAGTGAGTTGGTCCTAAATCTGTAAATCAAGCCTAATCTTGCTCAATCAAGGTAAAGGGAGTTAGGAGAAGAAATAAATTCCCATTCTTTGATACTATTTCATATCCTAAAAAGAGTTTCTAAATATTCTATTTAATTAGGGGGTCATTTAGGATTTTTAGGAGAAAAAACTTAAATACCTCATTAGGAGGGCTAATTTTATCATGTCTCTTTTAGCCCTTACTGCAAAAAATTGGATTGTGGGTTTTTTTGTGGACAAGAACCAAAGTATCTATGGTTACAAGTTGGGTCTAGGTATCATATAAACACATTCATTCTCTATGAGAAATTCTAATTTTATTATATCCTAGTTAGTAATGTGCTTGTGGAAAGGTAGTCCTTGGGAAGGAATAGGATTCAAGGTTTGTTTTCTTGGAGAGTTTGTACCTCTACCAAGAATTTTTGGATTGTCTTGTTAGATACCTTAGGAAGGAAGGGGACAAGTCCTAAGTGATTCTCTAGCAAGGTCACTAATGATTAGACTATTGGATGGTCATTAAGACCTTGTTAAGAAAAAATGTGTTTGGTTAGTTAAACCACAATCCCCTCTTCATCATATTGGTATCAAATCCATTATTGTTATGATTATTTTGGTATATGTTAGTCACCAAAGAAAAATTATTTCTAGAAATATCAAAGGCCAACATAATTACTAAATATTAGAAAGTGGTACTCTTATTTCAGTGCTTATTCAATGGAGAAAGTGGTATCCCAATGATTGAAAATGTCTAAATTATCATATGGAAAGGGAACAAGTACAATGTTGGGTATCTCTTCTTCAAGCTTATAAATATATGTTGTATAAAAAAGAAATAGGAAAAGTACAACTCTTTGTTTAGTCTTCTCCAATATGTGCCTAGAAAATTCTACAAAATTATTTTGGTTGAGCATGGAATAAAAGAGATTCTTTTCTATTGTAATAGAGTTGTGTTGTGTTATATAATTATTTGTGTATTTTGTGTTTACAATTCTTTTCTATTCTAATAGAGCTTCAACCACATTTATTTTTTAGACAAGTCACATAAATGTTGTTTGGGAGGGGATCAAAATATTACTGATCAATATCCTTTTATTTGTAACAAATCGAGTAATAATCTAATATTTATGCATAGAATCAATCAATACAGGATCAAATACAATAATGTTGATATATAAAGGCGTCAAGTATATTATCCATTTTTCTTCTATGCATATCAATGACCTAAGATTATAATAATATTGGTTAAAGTGAACTAATTAGATCTGGGCCATTGTTATGATTTGATTAGTTAATAGTGAATCCATGCAATGATTGGACATGGCTCCACATTGTGGGGACATGTCCTTTCATCACATGTCTCCTTCATAACATACTTATACCAATTTCTCAAAGCTAAGAGAGTTATTGAAATATATCAATATTCTCTAATTTTAATGTTTGGTGATTTTAGACTTGATGAATAAACAGAACTCTGGTCTTATATGGGATCTTCAACATGGTATTAGAGCCTAGTTAAGAGAAAGATCAAATTTCTTTAGAGAGATACCTCTTCTATGATGGCAGGTTTTGTGGAGTTTGAGATAATGTATATTGATATTTATTTATACAAGCTTGGCTATCTCAAGAGTTTTCTTCTCTTTCTTGAGACAATGACTATACTCCAAAATTAGACAATAGTTGGTAAGATCACAGAGTAACCTAGGTGCAAGATGGATAACCATGAGGTAGGGAAATATATGGATGCCCATCCTATTAAGTGTGTAAGAATTAATTAATATAAAGAACATTAAAAAATTTTATTTTTTCTTGTCAAAGAAGGTAATCAATGAATTTATTCTATGATGAATGAAGAATCAAGCTCAGCCTTATTTGCAAATTCATAGTCACAACATTGAGTAATCATCGCAAGATAAGATGACATTCTTACATAGAAGCATGTTAGTTGTTGAGTTCCAAAGAAATATGACAATGTTTATCTTCCAAGGCACTAAATAATAATAGGTCATTGATTTCAGCACTACCAAGTAAATATTTATGATATTCTATGATGTGTGATAGTTGTGTAGCATTCTAATATTATTCTTGGATAAGTACCAATTCAATGAGGACTTCACCACAATCTCTAAAAATATTTGAGAGTTCAAAGTTTTAACATTGGCCAAAGTTTCTAAAAACATTCATTAGTGTTACAACATTCTTGTGACCAATATGTTTAATGAGCATGGACAATAGAGAATGACTAGAATGGCCTTCAAATTAACCAACAAAAAAGCATGAAATATCATAGAATATTAAAATGAAAAGATGAACTTTTCATTTGAAAATAGTAACTAAAATATTCATGTGTAAATTATAATTTAACCAAAGTATTTTGAAAGTAAAATTCAAAATTCAAATCAGTTGATATCATATATAAACCTAGCTAGAGATGTAGCCAATGGAGTTTGACTTTTGCATATTTTAATTTGCAACAAGGATTATAAATGGTGCCTACTTTCTCCATTAAGCATCGCATGTCATATAGAACACATAATATGAGTCCATTCTAAAGGGACTAGTGTTTCCCACTATAAAAAAAATGAAGCATGGGTTCAAATGAAACATGGGTTGACCTCCTTTGCTAATTGGTCATGTTTTGAAGACAAATCTTTGACCAAACTTTAGGATCCTATGCTTCCTCCCTATAATATTATTCAACATATCACCACACTCAAAAGAAATAATGAGAATAGTTCATGAATAAATGTATACTTTAGAATAATCTAATATAATTTATTTCCACTATTCAAATTCTTCATGTCTCTTGATTTACAAAAAAAGTTATCAAATGCAATTAAATATAATTGTAGATAAATAGAAATAATAGAATACCTTAGAGAGGATTAATTTGAGGAAATCCCATATCCATTCTTTTGGATACTTCATACACTGCAACTAAATTTCATAAATAAACGAGCTTGACTATGGAATCCTTCTACATTTCCTAAAACCAAGAGATTCACACAGTTAGTTGTCATGCAATCATAGGTTAATGTTGAGTTTCACTTGGTTTTGAGAATAGTTTAATATTCTCTACTAATTAGGGCCAACCACATGAAGGTGGAAGATCATTTGGCTCCACCCCCCACCCCCCTAACATCTAAATTTCGTGTTAACATATTAAATTCATTCATTCTATTAATAAAATGTAATATTCATGAATTATCACATGATAACATTCATTAACACATTAGTTTCATTAGAACATTCACATTAATATTGAAACATAAGATTCATTAGAACATTCACATGAACATTCAATAGAACAAAAATAAAACATCTATACATAAACATCAATCATTATCAAATAAGTTACATAAGTTACATGAATCATTTCTTTTCTTTTCTTTTCTTTTCTTTTCCTTCCCTATATTGTTGTGGAGGCATACCCATGCTATCATCAATATTTGTTCTCACCCATGAACGTGCACTCACTGTCCTTTACAAAGGAAAGTCCTCTACAATAACAAATAAAAGGGTTAAATTTTAAAATATTGAGACTTTAAAGATTTTAAAGAACATTTCAGCACTCTTTACCTTGTCCAACCACATCATCTTGCCCATCAACTTGGACATCAACATGCTCATTAGCAACAAGCTTTGCATCCCCTACAACTGCAATACAAGATGTTTTTTTAATCCCAACACATATTATAGTTAAATTTTTATTACTACACCAAATTTAATTTAAAATGTTTACTTGTATTAATAATTCTAAAATCAAAAATCCAATGGAAAATATATACCTTGAGTACTCGGATCCACATTCAAATCACCACATCCATAGTGGTTAGTTGATGTATCAGGATTGGTAGGATGCAATCCAATGTAAATAATTCTATTGCATTCATCAAAAATATATACATATAAATACAAGACAAATACTAAGAAATCTTAAGCACTCATTTTAATACGTATAAATATATTCACTTTAAAGTTTTAAACAAATTTAAAATCATTGTTTCCTTACTTTAAAAAAATATAATGATTTATATTTTTGGAACTTAATATCAAATATACTAATTGCTAAAGTATTCAATTTGAAATAAAATTCAATCGACTTATTAACCTCATCGATAGATCTAGTAAAACAACCTTGCGCATTCATTTCTTAGAGTCATTCAGCCACAGTTGTATAACCTACATTTTTTCTTGCTATCATGAATTATTTTTGTAATCAATTTCATCAAGACCAATTTTTTTGACAATTTATAAATATTTTCATATATTTTTCATTTACTTATACTTGTAACGTGTGCAACAAGTTTTTAATATCCACTTGAGCTGAGGTTGTGCTACCTATGCTTTTGTTTTCTTGCTTTAGTTGCCTTTGATGTGTTAGGAAACCTATGTGAAGTTTGAAATATATTAGGTCATATAAGTATTAAGAGTGATTATTACATAATTTCATTCTTAATATTATGACATACCTTCTTTCCTTGGGTGGTATAGTTTCTCCATCATCTAATGTTTTTTCTCAATGACATCCTTGTTAGAAAGGATAGGGTTGTCATTGCACCAAATGATTTACTTGTTAATTCTTGATACAACCAATAGTCTTATAGAACCAGAGGAGGTAGTTAAGCCATGTCATTAATCCTATGAGGGATGATGGCCTAGTGCCAACAATCCCTTCCAAACATCACTTGCCATGGCCAGTAGGATTCGAACCTATCACCAAGCTCTGATACCAAGTGTTAGAAAGGACAGGGTTTCTATTGCACCAAAAGATCAACCTATTAATGCCTAATACAACCAATAGACTTATAGAATAGTAGGAGGTAATTAAACCTTATTGCAAATCTTGTAAGGGAAGTTGGACCATTGCCAACAATCCTTTATAAAATTCTCCCACTCAATAATGGGAATATAGGGGGGCCACCGATAACAAGGCTTTTTTTTCATTTGGGTCTTATAGTTGAATATAATATACTTCAAAGCTTGGTCTGCTTTCTTAAGGAGCCTAACTCTTTGAAATACATTGGGTCCAAAAAGTGTTTTCATGGCATCAATGAGTTTTTCCTTTAACCCTTTCAATTGCAAATTCCACCTTTTAAGAAAAGAAAAAAACTATTAGATTCATAAATGAACTAAACATACCTTTTAATTGACTTGAAAAAAATGATCAAATTAAGGAAACATAATCTAACACGAAAATCAAAATATGATACCCTATGTCTATGGTTAGCCCAAATATACATAAATATTGATCATTAACCTCTTATTATAACTTAAAAATACATTAATACTTATTATATATGTGTGAACTAGGTTCACTAACCTATCAATCATATTTTCTAATGTGGGAGCTTGAGGTTGAGTTAATGCCAATTGTGATAATTTTCTTCCTATATCATTAATACACCTTTTCAATGCAACCATAGGATCATGGAATAAACAAAAATTAATGGTAAATTCAACCAACTCATTGTGAGAGTCCTCGACCTCATGGACTACATTTTCCTTTCTCTTGTCCTCATCATCACTTATTTGCGAGAGGAATATTATTAGCTCTATGTTTAGAATCAATCCAAAATAGTAGTGAAGAATTTTTTTTTTAAAAAAAATACGCATTAAAATATTTCTTGTATCTAAATTGTAAAACAACAATGAGTTTTACTCGTCGAGAAGAAGGACCATTTTCATTGTGCATATCCTATGGTTGTTGATCCATATGATAGCCTTGCGTTTCAAAAATAAAATCATTGAGACATGTTAAAAACTATGTGTTATTATTCTAAGTTGGCAAAAAAAAATTAAAAAAATTTAATGGTGTGTTTATCTTCATTCCTTGGAGTTGATTTTAAATGTGCATAATATGTAACACCTTGCCCATGATAGTGGCTTTGTTTGTATCTATGTGATTCAACTTGTAATCAATAAGAATCTATTTGCCTCCATGTATTTATTTTATTGCACATACAAATACACAATTTACCTTGTGTGCTTCAAATATATAATTAGGTCACTTCTTAATTGACATAGGTCATGTACTATTTATAAAACTTGCAATATTCCCTAATGCTTTTGGCATTCTATCAATGTATATAGATATTGTTTTACTTTGTTCACTAACTTTTTATTGTATATAATTTTCTGCAAGTGCATATCTACGCATACTTTTTTTATATCTAACAATCTACATCCAACTACACTAATCATAGCAAGGTTTGACATACTTAAACAATTAAACAACCTTGTTGTAAGAGGCCTTTATTCCATCCATGGAAAATAGGCCCAAACCATGTAATGTGGATGGTGTTATGTGATATATTCTATCTCCAACACAAAAATTAGTGTTTATTGGAAGAAGTTCATTGGGGGCCCATTTTTTCTGTGGATGTTTGTACTAAAAGGGAACATTGAATTTTCTTTTACTCTCATCATCATAAGAACATGACCCCTCTTGAGAAAGGAAAAATTCCATGTGCTTATTGAATTTCTTTTTGATATTTTGACCTCAATTCGATCTCCTTGATTTGGACATACTAAATGTCTCACTTTCTTCTTCCATTCCTATATTTTCCTCACTTGAGGAAGACAAATCTAACAAAAACCTATTTTTTGGTACCCACACTCCACAAAATAAGAGAGATAGGTGGAAATGAGAGAGATATTTTACAAATGGTAAAAGACATTAATCTATATGGGGTGTACTACCCAATGATCCATGAGATTGTGTGCGATGCTCGTGAAAGGGCTTCACATTTTTGCAATAGTAAATCAATTGCCTTATGTTAGCTAAAAATCATGATACATATAATCAAAATTACATCAAATATTAGCATCACATATGAATTATAAATAGTAAAAGGTTAAAATCATCATCATCATCATCAGTAGCAACACCATTTGCATCAAGAGCATCATATTTTTAATGTTTATATTTGTACATATGGTTTTGAAAGAAAAATTTGGTGTAATTAGTATGTCTATCTACAAAAATATTAGACATGTTGTACTTAATGTTTATATCTGTACATATGGTTTTGAAAGAAAAATTTGGTATAATTAATGTGTATATCCACAAAAATATTGGACATGTTGTACTTAATTTTTATATCAACACATATGGTTTTGAAAGAAAAATTTGGTGTAATTAATGTGTATGTCTGCAAAAATATTGGACATGTTGTACTTAATGTTTATATCTGCACATATGGTTTTGAAGAAAAAAATGGTCTATTTATGCCTCTTCATTTTGATTTTTTTCAATGGAAGCTCATCAATGGTAATAGAAAACAAGAATGCATTTTCTAAGAGTTTACAAGTGTTTAACAAAATTAATGTTTTGCAAGAAAAGGCACCTGAAGAACTAATAGCTCAGAAGCAAGAACATGGTGTTGATATTAGATCTACCTTGCTAAATCGTAATGGGTTGGGCTATTATTATTTTTCCCTATCACATTCACTTTGATAGCTATGTTAGGGAGGTGATCTCACCTAGTCCATCTTCATGACTTTGAAGTCCTTTATCATGATCTTTGGTGCTCAAATTAATGACCAAGACATTTGTGCCTTAGGGCCCTATTTGATCATCATTTGAAAGGGCCTCAATATTGACCACAAAATGTCTCTCAATATTTTTGGAGGTTTAGAGGTAATGTAATTATGATAGAGGCTTCTGTAAGGAAATGAGCCTTATGATTTTGGCATTTACATAGATGCAAAACTTGCTTCTTCAACTCCTTTGACTCCACCATTCACTGAAGTTATTCTTCAACATCCTTGGCTTCCATTTTTGGGCTAGTGTATGGAGCCTTTATATCCAACCATTCATTATAAGTTGGGGAATTCACTTCATGCCTGGCATGCAAGTGATTCATCTGCATATGCAATTTTATTACCTTGAAAAATTGTATTGATCCTACTAGCTGGGAATAGCTAATTATTCAAATTATTTTCAATTGAAAAATTATTTCTCCATCTTCAACTAACCTAGATCCTTACTCATTCTAGCTATATTATTTCACTATTGTTATATATTATAGAATAGGTTTTCAATTTATTTCTCCATGCTTTTATGATGCATAGAAAAGCCCATATCATCTTAGGATAACACCAAGAAAAGTGATTGCAAATATATGAATAAAAACCTCAAAAAGGAGTTCAATTAAATAAATAATTTTTTGGGTCTAGTGATATTTAATGAAATACTAAACTAGCTAATTATCATATACTTATAATGATCAAAGTATGCACAAAGTAAGATTTTGATACATAAAATTTTAGCAAAAAATAGAGAGAACAAAATTCAAATAATGAATCATATAATATCCAAGACAACATTGTTTACAATGTAATATCATTCTATGTATTTTGGTAGTCCACACCAAAATCAATAACAGGACAATGAGAAAGAGAATATCATACTATTAATTTTAAACATTACATTAGTTTAATATGTATCTCATTCACTTGGAAGACTTACTTGGAAAATATATGTCCTGCATAATGTTTTGAAAAAGGAAGGGTCTTAATAGGCCATATCCAAATACATAATGATATCCAAAAAATATCAAGATATAGCCATGTATAAGAACTAAAACGAGAGTACCCATGCTTACAAACCATTACCTTCAAACCACATTTCAATATGAAACCACCCATAATTAAAATGGAACTAGATACTTGGGATCCTTGCAAGGAGACTCCAATACATGCATGGTTACATCCTTGGCTTCCACTATTGGGCTATCATATGGAGTCTTCATATCAAACCATTCATTATAAGTTGGGGAATTTACTTCATGCATAGCATGCAAGTGATGCATATGCATATGCAAATTTATCACCTTCAAAAATTGTATTTGATCCTACTACCTAGGAACAATTGATTGTTCATTTTATTGTACCTAATGTGATGAAAATTCTATAGGAATTTTTAATCAACCTAGATAATTAGAAACTAGAACAATTTAACTAGGTTATAACTTGTTTCTTTCTAAAAATATCTATTATGATATGTTTTTGTAAAATTTCTTGTGAACTCTAGCTATTTTGTGTGGTCTACATTATTTTTGTGCAAGATCTTGAGGTAAGTCACTTAGCATAGATTAAGTGAGTTTTATAGTTTTATTAATTGGATTATGGAATATGTATATAGCTAGATCATTTTTTCCATTATGAGATAATATGTAATAAGCACCTTAAAAGAGATCTCTCTAACTATATAAACAAATACATGTGTAGAAAGAAATATAGATATACACATTTACAAGGAAAAGAAAAAATATTTACATTTGTACCTCTCCTTTCCCTTGAATAAAATCATAGATCAAGCACACATAGATCACAAGGGCATGACATGACAATGAAATTACAGAGCAAGGTCACAACACAACAATGAAATCGTAGAGCAAGGGCATGACATGACAATGAAATTGCAAAGAAAGGGCATGGCATGACAATGAAATTGTAGAGCAAGGGTGCATCAATGAAATTTAGAGATCATGAGGGCATAGCAAAAAAATTTACCAATCATAAGAGCATGAAAATTTTCACATCTCTTCACCCTCATTCAAAGCTTCCCACCTATTTCGTGCCTAGCTCTCCACAATCAAAACAAATGGAATTATATTTATGTCATGTTTTCTTTTTTTCTTTTTTGTTTATACTTGTGGGGGCAACACAATTGTGACTCAAAATTCTTTACTATGATGGTGTTGGGGAGAATTATAAAAAAAATAACATGAAAATCACCACGAATTACACTATCATCACAAATTGCCATCTCAAATTGACCCCAAATGTTGTAGTGCCCATTTGGTGTTTTATAAACCATGGGTTTTTACTATGGTCAAAGGGAAAATCTTAGACCTAGTATAGGTTATGAATTTTTTGAGTTTTTCTAATATTTTCAAGCCCCAATGGAAAAAGGGAAAGGTCCTATTTGAGTTAAATTACACAATTTGCAAAATTGCCAAAAGTTGTATTGTGAAAGAAAAGCTGCTTGACAACTTTTGCAAAAAGATGTCAAATTTTACATAATTTCTCCCCAATGATCAAAAACTTTGAAAAATAGTTAGATTGGTTGGGGGGAGTCTTCATATAGCCCTTATAGGTGGGTGGAAGATAGACAATGTAATTTTACATTTTGAATCAATAAAAGATCCAAATTTTCCTTGTAAAATGTTGCATTTCATGAGTGTAAAGACTAGTATAGATTGGTACATACAAATAAATGGTTGATTTGGAATCCTAAACATCTTATTAGAAGAATGCAATTGGTTTGAGGTTTTGATGTGCTCTAAAAAAAATGTTATCTATGTTTCTTTCTTGATTGCACCAAAACCCTCCATTCAGTGACCAGTTTTAGCAAAAATGTCTAAACTTGCATTCCAACTATGGGAGCTTCATTCCAATTCATAAAATGCAAGATAGGATGATGTGTTGGTTCTTGATTCAATAGTGATTTCAACTATGTTTTATGATGTGAGAAAACCTAGGAATTAGCTAGAAACCATTATAGCCAATCCACAAATAAAAAAAGACATCAAATCCTTCTCCATTTTGAATTCTACAAGATTTAGGTAGATTTACCTCGAGAAATAAACTTTATTTTCTCTTCAAATCAAGATTCATAACATGAATACCAATGACAATAGATTATTGGGCCTTATTTCTTCTAATTCAATGATCTTAAGAGATCATAACCAACTGTTTTACCAAACCCTAGACACCACGAATCATGTACAAGCTATTTTTTCACACTTAGTTAACAAAAATATAAAAGATTGATTGATTATAATATTTTTTATTATGCAAAACATTCCATTCAAATTAACTCACGATGATGGCAAGTTCCTTATCCATTGGACTAAACTCTCAGAGACAATACACCTACTTCAGGATTTTATCTCAACACTTTGTATGAAGATTTATCGATCTTATATTTATCATATCTTTACCCAAAACAATAATTTTCTTTCAATTTGCACTAAGAATTTGCATAATCCATTAGATCATTAGAAAAAGAAAAATGAAATATAATTCATAATGAATTACAATTGTAATTCAATAAACTTTTCTATCATAATTTTAGAGAACAAAAAAGAGACAAGGAAAGAGGCAAGATCTAGAATGAAAATAAACTCTCAATATTTGTATTTATTTTCTTTGAAGTTTATACAATTTGGTGATCATCTCCATAAAAATAACACAATAGACTAGCAACTATAAATTTTTATTCAATTTTGGAATTGATTTATAGTATGCATGGACTGACTTAAAAATGATAGTGACTCCTACAATGAAATATAACTCAAACCTTCCTCTAGCCTTGGGAACTCACTTAAATAGTATGAGCTGCAACAAGCTTTAGGTCTATAAGGAAAAGGACAGTTTTCCTTAGAACAAAAATATTTACAAAGGACAAAAATTACCACTATTATAAAGATGCATGAGAAAACACAAAAGTTGGTGTTTGTTTTCCTTTTGTAATAGAATGGCTCTCTCATTGATTGTCTTGTGGTGGGTCCAGTTTTGTTGTAGCATTTTTTGGTAGATCCACTACACCTAATGATTGATCATGTTCCATTTTTTGTTTTCCAAGTTGTGGGACCACTTGGCTTGCACATGTTGTATCAGGCTCTTTATTTGGATATTTATGACAATTGGTTTCTCTTCTACTAGATCATCAGTTTAAGTGGCCTTCTCCATCATTGTAGTTTGTTTCTCTTTTTCCCCTTCTATTTGAACTACATTATTTTCTAGTTATGCTTCTTATGTGGTATTTTCTTTGTGTACACTCTCCCTTTCAAATACAATTCACAACAACTATATTGTTGGAGGACATTTTGTCATCCATATGTCAAAAATTGTGTCATCTGGCCAATTAAAACTCAATATTTCGTACTCCCTTTTCAAAAAATCTCTCCCTAGTTTCAATATTTTAATAAAATCTTGTTTAAAAGAATAAAAAATTATTTTTAATTGTACAACTTAAGTGGTCCTAGCAAACAAAATGTAATTTTATTTGTTTACTACCTTATTCAACCTAATATTCATTAATTCATTGGCTAACTCTTCATTCTCTTTTATTTTGCCTATGCTTTCGAGTACATGAGGAAAGAGATAAAATATTTTAACAAGATATTTCATAAATCAATTATTTATTCTTCTTTGCAATAAGTTGCTCTTATGATCAAATTCTATAATATCATTAGTCTGATCAAATGTTTTCTCTATCTGATTATGAAAGTAATCAATACTAGAGAAACATAAGACTATAATGGTATTAAATCTTTTTATCCACTTATTTAAGATTGGCCTCAAAATGGCTTCATGATTTTTCAATTCATTGTAAATCTCTACCACCTTTAAAAATTCTTCATAAAAGAAGGGCCAAATTACCCTATCCACTAGATACAAAATTGTATCATTGATTATATGTTAATGTTCGATTCCAACTTCCGCATCTAGTGAACATACTTTGGCCTTTTCTTCTTCAATTTCCTCAACTATATAGAAATCTAGCCTTTGAGGTGTGCTTATAATTTCCACTATTGGCATAGTGTTTAAAGGTGGCATAGGGGGAGGAGGAGCAACAATTTTGAATTGGCTTGACTATCTACTTTCTTTTCTTTTAATGTCATTTGATTTCCACAATCCATTAGTAGTATCATGAGAACATTATTTTCCTTTTAATGTCTTCTTTCTTTTCTTTTCCCAAATTTGTTTTCAAACTCTGTAGTTTTATTTTCCAACTAGTATATATGTCTACCCCTTTCATTATAGTCCTCTATTACCTTTTCAAATTTCTCATTTAACTCCAAGAATTTATTTTTATCCTTGGCAGAAACCACCACCCCAAAATCTATCATTTCTTTATTCATTAGGGCCACCTTTTCACTATCAACCTCCTCAACCTTGTATACCATGAGACTATTTGTGTGCTTAGAATTTGAGACTTCTTGAATTCTAGCCTTGTCTCTCTTATGGATGGACCATATAACCTAGGCTTTTTCCTCATCACTATACTTGACCTCTTTATGGGTTTGTAACACCTCATCCTTGGTTCTCAACTGGGTCTCCTTTCCTTTCCTAACTACATCAAAGACCATTGCATTAATAATGCCCCATTCAAGCTATATCATGATTCCTGAATCTCTCAATAAATTCCTTCCTCCTATAGGGGTTAGCTATGCAAACTCTTCTATGAGGTAAGCTTTGACATCTTCTTCAATGTCAAAGTCATGTCTATCATGTTGCTATGCTTTGATCCTTTTGCATCTTGCCTCAAAAAATTTAATATTATTTTACCAAAGAAATTGAATAAAAGCTCTAGATCTAATAAAAAAATTATCATCCAAAAAATTATTTGATGCTTGCTCCACCATAAGATTAGTTTCTTTTCCTCTAAAGTCCTCTACAGTGAGGGCTAATAATGGCATGGGAGGCTCTAGAGGTGCTCCTTCCTCCACCTCTATTGTTATGATCACAACATCCCCTTGGCCTCTTATATGCCTCAATTTCTCCCTCAAGGAGTCTCCATCATCCATATATATGGGGGTCTACAAAGGCGAATATTCCTCAACCTTGGATTATGAGCATTGTTATAGTTTCTTCTTCTTTGAAGCAGGTGTAGTAGGTGGACTTTCTAAAAGTTTTCTCTTGTGGAGAGACACAAGTTGTACACTTCTTACCACCACATATCCAATCATTTTCTATAATTTCTATTTCCTTGGACTTATGATAGCTCTGCTATCCAATCTCTTTTCTATTTTAAAACTCTGGTCTAGATAGGCTTAAGGCAAAATTTCTTTCTTCTCATTTATGGTTTGCATGTAGCTAGCAAAATTATTCATAAGAACATTTGTTTTATTACCCCTGTACTTTACATCAACTAGAGGGTCATATTTTGGGTCTAAAGCACTAATGAATTCAAGAATCCTACTATATACTATCCACTTCTCTTTTCTAACCTCTTGTTCTTCTAATGAAAATTTTGTTGCAAATATTCAAGACTATGCTAACTTACTGAGAGGGGAGGGGTGAATTAGTAACTTCTAAAATTTCTACACCAATTTCAATTCTAAGTCTAATAAACCATTTAACATTTAATTGACACATATGATCTAATTGCATGCATGAGAAAATAAAAATATAAAAGCATCCACAATACTAAACACAATGATTTGGTGACCTAGAAACCTTCCAAATAGAAAGTAAAATTGGGGTGGGGATAAAACCCACAAAATTTAGTACTGTAACATAAAGTTGGCCTGTTAAGGCTTACATTGAACACTTCTGATCATTTTCCCTATTAGGAGAAAATAGGACTGCTAGGTCCACCTTGTGAGAGGATTTACAAACATATAATGAAGTATACACTCGGTAAAGAGATTTAGAAAAGAATGTTAGGTCTACCTTGTTAGAGGATTTCAACTAGTTCACCTATATATATCAATTCAATTTACAAAATTACAAAGTCGGCCAATACACAAGTTAACAAAAATATGACAAAGTTAGCCAATATGAAGATACTTGGGTTCTGAAGACTAATTCGGTGAGCTTCTGATACTCAACATCCACTGTCACTACTTGGCATCATCATGCTCTTGGTGAATGTAAAAGCTTGGTCTGTACTAATCACTTTCAAGTAGTCTTGACCTCAGTCTACACTCGTGACTCAGTAGATATTATGCAACTTGGCAAACACTGAATCAATTGGATCCCATGCAGTGGCTCAGTCAACACTACCTTCACATCACATGAACTAAGAAATCAATAACCACTAATAAACTTTTTATACACTAAATTTCTTAGCTACCACTGGAAATAGTCCAAAGGACTCGGTAGCAACTATAGAATCTCAGTAGCTGTACAGAATCTAAATAAGTATGTGTCACTAATAACAAACTTGACTGATATGTCAACAATCTCCCCCTTTGGCATTTGCGACAAAAACACTTATTAGCCCAAAACTAAATACCTTGTAATCATCACCATGTGATACTAGCTCTGTCTATTTTTGAGATTTTTCAAAATTAATCTTTGTAAGATATATATAGAGTATATTTATACCATAGCATATATCTTCTCATACTATGTAATCTTATTATGTATATGAAACTTTTCTCTTATATAAATATTTTATATGAAACCTTTCTCTTATATACATATCTCCCCCTATAACTTTGATCTTCTCCCTCTTTAACATTTCTCCCATATCTCATCTCTTCCTTTAACTCTTCTCTTCTCCCCCTTTTTGACAGTAATGCCAAAGATTTATTCAACATATTTACATGGAGGCACCAAAATGAGATAAGAATTTAGATTGTATCTTGAGGGTAATTGCCAATGTTTTATTCTAGTTTTCTTGTAAGACCTTACATGTCTGAGTGGCAATTTGCACTTTAGCTAATAGTTCAATCATTTCGTCAGCAAAAAAGAAATTGTTATCATGAATTAGGGTTTTTGAATAAACAATATATTTCTACATAGAGTTCATGATTGGAAAGATCATATTTTGTATATCAACTAGTGTGGAATAGATCCTTGCTTCTTCTCTTAACAACTTTTCCTACATATCTGACAAAAAAATGATCTTCTTAAAATGTGTAGAGCTTGAACTAGGGTCAAGTTGCAATTATTGAGCACTTGCCTTAAGATCAGTATCAATTTTGGACAATTTGTCCTTAACTTCTTTGGTATACTTGGTGATATCACATAGCTAAGCGAAAAGTGATGACACATTTAAAAAGGACACCTCAAGATTGACCAAAATTGTTTATAATTCAACTTGATTAATAGAGATTTGCTAAGAAATTTGCTCCAACACTTTATTATTGAACTTCTTTTCTGCTTTTTCTAACAACTTCTCTTGACCTTCAATGTCCTCATTGAACTTTTAGATAGCCTCTTCAAGCTAAAAAAAAAAGGTTGTGAAGAATCAAACTCAATTCCAATATCCTCAAATAAAATATTTTTAGCATCATCTAATATCTTATATTCTCTATCTCTTTCTTCTCTTAATCTTTGTTTCTTGGCCTTTTTCTGAAAAGGTTTTCCAACTATGTGCATTTGGTCTATAGATAGAATATAGAAATTCCACTTACAAATTTCTATTTTCTCATCTAGATCTATATCTTCTTCTATCTCTTTTCCTTTCAAAAATTTTATACACGATTGATCCTTAGGCTCAACTATCCATGCACTTGTTGCTTTAGTATCCAGAATAGAAAATATAGTGGATATACTCTGGCTTGTAGTAAAAATTATTATAGCACTGACTAGTGGAATACTTATAGAGATGCTAGAAGAATCCAAAATTGATGAAGTCAAAATTGTAGAATCCAAAAATCAAGTAGACAAAACTAGAGTGCTTACCATGGAAGAGCTCAATATTGAAGAAGTCAAAATTGGAGAGGAGATGACTAAAGAACTTAACTCAATAGATGAAGAGGTATATTGTAGCTCAATTGATGAAGTGGAGATCACTTCTTTCAATTATATGCAAAGCTATTTTGGTACAAAGAGTGATTGGTCATTTGATGCATCTGACGTATTCACTACCAAACTTTTTAATGCTACCTCCATACTTGATATTGTCAAAGATTTTCTCAAGGAGTGAGGAAATGAGGCAATAACTACAACTGCTATCTTTATTGGGTCATTCTCCTCATCATCTTCCTTATCTTCCTTGGTAGCTTCTGTACCTAGCTCCTCTTCTTCTTTCTTTTGTTTAGCTAATTGCTCCTTATACTCTTCATAATCAACAATAACATAATGAGTTGATTCTTCATCATCTTCTTCATCCTTACCTTCTTCTTCTTCATCATCATCTTTTACTTTAATTGGATATTCACTTGGCTTATGAAGATTTTAAACATTTTTCCAAGTGTTTGTACCATTTCTCACAACATGCTCTATATCTTTAATCAAAATTAAACAAGTATTAAACCTTAGAGTTAGTTTTTCTTCATTTCTCTTTAAAGACTCTTTTACCTCAGCATCTAATATGCTTGGTAGTAAATTCCTTAGGGTTTGTTCATATATGTCTTTTAATGTTTGCATTGCAAAATCCCATCTTGGATTTATCTTCTCTAATAATTTTTTAGAGATTTGAGAGATGATCTAGTCTAGTGAATACTTCCATTTTCCCATTTTGATCAGCACCAACTCTTCAACTTGTTTCTGTTCTGCCTTTGTTCTTGTCTCATACTTCAAGGATTTAAATTTTTTTATCCTAGAACCTTCTTCCATTTACTTTAACTTTTCTTGAAAGGTTGGAGGAGGTCTGCTAAGTACAATGTTACTTCCTTTCTTCCTAGACCTCCTAGTGAAGACTATAGTGGATGCTTTTGGAGGCTTGCTAATGATCACCTTGCCCTTTTTCTTCAAAGTTACTTCTCCATCCTCTACCTTTTCTTCATCTTCGCCTTTACCCTCAATTAACATGAGAGGTACACTAGATTTTAGTTTGGCTATTCTCCTCTTTCCTTTGTTAATTGCATGAGGTAGCTTTATTTCTGGCTCTATTCTTGCCTTTGCTTCATCATAGGTGCCAAAGTAAGTGACCTTGGGATCCATAGGTTCATTGAAAAGGGATTCAATGATATTCTTGGTCTCATCAATATTTACTTCATAGCCAAGAGGCTTTACCCATATAGTTCTAAGCATGACTACCTAGATGTATACTTTGTTACAATCAACCATAAAACACACATCATCCTTGTAATCCTCAACTAACTTCTTAGGTATCCTAAACCTATTGTTCATTTTGTCTTTGAATACATCAAAGTAGTTTTCCATGATGTTTCCATAGTTTTCTCTGATTTTTGTAATGTATTCATTTATTTGGTACAATACGAGCACATCCTTTCTCCAAACTATAGTGCTTTTAGAAGGGAAAAACTTTTGAACATGGAAGAATAAACATGTTAACAAAGAACCAAATTTGCATAGGTTATTCTTCAATTTTTTAATACTTTCCATATTCTTATTGAATTTTCATAGTAACAACTTGGCCGGGTCATAAGACAAGTTATTTTTCACCACTTTGTATACCAAGTCCATAGCTTCACATGATACACTATGTTAATGGCTTGAACTATATATCTTGTGGGCTATAATATGAATACCAAATTTGAGTTCTACATCTATAATGCTACTTATTTTCATGCCTCTACCATCCCACTCAGCTAGGGTTTTCTTTTCCAATTTATCTTGACCTAGGGTTTTGGTCATTTTGGCTTTGGTGAGCATGGGAAGGCTAGTGATTCGATGAATCATCTTCTTGGTTATCAATATTGGCTGCTCCAACCATAGATGACCATTGTGCACCTAGCTAAGAATATACCTAATCCACTTTACTTGAAACTCTTGGGGCATATGGGGAATATGAGTTAAACCTTTTTCTTCCAAATGTTTATGATCAAGTTTTAGAGTTCCATTAACACACAACTAAGCTATGGCATCATCCATCTCAAGAGTACCAATTTCTTAAATTGCACATTTAAAATGAGTTCAAATGCTATTTACAAGAAGTACCTTGGGAGGAATTTGTGATTGATCTCTACTAGGGTCTAGTGTTTCTGCAACCACGGGCACAAGATTGAAGTCTAATGCCTTCCACTCAACACCACGAACCAACATATTAGAACCTTTCTTTGCCTTCCTACTACTACTAGATTCTATTTTCACTTGGTAGCTTGAGAGAACTTCAAAAATGATTGCACAATTTTTTCTCAAATCACTTGATCACACAAAAAATAGCACTTCACAATAGCTCTTCAAAAATTCATGGTGAAAAAATGAATTTGCTTCCATGCCTTTTATCAAAATTCTACTATTAATTCTTTAACATCATGATTGATAGCCTATCATCCATTATCCAATGATCACTTGATGAAGTCTTCGTGACTTAGTAACCATAAGTGCCTATGTTACTCTTGACCTTGCTTGGTAGAGCCTATGACCCAACCTTACTCGGTAGAGAAGGTAACTCAGTGATCCCTTTGCATCTTGCATATAGATTTGGATCTTTGTCACCTTTTCAACTAGAACTATTCCTAATGTTATATTTGATAGCCTAGTTCTAGTTCTTCCTTAATAACTTAATTAGAAGTGATAGAGTCACCCAACTCTTGAGTAACTTGACCATCATTACTTAGACCAGTATCCTCAGTAGACTTAGGAATCCATTGTTGCCTCATCTACTTTCGAATGTTATCAACTTTTTCCTTCTTTTCATCTTCAATTTTGACCAATATTAATACAATTTCTAGCAATATAACCAAGTTTTGTACAAATGTAAAATCTTATAGTGGTATCTCTTTTCCTCATATGATGTTTAACACAATTCATACCAATTTGTCTATATTCTCCATAGTAATGACATCTACACTAGGTATTATAATCCCATCCAAATACTACTTTCACAATCTATTCTGTAGGGTTCAATCCCTTTTTTTTGCATTTTGATGCCTTGTGTCATTATTTCTTGCATTTATGGCATTTGCCTTCAAATTTTGTTTTCTCTTTGCATTCATTAGCCTTGTGACCATCCTAATAGCAGTTATAACATTTTCCATTGAATTTTGCTTTTCCATTACTCCAACATTTGTTACATGTATGACCTATCTTACCACAGTGATTTCAAGTGTCTTTGATTCCTTTGAGCACCTTGTTCGGAGGATTAACCTTCTTCTTTGTATCCAATTCCTACTTTTCCTTTTTCCCTATAGAGTTTTTTCTCATTTAGTTGAATAGTTTTTTCTTGAGATTTTATCATTCTTTCATTGATTTTCTTTTCAGTGTTTAGGTCATTTTTCAATCTTTCACTAATTTTATTTTCAGATCTTAGGTCATTTCTTATTCTTTTATTGATTTTTCTTTCTAAATTTAGATCATTCCTTAATCTTTCATTGATCTATCTTTGGCTCATGATTTCCTCATTTGAATTGGAGATTTGGTCCATAAGATCTACATGTTGAAGGGATTGGTACTGGATATCATTGTTTCTTCCATCCATTTCTTATTTTATCTTGTTCCTATGTTCCAAGATTTCACATAGCCTTAGTGACTAAATTTCTTGTTCTCTTTTCAGCTTTCTTATTTCTTCTTGTAGGGAACCATTCTTCTTTAGGAGTTCTTTGATTGCATCATTTTCTTCATCTGAACTGCTTGAAGGGAAAAGGTCTTCAATTATTTCTCCAATGTAGAGATTGTCATTCATTTGATTTGCAAGTTCCTTTCTTCTTTTCAAGGATTGGGAAAGTTGCTCCTTAGCTTTCTTGAGTTGTGCAATGGCCATTTCTAGATCTAACTTTTCATTGTCAATTGCCTTATCAAGTCTGAATATCTCCATATCCTTGATCTTTTGCTCAAGATGTTAAACTTTCTCTTGAGAACCACAAAGCTATGATACCAATTGTTGAAAATATTCAAGACTATGCTAAGTTACTAAGAGGGGAGGGGTGAATCAGTAACTTCTAAAATTTATACACCAATTTCAATTCTAAATCCAATAAACCATTTAACATTTAATTCAACACATTTGATCTAATTGCATGCATGAGAAACTAAAATTATAAAAGCATCCACAATAGTGAACACAATTATTTGGTGACCTAGAAGCCTTCCAAATAGAAATTAAAACTCAGGTGAGGATAAAACCCTCAAACTTTAGTACTACAACATAAAGTTGTCTTGTTAAGGCTTATGTTGATCACTTCTGATGATCTGCCCTATTAGGAGCAAATAGGACTACTAGGTTCACCTTGTGAGAGGATTTACAAACATACAATGAAGCATGCACTTGGTAAAGAGATTTAGAAAAGACTATTAGGTCTACCTTATTAGAGGATTTTGACTAGTTCACCTATTAGGATGAATCAATAGATCTCTTATTTGCAACTGATTTTGCTAATAGAGATTGCTTGATGTACTAATCACCTTTTTGTGATAGATTTTTCATTGCTGCTCCTTATGCTGATATGACCTTCATAATTATTTATCTACTACTTATATTTGCATTCTTTCACTTGCATTACATTCACATTCCATTCCATACTACTTTGATATGATACAATACATCACATATATATACCAATTCAATTTATAAAATTACAAAGTTAGCTAATACACAAGTTAACACAAATATGATAAAGCTGGCCAATATGAAGATACTCAGGTTTTGAAGACTAACTCAATCAAGTTTTGATACTCGACACCCACTATCACTACTTGGCATCATCATGCTCTTCATGAACGTACAAGCTCAGTACATACTAATCACTTTCAACTAGTCTTGAACTTGGTCTGCACTGTGACTTGGTAGATATTGTGCAACTTGGTAAACATTGAATCACTGGGTTCCCATGGAGTGGCTTGGTCAACATTGCCTTCACATCACATGAACTGAGAACTTGGCAACCACTGATAAACTTGGTATACACTAAATTACTCAGTTACCACTAGAAATAGTCCAAAGGACTCAATAGAAATTGTAGAAGCTCAGTAGCTATACAAAATCTGAATAAGTGTGTGTCACTAATAATAAACTTGACTGATATTTCAAAAATTTTATTCCTAATTATATCTTCAGGGAACTGGACAAAATGTTCATAGGATTTAGTCATTGTTCTATCTTTGAACATCTCATAGAATCCTCTAGGATCAATAAAATGGGGGTGGGACTAGGCCATTTGATATCTATCTAAAAATTTCCCAAAGTTCTTCCATCCTCCCTTTGTAATGACAACATTACGAACTACGATGAGAAAAGGAAAAATAGTACCTATGGATCTGTCCATGAGATCCTTCTCTTCATGTTCCCTTATTTGCTAAAGGAATTCTACAATTGTAACTTTTAATGGAAATTTATAGGGTGAGACATAGGGCTTCCCTTAGAAACCATATACTCTAAACACAATAGAGATTGAATATGGGATGATGTCTCCCCAATTGTGGCTCACCTTCAATCCCATGGTCTGATCAGCTCCAGCAAGGGCTGAGGTAATCCTAGATTATTTCTAGTCAATATAATCCTCAACTTAGAAGAGAAATAGTTGTCAAATCTAAAAAAGATGACATCATTGACCTCCAAGGTCATATTAGCACTCCATAGTTGGACTGGTAGTTTCTCTCCATCCTTCTCTAGCTCCAACTCCATTTCCTTGGAGAAAATAGAAAGACCTTTGTAAACACATATGTATATTCACATCAAATACTAGTAGAAGGGCTTTTCAACTTTATCTTTGTTTATACCTATTAATCCATTATGGATTTCCTCTACTAAATATGTAGAAAAATTAAAAATTGAACTCATGTCATATTGCAATTTTTGGGTGATGATGAAAAATTATAGACCCTTGGAAGTTATCTTTCTTATCCATTCCAAAAAGCTTGTAGAGGGAGAAATATAATTCTTGTGCCCTAGAATTAAAATATTTTCTTAACAGTGGCTCTAGGGTATTTATTGTAACTAGGAGTAAATGCCCTATCTTCACAAAATGCTCTTGTAGTGGCCCTCTCCTTAGGTATACCTTTGGGCATCATCCTGACCTGTAGATCCTCTAGATCAATTTTCTCATGGAATGCATGGTTAGGGTTTAACCTAAAAACTTCCCTAAGTACCTCTAGTGTAAGCCTAAGAAGGTTGTCTCATGCATGGTTTTTTACTACCCTCAACACAAGATCACATCTCTTGCCTATCATTGATGATAAATCATCATGAAAAATTAAAAAAAACCAAGAAAAATCAATTTACCAATGTTGAATTGCCAAACATTGGTCAGAGCAGTGTCATGATTTCTCTCAAAAAAAAAATTCATTAACAACTTTAAACCTCCAATAGGTGTTGTTGCATCTATTAGCTAGGTGGCTTTGTCATAAAAATCCTCACTAACCTGCAACTTAGGGTTTTTTAGAACTAACTCTTTCCCCTTAGTTGTTTCATTAGTGGACAAGGGAAATTATTCAAGAAATTCATCATGTAAATTCCTCTTCTAGTAATCTACTTTCTCTAATAAATCTCTTCCTAGAGGCATCTTATGAAATTTATCACAATTTAGAGAATAGTTTCTAGATAATCAAGAGTTTCACTTGCCCACAAACTTCCTCACTTCACTAAAAAAATTGTTTGCAACAAACTGATGTAGGAGTATCCTAGGTTGACATGTTATTTTTCTCATTCATGTTCATCCTACTAGTTGTTTTCAAGTTACAGTCATTACCAAGTTGCAGTAATTGTCGAGTGCCAGTAGTTTTGTAGTTTAAGTCGAGTTGAGGTTATCCCATGTTAGGTTAACACTTGGGTTAGTGTATTATCACATCTTACTCTATAGTGTGTGTCAAGTTCCACAGTCTATGTCAATCTATCCTTCATGTACCAAGTTACCTAGTGTATGTCAAGTGACTCTTCATGTGCCGATTTTTCCTGTTGATGTTGAGCATTAGTATTTTGGATGTGTTTTCTACATTTTTGGTGTGAGCTAACTTGTAGGATTTATTTTGATTGTGACATTTATGAAATATCTTTTCTTGAGATGTGTCTAGACTACTGTTGGGTCAACCTTTCTATTATTTAATGTTCTAGAATGTTTTATAAGCCATTTTGGCAAGTATAAATAGAGTGTTTAGGCTTAGAGTTAGGCAGTTTGGTGAAGAGATTCTGGAGAGTCTAAAGAAGAACATGAAAGTTTGGAAAGCTTTTTGAATGTGTGTTTGGAAGTGTGAATTGGATGCTATATATTAGATCTTGAATGTATTTTGTATATAGTTGTAATCCAAAAGGCCTTACAGTTGGGCATGTATGTTGATCATTTGGTGAATCAATAAAAAAACATTGCTCTCTCTCTCTCTCTCTCTCTCTGGTGGTATTCTCTTTGTTTGTTTTCTTCCATTATGTTTACATTTCAAGGTTGATTTGGATTGTTGGGTATGCATTTGACCCTAGTTGTTCTATGCAATCCTTGTGTCAGGCAGTATCAGAGACAAGTTATTCCTAAGTGTGCAAGTAGATCACCGAAGTGTGAGGATTTGTACCAAGACCTTGGTTAGGTGAAGTTTATCAGAGTGAAGGTTGTTCTTGAATGTGAAAGAAAATAAGTGAAGTGTGAGGTAGTTTGTACTAGGACTTTGGATCATGAGGAACCTTGTTTTAGATTTGGTTGCATGGATGTAGATCTATGGATTTGACCTATAACTTGCAAAGGGTTACATTCTTGCAGGAACCTATTTTTTAAAGATGGTTCATGGTAGAGAAAATGTTGATAATGTCATGTTAGATGCATTGAGATGAATTGTAGCTAGATTAGATGTTGTGAAGATAGCCTAGAGGAGAGGAGTGCATCTTGAGGATGTGAGTGATGATGAAGTAGTAGCACTGAACCCTAATTTGGAACTTGAAGAAGATCAAGATGAAGAAAGATTACTAAGAGTATTGTCTAGGGTACAATCAAAGCCTATTGTAGAATTTGTTCCTTATGATGGAAATTTGGACACCAATGTTGTGTTGGATTGGATCTCGAATATGGAGAAGTTATTTGAGTATGAAAACACTCTGAATAATAGGAAGGTGAAGATATCCATTACTACATTGAAAGGTCATTCTTCACTATGGTGGGAACATTTGCAAACTAATAGACAAAGGAGAGGAAAGGAATATATCAGAACTTGGTTGAAAATGGTAAACAAGGTAAAGAACAAATTAATTCCTACTGACTACCAAGTTACCTTGTTAAGAAAGATGCAAAATTTGAGATAAAAAGACATGATTGTAAAAGAGTATACTAAGGAATTCTATAGATTCAACTTCAGATCTAGATATGTGGATGATGATGTTGAGAAAATTGCATGATATCTAAATGGATTGAGATCTAGAATTAAAGATGAAATAAGTTCTGTGAAGTTGGAAAGTTTGGAGGAAACATATCAATATGCCTTGAAAGCTAAGGAGATCTTGACAAAGAAGCATGAACAAAGACAAAGAGCTAGAGGTGGTAGATTCCAAAGAAGTAGAGGTGGATCTTATGGTGAAGGTGCTAGGTCTGACAATTCTATGCAAAATTAAAGAAAATTTGAGTGGAAAAATGATGACAAAGACAAGATCGAGTGGAAAGGTGGTAGCTCATATTGAGGAGGATTGGTTCTTATCAAGGAAGGGGAAATTCTTATCCTAGAGGTGGTTTTTGTGGTAATTGTTTCAGATGTGGTAAAGAAGGGTATAGATCTTTTGAATTGACATAGGAAAAGATTGAAAACATAGGGCCAAAGGATCACCCAGCTATCCAAACTACCTTGCAAGAGTTAACCCAATAGAAGAAAACACAAGGAATAATAACCAAAGCAGGAAGAAGAGAGAAATACCTTTATTGATTCATCAAAACAGCTTCATAGATGCCTAGCTATAAGGCTTTTTGGGTTATGACCAATTACAAATACATTCACATTCAAAGATCTAACTACAAATTTGCACTTTCAATTTTTCTCTCTAGAATTTCTCTTCCCAAAAACAACTTCTTTTCCAACTCTTAGTCTAAAACACTCTATATATACTTACCAAAATAGCTTAAAAATCATTCTAAAACATTACATGAGAGGAAGGCTGACCCAAAAATGGTCTGGAAACATCCCAAGAAAAGATCTTAACATAAATTTCATGATTGATCTTGCAAGTTAGCTCACAACAATCACATCCAAATGTTGACACTTAGCACATGAAGGGTCACTTGGTATACACTAGGTAACTTAGCACATGAAGAGTCACTTGGCATATACTAGGTGACTTGACACATCAAGGAATTGCTACAATAACTCAACACATGAAGAAATTTCTACAGTAACTCAGCAGATGAAGGAATTGCTACAATAACTCAGCACCAAGTGCTATAGTAACTCAGCACCAACTGAGTACTATAGTAACTTAGCACCAACTAAGTGCTACAGTAACTTGGCACCAAGTGCTATAGTAACTTGGCTCCAACTAAGTTCTATAGTAACTTGGCTCTAACTGAGTGCTACAATAACTTGGATCCAACTTAGTGCTATAGTAACTCAGCTCCAACTGAGTGCTACAATAACTCAGCTCCAACTGAGTGTTATAGTAACTCATCTCCAATATGTAGGATAAACAAAATGAGTAGGATAATAAGGCAACCTAGGACACTCCTGCATCAGACAACTAGATTTGAAAGAAATGATTCTCTTGAATCATTGAGAGATAATAATCTGAGTTAAATCCAACTCAGATTGAGAAATCCATGAAGCATCTTCAATAGGCCTATTCTTCCACTTTAGCAAATATTCATAGTAATATTTTCCTCTTGTGCTCTTGCCAAGTCTCTAATCCAATATATGTTAAACTTCTTCAATTTTCTTCTTGGGATAATTTTCTAATACAACAACTTCATGCTCTAACTCATGATAATTATGCAAATTAGCAATATTGAATATAGGAGATATATCCAGGTCATTAGGTAACTCAACTTCATAAGCATTACCACTGTCAAAATTCTTCAACTTGCTATATGTTCCAACTGGGAATCTTCCTTCTTTAGATGAACCATCACCTCATCACCAACTTGAAAATCATGGTGTCTTCTAGACCGATAAGCATTCTCCTTATACTTATGATTACTTTGTTCCAACCTCAACTTCACTTCCTTATGTAAAGACTCCATAAAATCAGAAAATTCTTCTCCTATAGTGCTTCTTTTTTCATCACTAGCAACATCTCTCAAATTGATACTCCTCTAGGCTTCATTCTAGTAATAATATCAAAATGTGTCTTCCTTGTACTCCTATTCACAAAATTATTATATGAAATTCAACTTGTGCCAATACATTCTCCCAATTACTTGGCTTATTCCCAACTAAACATCTCAAAAAATTACCTAAGCTTCTATTCACAACCTCTATTTGTCCATTTGTTTGTGGATGGAATGTAGAACTAAACTTTAATTCAATACCCATCTTCTTCCACAAAATCTTCAAAAAATAACCAACAAACTTACTGTCTCTATGAGAAAGAATGCTTCTTGGTAATCCATGTAATCTCAAAATCTCTTTAAAAAAAAGTTCAGCAACATGCTCGACATCTAATGTCTTCTTACATGGTATGAAATGAGCCATCTTAGAAAATCTATCCACTACAACAAATATAAAATCATACCCCTTCACTGTCTTAGGCAATCCAAAAAAAAAATCCATACTGATATCACTCCAAGGTGTTGGAGTTGAGAAAAGCCAACTCCAAAGACGCCAAGATCACCTGCATGTGAACCTGTCAAAGAGAAGCCAAGAAGGGGAAAAGCATGGAGCACGGGCAAAACCCTAAACGGACATGAGAGCCATCATAATGCAAACACAAGAAGAAATGTATTTACAATAAGAAATGATATGATGATCGATGTTACAATGAGAGAGAGCCCGAATATAAAGAGCTCATGGAAGCTTGTAGAACAAGCTGGAAGGAGGTAGAAGATAAGATTGACAACTCAACACACATCCACAAAAAGTGGAATATGCTAAAAAAGGAGAAAACTCCCGAGTTGTCAACAACTAACCACTACATGCATTAAATATGAAATATTAAATAAATGCATGACCTAAGTAAGCTTAAGTAATAGAATAAATAATTAAATATTAATTATTTACTCTAACACCCCCCCTTAAGTGCAACTTAGGGAAATGCCTTAAGCTCACAAAGCTAAGATGAATGCATAATGGGTCCCGGCAACGAGGCCATTTTAGGTACCCAAGTACAATGCAAGAAGAAATGCAACCTTTGTAAGCGAGGAAAGAGAGAAAACCACATGGGAAAAACCCTCCCCCAAAAAGAGGTAAGAACCCAGTGAAGAGCTGAAGAAGTCTCCAACTAGGGAAATTGTCCCCTAAAACAGGAACAAGAAGTGATCATGAAGAAGCAGCATCACTGAAGCATGAAGAACCGCAAATCTGTCAAACTACTGATCTGAAGAAACCTCCATGGAAGAAGAAGGCACGAACCGAGCATGTCTATATGGTAGATGATCCATCTCACCGAAATGCATAGGTAGCCAGCCACTGCAATCGCCTTGTATATAGGATCAACCACTAAATACATAGTTCACACTATCAAACCATCGAACCATGGATGCATTAGAACACAGCATAATCCCCCCTTAATGCAGACAGGGTGTGATGACAGGCAACTGAAAAGGTGAGCCAAAATCTTCTGCAAAAGAATCAAGAACGAGGAAAGAGGAAAAGAGATACAGACACTGATAAAGACACAGTCTAACTGACTCTGCATGGGGCTAATGTCATGGAAGGGACACTCACTTGAAAAAGGGAGAATGCCTAAAACAACAAACAATAATCCCCCCCATGGTGCTTTATGAAATAGTGCAAGTACACCTGACTCAAAACAACGTTCATGACTCCCGAAATACAAAAGTGACAGTTTATCTCAGTGCGAAAATAGAAAAATGCTTCAAAAGGATAGCTACAATGATCATAACTGAAAAAGAGCTGAACCAAAAGAAAGTACAATCAAAAATAAAGCAAACCATGCCAGGAAAACGATCCTCGGGCCTAAAACACTCAAAATATCCACCATAGAGAAAAAATGCCAAAACTATGATAGAAAGAGAAGAGGCCAAAAGTGAGGAAAAAATACAACAGTTCTGAAAAGTACACAGAACTAGCTTTCCATAAATATAAAGTTTTCCAAAAACAGACATGGGACGCAAAAGATATGCATGCCGGAGTCAAAAACAGGACTTTAGACTTTAACAGAAAAAATGAGCAATAAAAAGCATCAAAACCTAAAAATACCTGCACCAAAATCTCCGTCTCGGAACCAGCTTTTCGGTGCTTCTTTCGGAACAGAAAAATACCTCTGTATGCAAGAGTTATGGCCAAAAAACCACAAGTAGGTCCAAAAGCAATCGGGAGAGGTGCATGCAAGGGTTGATGCAGTGCTGACGTCAGCAAGTCAGCCGATTAAATTTGACGGCTTGAAGGCCGTCGCAGCAAAAAAAGAGTGCCATGTGGCAATACGGACGATGATGTGGCAGGGGCCACGTGGCAATGTGCCACGTGGCACGCCTGCCACGTGTCAGTCACAGAATGCGGCAGAAGACGCCACGTGTCGCTGACTGTGCAGAGGCAGCTGAATGGTCGCTGACTCGGCTGCACAGCTGGCGGACGGTGGACGGAGAACTGGCGGAGGAGGCAGAGGAGCCACCGGCGGATGGCGGCAGACGGGCGGCGGCCGGGAGGAGGCCGGGGAGCGGGCGGCGTTGCCAGCTGCGGCCGCTGCAGGCGGCGTGGCAGCGGCGCCCAAAATATATATATATATATTTTTTTTAAAAAAATCCATCGCTGCGTCCGTACGACCGTACGACAGACTCCTGGAGGCCTCAAAAATTTGCCAAAATTTCCCTGTGTCCGAAATCGAAAAGTTTTATATGAATCCTGACTGCAAACGGCCTTCCGGATCCAATGGTGATGTCAGTTTGGTCCCAAAGTGCTCTGTAAAATCGCTGATCCCCTAATTTGAAGAAAAATTGCACAAACAAACTAGGGTTTGTGACTTCAAATCATGGCTTCAAAATTTCTTCAACGAAGCAGCAGCAGGAAGGCTCTGATACCATGTTGGAGTTGAGGAAAGCCAACTCCAAAGATGCTAAGATCACCTGCATGCGAACCTGTCAAAGAGAAGCCAAGAAGGGGAAAAGCATGGAGCACGGGCAAAACCCTAAACGGACATGAGAGCCATCATAATGCAAACACAAGAAGAAATGTATTTACAATAAGAAATGATATGATGATCGATGTTACAATGAGAGAGAGCCCGAATATAAAGAGCTCATGGAAGCTTGTAGAACAAGCTGGAAGGAGGTAGAAGATAAGATTGACAACTCAACACACATCCACAAAAAGTGGAATATGCTAAAAAAGGAGAAAACTCGCGAGTTGTCAACAACTAACCACTACATGCATTAAATATGAAATATTAGATAAATGCATGACCTAAGTAAGCTTAAGTAATAGAATAAATAATTAAATATTAATTATTTACTCTAACACAAGGTTTCTCAAGAATAGTAATAAGTGTATACAAACTAGTATTTTGATTTACTCCTTTTGTGATATGATAAACTCCACAACTCTTTACAAATTTTTGAACATCCTTATACATTTTTGGCCAATAGTACTTCTCTTTCAGAAAACTCAATGTCTTATCAATCCCAAAATGTCCAGCCAATTGACTATTATGCTTTTCCTTAATCAAATTCAACCTCATAAAACTTCTAAGAATACACAACTAAATACCTTTTAATAACATACCTTCTTGAATGAAATACTCATCATACTTACTTATGTGATCTGTCAGATTTGGTGCTCTACACTCTCTCTATGCCTCAAAAAAATTAGGATCAGCATCATACAACTCTTTCATTTTATCAAAACCAAGAACTTTAACCTTCATTTCAGTCAACAAAGAGCATCTTCTACTTAATGCATCAGAAACTCTATTAGTAACTCCACTCTTATGCTTGATAACAAATGTGAAACTTTGCAAGTACTCAACCCACTTCATATGTCTCTGATTCAATTTATGTTGACTTCCCAAGTATTGTAAAGCTCTATGATTAGTATACAATTCAAACTCTTTAGGAATAAAATAATGTCTCCACTTCTTCAAAGCTTGAACAATAGCATAAAATTTTTGATCATACACAAAATACTTCTTTTTGGCATGATTCAACTTTTCACTAAAGAAAGAAATAGGCTTACCTTCTTGAATTAATACAACTCCTATTGCATTACCACTTTCATCACATTCAACTTGAAATACTTTTTTGAAATGAGGGAAAGCCAATACAAGTAATTCAACAACCTTTTGTTTCAAATTTTCAAAACTCTTATCAGCTCCATGTGTCCACTTGAATTCATACAAACCATCTTTTGTCTTGAAAGAAGTCTTCAATTCATCACCTTCTCTGATTCTAATTTGATGATAGCCACTCTTCAAATCAATCTTGGTAAAATACTTTGTTCTACTCAAACAATCCATTATGTCATCCATCATTTCCATAGGAAACCTATATTTCACTGTTATCATGTTAATGGCTCTAGAATTAGTACATGTTCTCCATTCTCCATTCTTTTTAGGTGCTAATACAGTAGGTAGAACACATGGACTCAAAATTTCTTTGATCAAACCATTCTATAAAAACTCATTCAATTTTCTATTAAGTTCTTCATTCTCTATAGGTGTCAATCTATATGATCCTTTGTTTGGAAAACTATCTCTAGGAATCAGATCCATACAATGACTTATACTTCTTACTAGAGGTAAACCATTAGGAATATCATCAACAATAATATCTTTGTACTCATTAAGAAATTCTACAATTTTTACCATCACTTTTTCATTACTGACTTCTACTACTAAGTCATTACTACCAACACTCAGTCTTCTTTACTTCCTTTTGAAATTGCTTTCCATTAACCATGCAAACTTTTATTGTAGTACAACTAACCTCATCTAGAATTTCAATCAAAGGCAACAATGTTTGTTTCTTCCCATTTATCCAAAGAGTATATTGATTCAATCTTTCATCATGTACAACATATCTATCATATTGCCAAGGTCTACCCAACAAAATATGACAACAATCCATGGGCATAATATCATGCAAAGCTTCATCAAAGTAATGTCCAATTTTGAACTTCACAAAGCATTACTCACTTACCAATATCTTATGCTCATCTTTGATCCATGAAACATGATAAGGTTTGGGATGTTTCAGCCTCTACAATTACAACTTTGTAACCATCTCTTTTGATGCCAAATTTGTAGAACTTCAACTGTCAATGATCACTTTGTAGCATTTTCTAGCCATCTTACATCTTGTCTTGAAAAGACTTCTCCTTAAAACATGTTCCTCATCACTTCCTTTATTACATAAGGTTCTTCTCACCATTATGTTTTCTCCAACCTTAGGTCTAGTTGATGAAATCTCATCATCTCCTTGAATCACAACATTTTTGTTACCTTGCCCACTTTCAAAAGATCTACATTCAAAAGATCTATGTCCCTCTTTACCACATCTGAAACAATTACAATGAAATTCACCTCTAGAATAAGAATTACCTCTTCCTCAATAAAAATTATTGTCTCCCCAATAAGAATTACCATTTTTCTATTCAATCTTACCTTTGTCATCATTCTTCCATTCATATTTGCCTTTATCCTACACAAAAATTTCTGATCTACCACTTTCACCATAAGATCTATCTCCGTCTCTCTAGAATCTACCACCTCTACCTCTTTTTCTTTATTCATGCTTCTTTGTCAAGATCTCCTCAACTTTCAAGGCATATTGATATGCTTCTTCAACACTTTCCAACTTCAAAAAACTGATTTCATCTTGTATTCTAGATCACAATCAATTAATGTACCTTGCAATTTTCTCAACATCATCATCCATATGTTTAGATCCTCGGTATACCCTTTCACAGCCATGTCTATTTGTTTCAAATTTTGCATCTTTCTCAACAACTAACTTAGTAATCAGAAAGGAGGAATTTTTTCTTTACCTTGTTCACCATCTTTGGTCAAGTTTTGATCTTCTTCTTTCCTCTCCTTTGTCTATCCATTTGCAAGTGCTCCCACCACAGTGATGCATGACCTTTCAATCTAGTGATTGCAATCTTCACTTTTCTATTATCAAGAATGTTTTCATAATCAAAGAACTTCTCCATATTAGAGATCCAATCCAACATGGCATTGGTATCCAATTTTCCATCATAAGGAACAACTTCTATAGCAGGCTTTGAGTTTTCCCTAGACAACACTCACAGTAATCTTTCCTCATCTTGATCTTCTTTAGGTTCTAGATTATGGTTTTGTGTTGCTGCTTCATCATCACTTACATCATCAAGATGTGCTCCTCTCCTCTAGGTTGTCTCCACAACATCTAATCTAACTACAATTTGTCTCAACTGATCTAATATAGCATCATCGACATTTCTTCTACCACAAACCATCTTTACAAATCAAGTTCCTAGAAGATCATAACCCTCTGCAAATTATAGGTCAAATTCATAGATCTGCCACCCTACAACAAAATCCAAATCAAGGATCTACACAATCCAATCTCCACAAGGATGAACCTCAAGCTTTGATACCAATTGATATAGCCAAAGATTGAATAACTAGGGCCAAAGGCTCACCCAACTATCTAAATCACCCTGCAAAAGTTAATAAAATGGAGGAAAACACAAGGAACAACAACCAAAGGAGGAAGAAGAGAGAAATACTTTGATTGATTCATCAAAACATCTTCATACATACCTAGATAAAAGGCTTTCTAGGTTATGACCAATTACAAATACATTCACATTCAGGGATCCAACTGCAAATTTGTACTTTCAGTTCTCCTCTCTAAAATTACTCTTCCCAAAAACTTTTTCATTTCTAACTCTAAGCATAAAACACTCTATATATACTTGCAAAAATGGCTTATAGATCATTCTAGAACATTACATAAGAGGAAGGTTGACCCAACAACAGCCTAGAAACATCCCAAGAAAAGTTCTTAACATAAATGTCATGATCAAAATGAATCCTACAAGTTAGCTAATAAAAATCACATCCAAGTTTTCACACTGAACACATGAAGGGTCACTTGTCATACACTAGGTAACTCGGCACATGAAGAGTCACTTGGCATACACTAAGTAACTTGGCACATGAAGGAATTGCTCCACTAACTCAACACCAACTAAGTGATATAGTAACCTGGCATCAACTGAGGGATATAGTAACTCAACACCAACCGAGTCCTATAGTAACTTGGCACCAACTAAGTGCTATAGTAACTCAGCACCAAATAAGTGCTATAGTAACTTGGCTCCAACTGAGTGCTATAGTAACTTAGCTCCAACTGAGTGCTACAGTAACTCAGCTCCAACTAAGTGCTATAGTAACTCATCTCCAACTGAGTGCTATAGTAACTTGGCTCCAACTGAGTGCTACTATAACTCGACTCTAACTAAGTGTTATAGTAACTTGGCTCCAACTGAGTGCTACTATAACTCAACTCTAACTAAGTGTTATAGTAACTTGGCTCCAACTGAGTGCTATAGTAATTTGACTCTGATATCCAGGATGAACAAAATGAGCAAGATAAGAAGGAAACTTAGGATGCTCTTGCATCATGAATGTAGATCTTCTGAAAGTGGGTAAGGTAATAGAAATTTTTTGATTCAAGGAGACATTAAGGGTTCACTAAGTGGACCTAAGGCTCAAGAAAATTTGATGGTGAGAAGAACCTTATGTAATAAGCAAAGTGATGAGGAACCTATCCTTAGAAGAAATCATTTCAAGACCAGATGTAAGATGGCTAGAAAATGCTACAAGGTAATCATTTATAGTGGAAGTTCTACAAATTTTGCATCAGAAGAGTTGGTTATAAAGTTGCAGTTACAAAGGCTAAAGCATCCCAAACCCTATCATGTTTTATGGATCAAAGATGGGCATATTGGTAGGTGAACAATGTGTTGTGAAGTTCAAGATTGGACATTATTTTGATGAAGTTATATGTGATATTATGCTTATGGATTGTTGTCATATCTTTTTGGGTAGACCTTGGCAATATGATAGATATGTTGTATATGATAGAAGATTGAATCAATATACTCTTTGAGTGAATGAGAAGAAGAAAATATTGTTGCCTTTACTTGAAAGTCTAGGTTAAGTTAATTGTACTGCAATAAAGGTTTGCATGGTTACTCAAAAGCAATTTGAAAAGGAAGTAAAAAAGAATTCAATTTTTTTTTCTATAGTTCCTAGTGGACAAAAGTGTTGGTAGTAATGACTGAGCAATAGAAACTGGTAATAACTGAGTGATAGTAGATAGTGGTAGCCGAGTACTAGAAGAAAGTATAGAATTGTTGAATGAGTATAATGATATTGTTGGTGAAGATATTCCTAATGGTTTACCACCGGTAATAAGTATTAGTCATTCTATGGATCTGATTGTTAGAGCTAGCTTCCCAAAAAAAGAACCATATAGATTAACTCCTATAGAGAATGAAGAACTTAACAAACAAGCGCACAAATTATTGTAGAAGCGATTAATCAGAGAGAGTTTGAGTCCATGTATTGTACCTACTATATTAGCACCTAAGAAGAATGGAGAATGGAGAATGTGTATTGATTCTAGAGCTATTAACAAGATTACAATGAAATATAGGTTTCCTATCCTAAGGATGGATGGCATAATGGACTATTTGAGTGGAGAAAAGTATTTTACCAAGATTTATTTGAAGAGTGGCTATCACCAGATCAGAATCAGAGAAGGTGATGAATGGAAGACTGCTTTCAAGACAAAAGATGGTTTTTATGAATGGTTGGTTATGCCTTTTGGTTTGACTAGTGCACCTAGTACTTTCATAAGGTTGATGAATGAAGTTTTGAAAATATTTTTGGGTAAGTTTATGATTTTTTATTTGGATGATATTTTGATATTTAGAAAGACTAAGGAAGAACATCTTGAGCATGTTGGATAAGTATTGCAAAGGTTGAAAGAGGAGAAGTTGATAATTAATCTAAAAAACTATTCTTTTGTGCAAGAGGAGATTGTGTATTTGGGATTTGTGATTTTAGTTGATGGTTTGAGAATGGATCTAGAGAAGGCTAAAGAGATTTTGGAATGACCTACACCTAAGAATGTGGGTGAGGTAAGATCATTTCATGATTTGGCTAGTTTCCACAGAAATTTTATAAAGAGTTTTAGTTTTGTTTGTAATGCTATGACTGAGAAAATGAGAGGAGATAAAAAGGAATTCAAGTGGACACATGGAGCTGATAAGAGTTTTGAGACTTTGAAACAAAAGGTTGTTGAATTACCCATATTGGCTTTGCCTAATTTCAATAAGGTATTTCAATTTGAATGTGATGCAATTGGTAGTGCAATAGGAGTTGTATTAAGTAAAAAAGGTAAACCTATTGTTTTCTTTAGTGAGATGTTGAATGATAATAAAAGGAAATATTCTATGTATGATCAAGAGTTCTATGCTATTATTCAATCTTTGAGGTGGAGACATTATCTAATTCCTAAGGAGTTTGTGTTGTATACTGATCATAAAGCTTTATAGTACTTGGGAAGTCAACATAAATTGAATCAGAGACATATATAGAAGGTTGAGTATTTCCAAAGTTATACATTTGTGATTAAGCATAATATGGAGTTAGTAATAGAGTTGCTAATCCATTGAGTAGAAGATGTTCTTTGTTGACTGAAATGAAGGTTGAAGTTCTTGGTTTTGATGAAATGAAAGTGTTGTATGATATTGATCCTGATTTTTTTGAAATGTGGAGAGAATGTAGAGAACCAAGGCTAACAGATCATGTTAGTAAGTCTAATGAATATTTTATTCAAGAAGGTATGTTTTTCAAATGTATTTAGTTATGTATCCCTAGAATTTCTATGAGGTTGAATTTGATTAAGGAAAAGAATAGTGGTGGATTGGCTAGACATTTTGGAATTGATAAGATATTGAGTTTGCTGAAGGAGAAGTATTATTGGACACAAATGTATAAGGATGTTTAGAAATTTGTGAAGAGTTGTGGAATTTTTCAAGTTACAAAAGAAGTTAGGATACTAGATTGTATACACCTATTTTTATTCCTAAGAAACCTTGGAGTGACATTAGTATGGATTTTTTTCTTGGATTGCCTAAAACAAAAAAGGGGTATAATTCTATATTTGTTGTTGTGGATAGATTTTCTAAAATGGCTCATTTTATAACATGTATGAAGACATTAGATATTAAGCATGTTGTTGAACTTTTCTTCAAAGAGATTGTTAGATTGCATGGATTACCAAGAAGCATAATTTTTGACAGAGATAGTAAGTTTGGTTTTTTTTTTGCAAAACTTTGTGGAAGAAGATGGTAACTGAGTTGAAGTTTAGTTCCACACTCCATCTATAGACTAATGGACAAATAGAGGTTATGAATAGAAGCTTGCATAATTTTGCTGAGATGCTTAGTTGGAGATGAAACACATAATTGGGAGATGGTATTGGTAAAAGTTGAGTTTGCATATAATAATTCTATGAATAGGAGTACATGGAAGACATCTTTTGAGATTATTACCAGAATGAAGCCTAGAAGAGTATTAGATTTAAGAGATGTTTTTGGTGAAGAGAAGAGAAGTGTTGTAGGAGAAGAATTTGTTGATTTTATGGAGTCTTTGCATAAGAAGTGAAGCTAAAGTTGGAACAAAGTAATAAAAAATAAAAGAAAAATGTTGATAAGTCTAGAAGACATCATGTTTTTGAAGTTGGTGATGAGGTGATGGTTCATTTGAAGAAAAGAAGATTTCTAGTTGGAACATATAGTAAGCTAAATATGAAGAAGTTTGGACATTGTAAGATCTTGAAGAAGTTTGATAGTGGAAAGGCTTATGAAGTTGAATTACCTGATGAAATGGATATATCTCCTATATTCAATGTTGTTGATCTATATAAGTATAATGAGTCAGATGATGAAGTTGTTGTACTTGATGATTATCCTAAGAAGAAGATTAAAGAGGTCAAATAGATATTGGATCAGAGAGTTGGTAAAAGTACAAGAGGAAAGGACTCCTATGAATATTTGGTAAAGTGGAAGAAAAAACCAATTGAAGATGCTATATGGATTTCTCAATCTAAGTTGGATTCAACATGGGTTGTGGCACTTGCATGATTCAGGAGAATCAATTCTTTCTACCTAGATTGTCTAATGTAGGAGCATCCTAGGTTGATGTGTTACTCTTCTCATTTATCTTCATTATGCCAATTGTTATCGAGTTACAATCATGACCAATTTGTAGCAATTGTCAAGTGCCAGTAATTTTGTAGTTTAAGCTGAGTTGAGGTTATCCCATGTTATGTTAACACTTAGGTTAGTATGTTATCACATCTCACTCTGTAGTGTGTGCTGAGTTCCACAGTCTTTGTTGATCTATCCTTTATGTGTTAAGTTACCTAGTATATGTCGAGTGACTCTTCATGTGCTAGGTTTTCCTATTCATGCTAAGCATTAGTATTTTGGATGTGTTTTCTATATTTATGGTGCAGACTGACTTGCAAGATTTATTTTGATCATAAAATTTATGATAAGATCTTTTCTTGGTATGTGTCTATATTATTTTTGGGTTGGCCTTTCTATTATGTAATGTTTTAGAATGTTCTATAAGACATTTTAGCAAGTATAAATAGAGTTTTTAGGCTTAGAGTTAGGAAGTTTAGTAGAGAGATTCTGGAGAGTCTAGAGTAGAATGTGAAAGCTTGGAAATATTGTTTCATATGTGTTTGGAGGTGCAAATTGGATATTGGATATTAGATCTTGAATGTATTTTTTATCTGGTCATAACCTAGAAGGCCTTATAGCTAGTCATGTATGTTGATTATTTAATGGATCAATAAAAGAACATTGTTCTCTCTTTGTGTGGTGTTGTTCTCTTTGTGTATTTTCTTCCATTGTGTTTACATTGCAAGGTTGATTTGTATTACTTGGTGTGCCTTTGGCCCTAGTTGTTCTATACCCTCCTTGCATCACAAACAAAGCTTGAGGAAATGCAATATGAACTTATGTTCTTCTACAATCAAATTCTCTTTCACTGGGTACTAAATAATGAATTGATTAACAATTTTCATGAAAATTATTTTTCACATAAACTCACATTGATTGACATTAATGTTTTAGTAATCAAATTCCAAGTAGAGCCAAAATTTTGAAATTTGGCCATCGATTTGGAAAGATCAAATGGTTTTGTTTTAAACTTCAAAGGTTGTATTACCTTTTTGGAAATCTTGACATGTGTCATCACATTGCTTTCTCAATTTAGCTAAAGATTGAGCATCCTTAAAATGTGAGAAAGTAATGATCAAAAAATATTGATCATTATTTAATCAATGATCCTAGAAGATCCTAGTTGTCACTATTGAGTTTAGGTCCACTAAGAAACATATCAAACACTTGCATTCTCACTTTAGTTAATCTTTGCATAAATTTACAAAGAGAGAATGTGACAAGAATTTATCTTCATCGAATCAACAACTTGTAAGATGAATTATTTTATATTGCTTGAGAACCAAAAAGAGGGGCCTATAGGGACATGTGTCATCTTGACACTTTCTTTCTTTAGTTAATCATCATGCAACTTTTAAAAATGAGAAAGCAACAATTGTCAATCTACCTTTAATCAATGATAATGAAAATGACTTACCTAGGGTTAAGAACTTAAAACAAAATAAAGGGTGAGTTAACCCAAAAAAAACCTAAGTTGAAAAGAGTCATGTGCTAGGGTAATGCATATTTTCACAAAAATAATTAAAAGACTATGTGAAAACTATATAAAAGGAATTTTCAAATATCTTTAGGGATTTATTTAAAAAGACTTCCCATTCATATTTGAAAATTCAAACAATGTCAACCAAATTTTAGGAACCTAGGGCACAAATGACATTAGTGAAACAATAATTAGGGATTTTTCTAGGGCATAATCAATCAAAAGACACATAATTCCTAATTACAAAACAATAACTGGATTTTTCACTAAAATTTTGCTGATTTTTTAACATGTGAAAAATTGAACTAACAATATGTACTATAGCACCCCTGAAGGATGGGAGATAGAAAGAAAGACAACTAATTTTGCTAGCAATCCCTAGGCCAAACATCTCTATGTGTTTGTTATAGGACAATAAGTATTGAAGTGTTGTAGGCACTTCAGGAATGTATGAAACCATTCGAAGGGTGGAATATGATCTCTAGTAGAACCATACACATTTCCCAGTTGGTGGCTTAACCTAGTCAATCAACTAATTCATACTTCCTTCACAAGCCCTAGCAATTAGGCCTAACAAAGGGTAATTGCTGCATTTTTGGTAAGGGGATCGTTTGACTAGTTGGGAGTCTAAAAATTTGGAATCTTAAGCTTCTTCCAAAAGGGTATCCATATATGAACTTTTTTTAAAGTCCTTTTGCACAATATCAAACTAAACCTTGATTTCCTCATTGATAGGACTAATTGGGGGCTCCTAGGGCTAAAAGGCATTTTTTCTATATATAGCCTTTGGAAATAATATAGTCTATTCAAACCCACTAGTTTGAGTTTGTCAAGATTGTTTAGGAACCTTTCCATTCCCCTATGAACTCATAGGTTCCTTTTTCAACCATAAACCTATTATCTTGTGATTTTATACTTTTAGACCTAGTTTTACTCTTTTGGATGCCAAGGCCAAGTTTTTTACTAACATTATTCCAAAGGTGTAGGACCCTCTCTTGAATCCATTTTTGGGTATTTTAAGTATTCTTAGGCCACACCACATAATAGTTTCCTATATAAGGGAGAGCTCTACATCAATTAGAACTTGGGAAGGTAGTGTTTTAGCATGAGTCTAACATACCTTATGTAGCCCTAGAAATTTTATCTATTGCAACACCTACACCTAACTCATCATCAATAGTCAAGCTCTTGACATCACAATATGATGATGATGATGACCAAAAAGGGTTAATGAGCTCATTGAGAAAGTTATTTGTGTTGATATTTTTACACTACTAAGAAACAAAATACTTAATACCAAGATGGTGAAGATCACTATAACCTGAGGATTAGCTACTTCCTATAAAAAACTATATGTTCTTCAAATATGGACCCAACTTCAACAAAATCATGCAAGATTTTCTACTCTTTTGGCTCTGCAAAACCAAGGCAAGTGGACCTGAGGGAAAAAGATTCACAACCTGGTACTACATTCACACTTCATTCACTGCATGATATCTTGTAAAAATATTCATCCCCTATAGTAGATTGGTCACAATTCTTTTTTAGATTTATAGATAATTCTGTGAAATAGTAGCTAACTAAGACTTAGAGGTTAAATGTAAACAATTGCTGACTAGCTTTGACATTCTTCAAACATTAAAAGTAAAATTGATATTGATTTTTAGATTTTTTCTTGACATCTTTCTATGATCTTTCCATATGCTAATTGGAATAGTTGATCAATGCCTCATCCATTGGGATTCAAAGTATATCCAATCTCTTGACCTAATTGATTGCATTACAATCAACTTTATCAACAATTCTCACTAAAACTCATTCTTTCACATATCCTTTTACTACCTGGATACCCTATCATATTCATCAAAGCATTTACTTAATTCATTAAAATAAAAGAAATAATGACTTGATATACAACTTATCCTAGTTGTATTCAATTGGACAAGCTTTTCTTGTACAATCTCAAGATAACCAAATGATAAAAATAGAGACAATATTCAAAGAGAAAAATGTGGGGAAATTTCATCTTTATATTAATTCTCTTAGAAAGTAATATAACATTGTAATATAAGTCAAAAAAAAATTCAAGATGAGACACTATGATTCTATAACATCAAAGTATTCTCAAAATTTGTAGAGAAGTACATCAAAGAGTTGATATCAAGAAAATTGGATTGAACAAAGCTTAGTAAAATTAAAATTATACAATGACTTGGACCCTTTCTCTAGCCCTATAATCCCACTTATATAGTGTGAGATGCAACAAGCTTCAGGCATAGAGAAACTGACAGTTGTCCTTAAGACAAAAAGATATTTATTTTGTTACTGTCATAAAAGAAAAAAATTGGTAGTACAAAATGTCTTTCATCATGAATATTCTTATCAAAATGCAATCTAGGAAGATGCAAAAGATGTTGACATAAGCAAAAATGAGAAAATACCAAAATCTATTTTTTTGGTATTTTCTATGTTCTAGTATTTTGCATTTTTGGAGGTCTTGGGGAATTTTTGGGCTTTATTAGGGAAACAAGTCATAGCAATATGCTTTAGACTTTAGACACAAAATGTAGAACTTTAGAAGATCTTTCCAAAATTTCTAACGGTTTATGATTTCGAGCTATGATTAGAAAGTTATGAATTCTACAAGTAGACATATTTTTTAATATAGATTTTTGTAGTTTTTATAGTTGTTTGGATTTATTTTGTAATTAATTATCTTGTGGACTCTTCATTTTCATTTCCAAGGGATAGTGATGACCCTTGGGATCCATCATACTTGTATAAACTCTATTTTTGAATGGAATGGATGACTTTTGGCTTGCAAATCATCTATTGTGGTATTTTAATGATTTTCCAATTAATTCACAATATTGCAAGTTGTACACCAAGTATTGTAATCTAAATTCTTAATAAAGATCGTATTCTTTAGTGAGGACCACTTTCTAATAAAAATTTTTCTGCTAAGGATTTTATGATTTCCTTTGTTTTTGTTCTTCTTCTTCAAATTGTGTGATAGTTGGTCCTACATATGATGGGCCTTGTTGTAGTACTTGCAAGCTGAGTTGAACCTAAGGTATCCAATCCATGTCATCTTGTACTAACAAATTAATAGTCACTATCAGTTGTCCTGTTGCCAACTCATCATTTTAGGGCCCTATTATGGTAAGAACAATTGGTTTCTTATCCTTGTCCTCATCTAGTTTTACTGATGTGTCAATTATTTGTACTTCATCATGTTCCACTTCATCATCATTAGTTTCATCACTTCTAGTTGCTTTGTGTGAATGAAATTTTCCATCCACTTCTCAAAAAGTGTATCATGTGGCCAATTAAAATGTTGAATATCATGTTTCTTCTTCATCATATACTCTCCAATTTTATAAATCTCAACAAAATCTTCCCTCAAAAAATCAAAGAATAATTGAACTTTTACATCTTCTTTAGTTGTAGCTGCCCACCATGCATTTCCTTTTCCTTTATGACCTTATTTATTCAAAGGCATGATACATCATTCAATTCTTGGCCACATTCCTCCTTATTTTTCAACTTATCCTTTTTATCTAGGGCATGTGGGAAGAGTTCAAAATTAATACTCTTATACTTGTCAAGATAACTTATGATCCTTTTTTGCAATACAACTCTCTTATCATCAAACTTTGATATATCATTGGTTAAATCATTAGTCTTTTCTATATACTCGTAGGATAAACTAATAACAAAAAAATATAGAAGAGTAACATTCTTATTCCTTCTACTCCATTTGTTGACAATTGGCTTCAGGGCATCATCATTTGCTTTCAACTCTTTCCATGTATTTAGTACCTTTGTTAACTACTCATAGAAAGTTGTCCAATCAATCTTATTAACTAAATACATTATGGCTTTCCTTAACCTATCATCATATTGGATCTCCAACTCTACATGAAATGCCCATAATTTACCCTTTTCTTCTTCAAAGTACTCTACGACATAATACTAAGATCTCTGTGGTATGCCTAGAATCTCAATAAGAGGATTGGATTTAAATGGCTCCACTAGTGGATAAGGATAAGTAATTTTAAGCCTACTAGATTGCCCTTGGTGTCCCATCAATTTATTTTCTAGTTCAATTCTCTTTTGAAATTATTTATTATAGGTAGCTAAAACTTTCTCATACTTTTCTTGTAACTCTAACCTTTCTCTTTTATTCCTTTGAGTTGTGGCTAAAGTGAGATTGTCTGATCTAACACCTAATTCTACAACCTCTTCACTTGTAGTTTCCTCAACTCTCTTCACAATTAAATTTCCTATCAAGCCAGTGTCATTAGGTTGGGAGAAGCTAGTTCTGGATCTTTTTTCCATTAACTATATTACCAGTGTAGCATGATCCTCACTAAAATTAGCACCTTTCATTTATTTCTTCCCTTTCTCATTTGTACTTAATTTTTTTGTGACAAAATTAAAAATCACTGCATCTGCAATATCCCAATTGGGCAGCAGCAAAACCCCGAATGATTTTATCATTTTCCTTCCTTCTTCTAGAGTCAAGTTCTTAAATTCCTACATCATTTCTTCCTTTATATGGTTTTACAAATATACCTCCTCCATTTCATAATTTTTTATCTTCATTTTATTACATTTCTCTTTAAAAAGTCTCATGTTTGTCCTGCAAGAAAACTAATAGAAGGCTCTGACCTTAACAAAATTATCACAAAAAATGAGTTGTTAGCTAACTTGTTCTACCACAGGGTCCAACTCCCTCCCTCTATAATAAAAAATAGTTAGCTTAAGGCTTGGCATAGGAGGTTCCTGAGGATTTCCCTCTTCCAATTCTAATTTAGTAATGAAAATTCCCCCTTGGGATCCTAGCTATTCCACCTACTCCTTAGTGAGTCATTCATCTCCTATGTGTAATGAGGATTGAGTGGGTGAATACTCCTATATCTAAGGCAATTGTTCCTTTTCTATCCTCTACCTCTTGGGCATAGGCTCATCAGTTCTCTCCTCTAGGATAGTACTAGTTAATTGTATTATTTGTTTTCCTTTATCAACCGTGGACCTTTTATTTTGAATTATATTATAACCAGGTCTTTTTTAACAACTAATTGTCTTGTTCCTACTACAAGCATGAAAGAAAACCTTCTCATGACCTCTCAGGCCTTATCAAGAAAAGAATTAATAAAGAATAATTTCTTCTCATTCATGACTTCCATAATCTTACGAAAAGTAGTAATCAATTTATTCAATTTATCTGCCTCTATGTTTGCATCATCTAGAGGCTTATAATTATTATCAAAATAATTAATAAATTTCAAAACCCTAGATTAAACTCTCTACTTCTCCTTTTTTATCTCTTTCTCTTACAAAGAGAACTTATTCCTTATTATGTCTTCAGGGAAGTAGGGTTGATGCTCTTTTGAAGTAGTTTTATCCCTTCATTTGAATACATAAAAAAACCCCTCACTATCACAAAAATAGACATGGGATACAACCATTTTATACTAGTCCAATAATTTATATAGGAACACCCAACCACCCTTAGTGATTATGAACTAGTGAGCCATAGTACAAGTGGGGAAAATTGAGCCCCTAGATCTATCAGCCAATTGTGCTTCCTCCAATCCACCTATCTGCCATAGCATTTCAGCTATCCCTACCTTTAGAGGCACTTGGTAAGGTAGTACATGGGGAGTCCCTTGGAAACTATAAACCCTAAAAACTATAGAAACAAGGTAAGCTATAATATCTGCCCAATTCTGGGATATCTTCAAACTAGAAGGATTGTCCATAGGCCTGATAAAATCTAGCAGTGCCTTGGGAATTCTGGGATTGTTCCTTAATATGAGGCTTCTCAACCTTGATGCAAAATACCTATAAAATCTAACAAAGTTGGCCTCCTCTGCATCTTAGGTCATATATGCACTCCATAACTAGACTAGTAGAGCTTCTCCTTCATATTTCTCTATTCAAAACCATTGCCCTTTCAAGGTAGCTAACCCCTTTAAATAAGAATGTGTGCATCAACAATGAATAATGGCCAAATTTCTTTTCCACCTTGCTCTTTGAAATCCCATTGAATCCTATATGAATCTCCTCTACTACATAAGATGCAAAATCAAGGATAATATCCATACCAAAAGAAGAGATTTGTGTCATCATATACATGAACTTTATTGGCATAAAATTTTGTTCATCCTCCCCAAAAACCATAAACAAAGTTATGCATATATATGGCCCTAGTAGTGAAAAATTCCTTCTTAAAGGGTTCTTTAATTGATGTTGTAACAAAAGTCAAATTCTCAATTATGGTTAGGTGTTCTCTCAATGCACCTTACCTAACCTGATCCTTCTTAGACAAGTACTCTTTCTCCAAGCCCTAAAAATTAATGGGTTCATGGTAATTTGTGACTAGCTCCAAACCAAAAACCTCTCAGATGAATTCATCATTAATCCTTATTAGAGGTTCCCCATCTACTCTCTTTACTATCCTGGCTATGGGGTTGTAATTCTTGTCTATGGCTATAAGAAGGTTTGAATCCATGAAAACCCCAAGGACCACTAGTTTACCAGAATCAAAATTCCAAATATTCCATGGGGGGCAAACAACTTTCTTTCTTAAAAGGATGGAGCCTTGTTTTGGAGGTAATAACATCCCTAACCCAATTCCCTTTATCTTATAAACCATCTGCAATCTTGAGCCTAGGGTTTATAGGAATTAGCTTTTTTATTTGGGCTGACTCATTCATGGACTCAATTAATTGTTCTATAAAATCATCATGTATGTTTCTACTAGCATATTCTACCTTCCCCAAAAAACCCTTCTTTTGAGGCATATTTGATAAAAATGTAGAATACCATAATGCTTTGAACTATATGATGAATTAAGAAACCTACTTGGCTCTTTGCTATCCTTTTTGAAGTTTTGCAATTAACAATGGATATAGAAAACTCTTTTGCAATTCAACTAGGCAAGAACAAATTTTCAACAAGTTCTTGGCTCTCTGAAAATTTGAAATTTGTTTGCATAGAGAAGAATTTTTGAAATCCTGCAACATATCTCTAGTTTTACTTCACATAGGGAGCCTTATTCTTCATAAATGGATTGTAAGGAAAATAGGGTGGCACCACCTTCTAATTTAAAAAAAAAAGCCATCAATTTTTAAAAATCTAATGATTGAGGAATAAAATCATTAATGACTCAATTTCAATTCTCTAGCTTAGTGGTTAACCCAGTTAAAACTTTCCATATAGGTCTTTCCTTTCAAAGATGACATGTTACAATGGACCCATTGGCACTTTTGGACATGTGTCACACTCTTGCTATGTCGCTAAGCATAAACATCAAGAAACTTCTCATAGCGACATACTAATCATCACTAATGTTTCCTTGATTAGATGATGAACATTCCATGACCATTCCATTAAAAATGTGGTGAGTATGCCTAACTTTTCTTTGGTCACCATGTCACGAATAGTAAAAATCAAGTAATTTCTTATAATGACATAGTGACCATGGTCAATCCTAAAGAGATCTAATAGCACAAATCAGCAAGTACATTTCTTCGAGTGTGGATCCATAGTGGCATATGAGATCATACCATTGTAACATGCTAACATGGCCATTAATGATAGGTCATCTTTATAGCACTACTTTTAAAATATGGTCTTGTCGTATTTCTATTTCAGAGCGATCACCATGTGGCAAGCAATAAAGTTTGAGCAAATTTTCATAGCAACATGGTGACCACTATCAATCTTAAAGAGATCTAATGGTGTGGATCAATAGTAACTTCTTGTTAGTGTGTATCTTTAATTATATTTGACACTTCTAACAAGCTGACCTACTAATGAGGCTTATTAATGGAAATTAAAATCATGGTGCTTGTATTTAGGTTTGGGTCCACTGTATGTCCTTTTTACGACGGTTGCTATGTTACTAAGGGTAAAAACCTTGCAATTTCCAATAGTGACAATGTGACCATTGTCAATCTTAAAGAGATTTGATGGTATAGGAAATTCACTTTGAAACCATGCTTATTTACTAACTATGTCCCGCATGTAATGGTTGCTTGGTTGTCTGTTGCTAGCAGTAAAAGGCACACAATTTCTTATAGGGGCATGGAAACCACCGTAAATTTTGAAAATATATGATGGTAAAGATCATTTTGGGAACTATAGGGAACAAAATGAATAATCTTTTAAAAGGTTCCCAAAAAGGGGTAATTTTAGAAATGATTTTCCCACTTGATTATAAGGAAAAGGCATACAACCTAAAAAACTTTCTTAGGGAAAAACTTTTGCTAACATCATTATTAGACTGTCTTATGTCACTAGTTGACCGTGCATCTCTAGATTATATCTCTGTTAGAAGATATAATACAAATATAAAAAAATTATTCTTAGGCACTCTATCTCTATACTACTCTTTGTAAATCAGGCATATCTTCCATACATCTTCAACTTAGACATTGTGCATTGAACCTTAACATTAGGAAAAAATATAGAACATGTCCATGAATGTGAATCACATTACAATCATAACATTTTCCATACAACTAAGATCTATGTATGCTACTCTATCAATCTTCATAGACTTACTACTATGTTGACATCATTAACAAACACAATCATGATTATAACATGTCAATATTGTCCAATGCTTAGGATACTCCCCTAAATGAATACCTTCATCATTCATGCTAACAATCTCTCCCTTTGGAATTGATGGAAACATAGATATAAAACACCTAATTTCCAAGAATACCAAATAGTACTCTTTTGTTGCTATTGTTGTTCTCATCTTTTCAAATCCTCTTCATCAATCAAATCTAAAAACCTCTAGAACATTGCTCTATTCTAAATCTCCCTAATAAATTATTTCTTCCCCATACTATAGAAACTAGAAAATGAGTTAAATGCATAACATACTATGAGCAAATCACAAAACTCAATCAACATACGTTAGCACCCACTAGTCTACCATGAAAGCCAAACTAATCAAAAGAAAGCAAACATAATTAAAAACTCCCTTTTTTGTTTGTAGCTCCCATGTCCTTCTTTCTTCTTCAAATGATTGTAGCTCCAAAGTTGCCTATAGTGCACACAAAATTCAAGCAAAAGTCTATGATGTGGATAATGCCATGAGAATACTAGAAGTTCTGATTTGAATGTGAGAGATGCAGTGAGAAATCTAAAAGAAATTAGGACCTAAAGACTTCCAAGACTTCAAGGACTTCCAAGACTCAAGGATTTCCAAGACTCGAGGATTTCTAGGACTGAAAATGAGAGGAAGAATGCTCATTTTATAATGGGCATGGAGGATGAGAGCATTGGATTTTTCACCCATAGATATGCGATGTGGCAAGAGATTCCTTTGAGAATCTGTGATGCATATGACAAAATATTCCAATTGTAAGATTCTATGACGCATGGAAGTCAAACTTGGCTAAATGTGGAAGAGAATCTATGACATGTCATAAGACATCTCAACCCACTTAAAGCCAAGAATCTATGACGAATAATCCAAATAGGGACATGCGTAAGAAATAAGAATATTTGATTATGACAAGTCTTATCTAGGTGTCAAAGGAGAATCCATGAGGTGTCATATCCAAGTGTCACTATGATGCAATATTTTATGGAATATTTGAATTAAAAATCCTTTTATTCACAAAATAAGAATTAGTAGAAAATGGAATTAATGATAGAAAATGGAACTTAGGAAATTAAGAATTTTCATGGTTTGCGAATGATGAGCCAATTAACTAATAAAATTAATTAATTGAGGATGATAATTAGGAAGAATAATTAGAAAGAATAATAGGATTAAATTATGGGTTATTTAATCCTATAGAGAAAATTAGTAGATGATTGGCCAAATTGGCTAAATAAATGCAACTGTATCCTTTGATGAAAATGTAATGATAATGGATATTGAATAAGATGAATGTAGATAGACCAAAACCATGGTCAAATTGATTGATAGATCATAATTGATAACATGCCAAGGACACATGACATGAATTGGTTGATATGTAACATTTAATCAACATTGTAAATGCTACAGGATCGAGGTTGATTGATAAGGTTGATCATAATAACATCAACAAACACTGTCAATATTATTAAAATGGTTGATGATGCCATGATTCAACATTGAAAGCCTCAACAATGTCAAAGATTGAATGACATGAATGATAGTTTGACCTAGCACTGAGAGCCACGAAAGTACTAAGATCAAATTGATAAGATTGATAGGTTGATAGGTTTCCAAGACACTGAAAGCCACAACAATGCCTATGATTAGATAAATGATGTTTGATTTGGAATGTTTGATATGTTTTAGGTTTATTAGGACTGATTTTGAGTGATTCTGAGTTGATTTGGGGTGATTCTGAGTGATTTTGAGTTCATTTGGGGTGATTTTGAGTTGATATGAAATGGTTTCAAGTTGATTTGATATGATTTCAAAATTGATGTGAAAGAGCATACAAATGACAAAACATGGTCAATATGGCCAAAAGATCAGAGTTAGTAGAATGAGAAAATGGGACAAATTAGTATGAAGAAGTGATGAAACCGTAGATGCAAACCATTTTTGAGCATCTACACATACATACTTAGGAGATGTTTTTCATGCATTCTTCTCCCCCATTGACATCAATGACAAAGGCTTCATTATGTCAATTTATTGCTCCAATTTATAACCAACTCGAGAGTCTAAAGACACTATTCAATACCAAATACCAAGATTCCTCAATGACTTATTTCATGTTAGATACTACCCCATATAGGAAGCATTGGAATTCAATCTATTCTAATAATAGTGCTATGTGCCACTGGACTAATGCAGTCTTTGTATCATCTACTCAAAATTAGGCAAGGGCATAACTCCAAGCATACCTCTCAAGTACTCAAATGTATCTTTAGGTAGGGGCTCCATAAAGGTATTTTCAATTTTATATTAAGTACTCACATATTCCAATATAATCTTTTTCCTACTACCTTCTCTCTTAAGACATGATACTTAATAGATATATGCTTAGTCTTAAAATGCAACATAGGATTCTTAGACATACTTACTATACTTGTGTCATCAAGGTATATGATAATAGGTTTTGTAAACTCAACCCTAATATCTTTTAGCATCTATTTCATCCACATAACTTGATTAAAATTATGTTTTTTTCTACTACATCCTCTTCCTCATCTATACTCTATTAAATGTATGCAGTTGTGTTTATTTCTTAGCCAAGAAACCAATCTTCCTCCAAGAAAAAATGTTCCACCACTAGTGTTTTTTCTGTCATCGATACTACCTACCCAATCCACATCAGTATATGCACATAGAGTGAAATCACCTTATCTATCATACCATATTCTATAATGAGATGTCCCTTTCAAATAGGTTAATATCCTCTTTATGGCTGCATAATAATACTAAGGGCTCTAATAATAATAAACCTCTAATAATGGATCTGTACATCTTCTTCTCAATTGTAGGTGTCTCATCCTTGCTAGATAACTTGTGACCAATTATCATAGGTGTACCAACAGCCTTACAACTTTCCAATCCAAATCTCTTCAACAAATCTTTCAATTACTTGGCTTGTGAAATGAAAATTCCATCACTATTCTGCACAATCTACAATGCTAGGAAAAACTATTGGAATACTTTAGAATAACTAAGATTGGAGGGGGGTGGGGGTGAATCAATTATCCAAGGTCTAAATGTATAAATAAAAATTTTCATAGCTTAGTGAACCCATAAAATATTATTCATCATGCATGCACCCATAAGATTATGCAATCACTTAAAACTTATAGGTTACTATCAAATCAATTTGCAAAAATGTAAAGCATAAAACATAATAGATTCATCAACACATTTGACACAATAATTTACGTGGAAACCCAATTTGGGAAAAACCATCAGTAATATGCTACTATTTTCACTCTTCTAAAGTGATACCTTGTGAAAGGCCAACCCTGTTAAAGGTTACAATACACACTGCTAAATGTGACCATATTAAATGATTTCAATCACCTTGTTAGTAGTGAGCCTTGTTAGAGGACTTTAGACAATTCACTTGGAATGTCACCGAGTTAAAGAATTTACAAATGATTGTTAGGTCAACCTGTTGGGACTAAAAATTACATGGTCAATTTTGAGAACTATTGAAAAAATCAAGCCCTTAAATGCTTTTAAATGAGATTGTACCCGGTTGTTAGTCTGAGGCCTAAGAGGTGTTTAATGTTTCTAACACCTTTAATTTAGTGCATCTATGTGTTCTATGAAGTTAAAATAACATTTCAAACCATTCTGCGAAGTCCCATTTTGAGCTAGTGTCAAAATTTGCAATTCTAGCAAGTGTCAAATAGCGATCAGAGGCCCAGTTTGCATCTGAATATCTTTTACCCAGGACTGTTTCATGACTAGTCACTTTGGGGATGTTTAGTGTCCATAATAGAGAACCTATGTTTCAATTTTCAAGTCTTTTTGAATCCGTTTGACTAGATTTTGCACCCCACAAAAGTTGGTCATTTATTGTTTTGTGCATTTAACTAGTTGTTCACAATTCTGGAAAGCCCTGTTCGACCAATCATATCTTTGACCCAGTTGACCCAAATGAAAAAATTCTTTTTGCATTGTGTTCTAGGGGTAAGACACTTCATATGTTCCAATTTTGAGATCATCTTGAATCCATTTGATCAGTTTGCTAACATGATCAAAAACCCAGTTTGCATTGTTTTGTTACGGCTAAGGTATCCAGATTAATCCGTACCCCTGTTCGGCATGTTATAACTTTGATCTTGTGATTGGATAGCCTAAATGGATTTTACCATTGTGTTGTGTCCTAGAAATGCTTGAAGCATGCCAGTTCTTAAGTCATGATGAATCCATTTGCATACTTTCTTATGTCCGTACATTTGCCAAAAATCACTTTTTGACACATTTGCCAGTTAAAATTTCCAAGTGCCTGTTTTCGAAAATTTGCCAAATGTGCCCTGTGATTCTTCATGAGCCCAAAACATGGAATTATATCCTCTTCATGGCAAAGAACTTATATCCTAGTTTTCAAAACCCCAAGTGATCAATAACCCAGTTTATAATGCCGAACCCGAGCCCAGTTTATGTTTTTTAACATTGTTTGCCTGCAGAGTAATTGAAGTATGGATGTTCGGCAATTAAAATATTTTGACTGGGAATCCATCATGGGTTGAAAATTTGCAGTGTGAGAGAGTATGCAGGATTAAACACTCATGCCGATTTTCATGGCCTGGTTACTTGATTGAGTTAGTTTTTACGGCCACCTGGCGGGCCTTCAGACACAAATTTCACACTAGTGCAGAAATGATTTAAAATGAAATTTTAAATTGATTGTTTTACATACAATCATTACAATGCTTCACTGTAGTCATTGCCATTATCTTAGTTCACTAAATGTACGAGATTGGACTTTTTCTCAATGATAAAAGAATCAAATAAATGTGAAGGGCTATTTGTTTTGACAATATAATGTTTTAAAACAAGAAGAAAACTAAGAAAATGTGCAGATGCGTTGAGCAAAATAGAGGGCTTTCATGCCATAACAGAGGCATCACCAGGAAAAGAGTCATTCATCCATAGGCAAGGAAGAAGGGAAGCACTAGCTGAGAGTCTCATGTTTTAAATAAGATAACCAGCAAGGAACTCCATGTGTTGGAGCAAATCACAGAGCAGCCCACGTTTTTGGGGCATCCATATGTTGCAGGGCGTCCAAAGAGTAGAATAAAGATTACAAAGGGAAATGCCACTTTTCGAGGCAATAGGAACAACAAAAGGCTCCACGTTTTGGCATAGGGACCATGAAAAATGCATCTCACACACTAAATGGAGCCCCACAATTAAAAGGCAAGTCCATGGCAGCAAATAATGCAGCAATGCACATTTTTGAGAGGGGCCATGTGAGGATAAGTGCAGGAATTTACACAATGGGGAGGCCCATCAGAGATGGCACATGATCCATGTATGAACAAGGGAGCTATTCACTAAAAAAAAAAAAACTTTGAAACTGTTTTATCCCATATTCATTGTGGGAAAGAAGTTTTGATTATTTAAATACAAATCTTTACCAATGCTTAGTGTCAGCAAGACAAAGGCTTTTATAAAGCCAAAGCTAGTGCAGGTGGGTCCGTGGTTGGTTGGAGACAAGTAAAATTTTGAAGAAAAACGTGCAGACAAAAGGATGACGTCAGCAAATCCGACCAAAAAAGTCAAAAATCTGGTAGGTCGCTATGTCGCTTGCCGAAAAATCTCAAAAAATCCAGCTAGCGATATAGCGAGGTTGCCAGAAAACTCAAGAATCCGGCAAGAGTCAAATCAACGAATCAACACATGACACATGGCGATATGGTCAAACCAAGTTTGACCCGAGTGAAACATATGGTGGAATTTTCAAAGGTTAAAAACAAAAAAAAAAATTAAAATTTTTTTCTAAAAGATCACGTGGGGTAGATTTTTTAAATAAATTTTCACTTATCATATAGTTTGAAACTATATAAAAGTTAAATTTTTTGCAAAACTACATGGAAGTCATGAACAAGACTGAGATTTTCAAAAGGCAATATCTGGGGCAATTTTTAACCAAATTGGGCACTCCAATATACCATCGAAACCGGGAAGATCTGAATTTTCCGAATTTGAGGTTGGTTCTTGCACAGGTGCTCACCAGTTTGAGTTATAGGTCAATTTGTGTTTCTTGGGGCATTAGCGACAGAATGAGCAAACTTGATTCTAGAGCATCAAAATTGGTTAGAGGACAATTTTAAAAGCTTGTCGGGATCTTAATATGGAGAAAAATCAACTCTCAGCAGTTTTCTTGCATTTTGGAGGTCACTGTGAACTGATTTTCACTTTTTACATTGAGTTCTTTTTTTTCATCAAAATCAGTTACATTATTTCATCATTAGGTTGCTGAGATATTTGATGCTCTTGAGAGGTAAAATGAAAAGATTTGATTCACCAGTTGAGGGGAAAGATTAAAGAGTTGTTTTAACCTGTTAAGAAGGTTTTTCAGATAGACAAGTGTCAATTGCAAATCAAATCCGGGAATTGCCTTCTCCATACATATTTTGTCTTCTTCCCTGAAAAAATGGTTGGTTGGTTTTATTTTTCCAGTTATTTGAGCTCTGCTCAGGCTGTGAAAGCCACACACCCAGCATATCTCATATGAACAGCATATGAATTTCATAGATAGTTCTGATACAGTAGTGTGATCTTGTATCTTGTTTTATGCATTCCTAATGTACTTATTTCAAGGAGATAAATGCAATGTACAGAAGGTTTTGAATTTCAATATAATTCTGTCTCCTTTCTTGTTGAATTTGTAATTTTATATGTTTAAGAACAAAGATCTTGAACCTATTTGCAATTGCCCGGTTGTATGTTTGAGGTTTTCTTGCCTTTGACTCAAGGAGTCATATAATTGCTTGTGGTTTTAGACAGGGTTGCAGATTCATTGAGAAGGATGCGTGAAAGTATGGGGTTATATTGGATATTGTTGTTTGATTCATAAGGTGAACAGACTGAACATGAATGTTTCTACATATACCATATGTTGAGTGATGTTCAAGGATGCATAATTCTAGAGTATAGGATTTCCCTAATGGATAAGGCACTGGTCATTTGTAGGATCATCAAGTTTTTGCTGCATATTAGACATGCTGTCTTTTCTCAATATAAATCAATCATTTTCCCTTCATGTTGAAGTGGACATAAAAGTTTAAACCCTCACTCAGTTTATGAATAATATAGGTTTGCACCTAGCTATTGTAGAATCTATGTTGTTTCATAAGCCATTAGGAGAAATAAGGGTTTCTATCTGCTTTGTATTAGATTCAGTGTATGCTTTGACAACTGGTACCATATAAGGAATCTATAGGTTCACCCGCCTAGGTTTTGCAGAGCTTGAACTACAGAAGGAGTATAGCCTTATAGTTGGCCTGGTGTTTGAATGGATGTGTTGATAATGGGAGTTAGCTACCCCTAGATGCATCTTGTTCTCATCAGGGTAATTGGAAATGGGTAACATTTTCAAACACCAACACAACCTTAATCCAAATGATTTACCCTAAATTGATACAATCATTAGAGAGTAACAGTAAGGAATTGATCTACTACAACTTAAAACTTCATTTGCAGATTACAGATCATTGTTCAGTCCTTAATTTTACTTGGCCATCATAACTTTTAGCTCTATTAGCTTGTTCACCCTTCAAGCATTAATCTCCTTAAGTCTCCTTTCTTAACATGACATTGCAAACTCTTCTCTTAGATGACCTGATGAAGCAAAACCCTTAACTCCTTGCCTTCCTTAGGTTCTCATGCATGACAACCTTGCTTCATGACAAGCGATTCCTCTAAATAGGAAATTAAGATATTTTTCTGCTCATTCTCCATCATCCAATCTAGGGTTTGGATGGATCAGGTAGGATACAATGCATCTACCCCATATCTCATATCTCTTCTAGAAACTTCTCCTAGAATCCACTTTGAATTCACCTAAAAATGCCTTACCTTAAATTTTGTGCCACCAACTCATCAACTTTATCTTCCACCTAGTCCACATAATCTAAGAAAATAAACTTGTTGGCTTAGATTCATCGAATTCATGATTTATTAAATAATTTAGTAGCTTTTCATTATCAAGCTTTCGATGCTTGGCACATACTACATTTCTTGACATCCACTATGAGATTAATCAACATGAAATAAAGTTTATTTGTTCTTAGCATCAACTAATTTTTACTCAACATCTACTATTCTACTCAATATACACTAGAATGAACTTTTACTTGGCTCCAACTGATTTTCTTCTTGGCTTGCTTTGTCTTTGTTGGACACCTACTATCCACTCAGTCAAGCTTGGCAAACAAGCTTTATGTAACTTATTCTTCTAAACTTTCTTAGTGTAACTAACATTTGTAACCTTAACTAGATTATTAATACATCATGTCATCACTATCTTAACTAATTCTTGTACTTCATTACATAATCATAACTCAACCTTTCCTCTAGGTGCTATTGTTACATATTTTCATCAAATCTTCTTCATCAATCAAATAAGTGATAGTACATAAATCTTATAAGCAGTTGTCTTACTAGAAAATATTAGGTTTGACATCAGTGATAAAACAATGAATATTGAAATACATAGTCTTTTTCAACAATCTCCCTATTTCAATCTAGTTTCAATAATATCCCTAAATAATGATCTTTTCAATCTGATCTAAATGATCTCCCTCTTTCGAATTGATGGCAAACCAAATTGATCAACCAAATCAACCAAATGGTAAACACCTTGTTGAACCAAACTAACTAGGTTAAAATAGTAAGACAATACCAAAAAAGAAAATAATTCCTTGTATTAAAATCTCTACCTTTATCAACAACTTCCATCTTCTGATTAGGTTGCAAAATTCTTTCTTATGAATCCCTTTTACTATATATCCCTCTTAATAGGTAAATGTTAGGATTTCTCTTTCTTTACTCTCCTAATCAACAATAGTCTTCTTTAGAAATTAACACCCTCTTAGGATTAATGAAATCTTTCTCTTTGATAATAATCTCTTGATACAATCTCTCTCTCTCTCTCTCTCTCTCTCTCTCTCTCTCTCTCTCTCTCTCTCTCTCAATCAATAGAACTTTCTTGATCAACAACTTATCTCCCTCTTTGACAAACATGTGAAAGACTTGTGATCTTTAACATTACAAATATAAAAACTTTCAGTTTCTTCAATTTCTCCCTCTATCACCTTACCTATGACTGACTTGAATTTTTAGCTTTTTGATTACTTTAGGCAGTTCCTAAAGTAAGATCCTCTACATCAATGTGTAACATATGAAAATTAGCTTGTTTGATGTAGAGCACTCCTCTTGTTACTTAGATAACCTTCGATAGGAGTATCATCCCTAGTTTACCTCTTAGATACTCATGAGCATCCTTAGGTAATGCTTTTGTGAAGATATCAACAATTTTTTCTTTTGTGTTGACATATTCCATCTTCACCTCTTTATCTTGAACTAACTCTCTCAAGTAATGATACTTGATTGCAATGTGCTTAGTCTTTATGTGCATCACATGATTCTTTGATATATTGATAACACTTGTATTATCACAATAAAGTAGCAGTGATTCTATGATCTCTTCCTTCATACCTTTGAGTAGTTGTTTGATCCATACAATGTTTGTACAATTTATAGCAGCATCAACATATTTAGCTTTAGCAGTAGATTATGAAGTATAATTTTATTTCTTGCTAGTCCATGTAACTAGTCTTTTACCTAAGAAAAATGCTCCTCTACTAGTGCTCTTTCTATCATCAATGTTTCTAGCCCAATTAGCATCAATGTAGGATCTTAATTCAATTTTTTCATTCTTCTTATAGTATAGACCAAACTCTTTTTATCCTTTTAGATATCTCATTATTCTCCTTACAACCATTAAATGATTCTCTCTAGGATTAGTAGAGAATCTTGCAACTATCACTACAGATAATGCAATATTAGGTCTACTATGTACTACATATTGCAATTTTCCAATCATAGACCTATACAATGTTTGATTCACCTTAGCTAAATCATCATTCTTTAACAACTTGTATCTTGTCACCGTAGGTGTACTTACTGATTTGGAATCCTCCAATCTAAAAGTTTTCAATATTTCCTTGACATACTTTGATTGAGTGATGTATATGCCATATAACATTTGATATACTTGCAAATCCACAAAAAAATTAATCTCTCCAAGCATAGACATCTCAAATTCTTGCTTCATTTGATTTGCAAAATCTTTACATAAAGCATCTTGACCTCCAAATATGATATCTTCAACAAAAAAATTTAGATAAAAAAATACATTTTCCTTTCTTTCTCTTCATGTATAGATTTTTGTTATCATCAGTCCTTTCAAATCCAATCTTCACAAGATAATTATGAAGTATCTCATACCATGCTCTTGGTTCTTGTTTCAAACCATATAGAGCCTTGTGTATTCTACATACCATGTTTTTATTGTTATCATCAACAAAACCTTCTAGTTATTTAATGTAAACTTCTTCCTCTAATATACCATTTAGAAATGTAAATTTAACATCCATTTGATAAACATTGAAACTTTTGTATGCAGAATAAACAAGTTCTTACTCCTTCCAATCTAGCAATAGGAGAAAATGTCTCTCCATAGTCAATTCCTTCTTCTTGTGCACATCCCTTGCAAACTAGTCTTTCTTTGTTCCTTATGACTTCACCATTTTCATCTAGCTTGTTTCTAAATAACCACTCGGTACCAATCACATTTTTTTCTTTTGGTTTAGGAACTAGACTCCATGTTTTATTTTTCTCAATTTGTTCAATCTCTTCTTCCGTGGCTTTACTCTAGTAATCATCTTCTAATGCATATCTCACTAATTTCGGTTCTTTTATGCTCAAAAAACATGTATCACTTCTCAAGTTATTTATTTTCATTGGTCTAGCATATTTATCTCCAATGATTTGAGTAGCAGGATGATGTCTTTTGACATACATAGATAATCTTGGTTCAATTCTGGTATTTTCATTTTGTCTTTCAACTTTAGAGTCACTGTGTACATCTCTATAATGTATCATAGCATCTCTTTCATGTACACTAATCTTAGAATCAGAATGTGCATCCACTTTATTCTATAACTCATCATCTAAATGTAGCTCAGTTCCTGAATGTAGCTCTTCATTTATAGGGTGTGACTCGACAGTCACTGAAACTTTTTTATTTGTAGCTTGATTTGCAGCATCTTCATTAGCAAGTAAATCTTCATAAAAGTATACAAAAAAATTGTATTCTTTTGGTTCTTTCATAGGTTCAACCTCATATATCTCTGTATGTTCATCAAATTTCACATTTGCACTTTCCAAAATTTTGTTAGTGTTAGTATTCAAACACTTGTAAGCTTTACTTCTTGTGGAGTATCATAGGAATATACCTTCTTCACTTTTTGCATCAAGTTTACCATTCCTAACATCTTTAAGAATGTAACATTTACTTCCAAATAACTTAAAGTATTTTACATTGGGTGAGTATCCATACCATAGTTTAAAAGGTGTTGACTAAGTACCTTTCTTGATTTGCACATAGTTCAAGGTATATACAATTGTACTTACAACATCTCTCTAGTATTTCAAAGAAACATTCTTCTCCATCATGAGTGTTCTAGCATAGTCCATTATAGATATGTTCCTCCTTTAGGCTATTCCATTTTGTGGAGGTGTTCTAGGGGCATATGTTTGTCTTTTAATTCCTTTTTCATTACAAAACATTTCAAACTCATTTTATGTGAATTCTCCTCTATTAGATCTCAAACACTTTAGAATTTTACCTATTTCCTTCTCAAATCTTGCTAAGTACCACTTAAACATGTGGAAAGCATCAAATTTCTATTTTAGAAACATAATTGTCATTATCCTAGAATTGTCATCAACAAGTATCATAATGTACTTATCTCCTTTGTAGCTTTGTACATCAATTGGTCCATACAACTTAGTATGAAAAATCTCTTGTATTCCTTTATAGGCATATGTTTTACTCTTAAAACTTGACTTTTTCATTTTGCCTAATTGACATTGTTTGCACATTACATTATCAGGATTCTTCAACTTAGGCAAACCTCTAACTTTCTTCATGTTATTGATACTGACCAAGTTATCAAAGTTAACATGACATAACCTCTTGTGCCATAGCCATACATTATCAAATTTTACAAAAAAATAAGTAGCATCCTCTATATCAAGATAGAATAGATTACTTCTATTTGATCACCATTTACAATTAGTTTCCCATTTGTGTCATATATCTTAGCAATTTTTTTTTCAAACTCAACCTTACATCCCAAATTATTCAGATGTGACACAATCAACAAATTATATTTAAGTCCTTCAACATAGTAAGAATTGTCACATAAAATCTTAGCTATGAGTTTGATAGAATCAAACATGGTGCATCATTACCAAATCTTACACCATTTCCATCATAACAATTCAAGTTAATGAACTTTTGTATCTAGTCATGTAACATGAACACCCACTGTCAATGATCCATCTATCATTATTGTTCACACAAGTCACAAGTGGAGTTGCCTCATCTTAATCAAATTCATCCTTCATTGCAACATACACCACCTCATCATCATGTTCATTAGATTCTTCTTTCATTTCCTCTTTAGCAATGTAGTATGACTTCTTGCCTTTGTCTTTGTAATCCTTGTTGTCTTCATCTCTTTTTCTCTTGTACTTGTCATTAACTCTGTAGTTCTTCTTCTCTAGACATCTAGCAACAATATGACCAACCTCATTACTATTGAAACAAATGATGGGTAACTTACCTTTGAACTTGCCTAAGTTAACTTTGTGGAATTTTCTTTCCACTAGTGCTTCAAGTTGTTCAACATCCTCATCATCTATATCACTATCACTAGACACATACTTCTTCTTTTTCCTTTTCTTCTTCTCATCAAGTTTCTTTAATGATACTTTATCTTTGAAAGTAGATTCAATCTTTTAAGGTTTGTAATTATCAAAGTTAGATAGCTCAAAAGCAATGAGTCTACCTACTAGTCCTTCAAGTGATAGTTTATTCCATAGAATACATCTTAGCTCTTGAATTGTAGAAACTCTAATAGCATATATAGGCAATAATGTCCTTAAAAAATTTCTTAGTACAGTATCATCATCTATAGTACCAAAAGCTCCTCTTATTGAATTAATAAGTTTTTTTTATCCTTTCAACATATTGAGCAATATTCTCACTTTCTTCCATTCTCATATCATCAAACTTACCTCTGAGACTTTCAGCTTTGGCTCTTAGAACATTTGGATCTCCTCCATAGATAGTGGTTAGGGCATCCCACATTTTCTTTGCACTCTGAAGGCCTTTGATATCATCAAAATTGACATAACTTAGGGCAAAGGCAATCTCTAGCATTTCCTAGTTGTTTTCTTTCTTCTTCTTCATATCGTCAGTAGCAGGAGCACCAACAGGATCAATATGCTCCACAGAAATGGTAGATTGTGCATAATCTCCAAGTCCTCCAAGGTGTAGCTTCATCAAACTTTGTCATGTAAAAAGTTATCTCTATTGAGATTGTGTACTTCTCTTTTTGACATCTTAATCTTTGTGCTTCTAGTACCTTCAAACTAGTCCTCTTAAGTAGATGGCTTCGATACCAATTCTTGGAATAGTCTAGAATAACTGAGAGGAGATGGGGTTGAATCAATTATCCAAGGTCAAGATGTATAAATAAAACTTTTCATAGCTTAGTGAACCCATTAAATTATATTCATCATACATGCATTTATAAGATTATGCAATCACTTAAAACTTGTAAGTTACTGTCAAATCGACTTGCAGAAATGTAAAGCATGAAACATAACATATTCATCAACACACTTAACATAATGATTTATGTGGAAACCAAATTTGGGAAAAACCACCAGTAACATGCTATGCTTTTCACTCTTCTGAAGTGATGCCCTGTGAAAGTGCAACCCTATTAAAGGTTACAATACAAATTGTTATTAAATGTGACCTTGTTAAATGATTTCAATCACCATATTAAGAGTGAGCCCTATTAGAGGACTTTAGACCTTTCTCTTGGAATGTCACCTAGTTAAAATGTTTACAAATGACTATTAGGTCAACCTTAATCCAAAGGATTTACCCTAAACTGATACAATTGTTAGAGAGTGATAGTAAGGCTTTGATTTGATACAACTTACAACTTCATTTGCAGATTATAGATCATTTTTTAGTCCTCAATTCTACTTGTCCTTAATACTTTGCAGCTTTGTTAGCTTTTTCACCCTTCAATCATTCATCTCCTTAAGCCTTCTTACTTAGCATCCCATAATAAACTCTTCTCTTAGTTCACCTAATGAAGCAAAACCCTTGACTCCTTGTCTTCCTTAGGTTTGAGCACATGACAACCTTGCTTCATGACAAACCATTCCTATAAATAGAAAATTAAGATATTTTGCCACTCATTCTCCATCATCCAATTTAGGGTTTGGATGGATTAGGTAGGATACAATGTATCTACTCCATACATCATATCTCTTCTAGAAACTTCTCCTAGAATCCAATTTGAATTCACCTAAAAATGGTTTACCTTGAATGTTCTGTCACTAGCTCATCAACCTTGTCTTCTAGCTGGTTCACATTATCTAAGAAAACAAACTTGTTAGCTCAGATTCATCAAATTCATGATCTTTTAAATAATGCAGCAACTTGACATTATCAAACTTCTGATGCTGAGCACATACTATATTTCTCGACATCCACTATGAGATTACTCAACATGAACTAAAGTATACTAGTGTTAAGCATCAACTAAACTTTACTTAGCATACACTGTTCTACTCGACATACACTAGAATGAACTTTTACTCTGCTCCAACTAATTTTTTGCTTTACTTTCTTTTTCTTTTCTCAACACCTACTATCCACTTAGTCAAGCTTGGCAAACAAACTTTGTGTAACTTGTTCTTCTAAAATTTCTTAGTGTAACCAACCTTTGTAACCTTAAGTAGATTATCAATACATCATGTCATAACTATCTTAATTGATTCTTGTACTTCATTACATAATCATAACTCAACCTTTTCTCTAGGTGCTATTGTTACATCTTTTGATCAAATCTTCTTCATCAATCAAATAAATGATAGTACTTAAATCTTATAAGTGGTTGTCTTACCATAAAATAGTAGGTTTGGTATCAATGACAAAACAATGAATATTGAAACACATAGTCTTTTTTAACAATCTCCCTCTTTCAATCTAGTTTTAACAATCTCCGTTAACAATGATCTTTTCATTTCTCCTATCATACTCATCTCAAATTCATTCTTTATTTCTTCAAAAAAATTATCACTTGCTTCATCAATAGCTCCAAATATTATGTCATCAAAAATTATTACTATTTTTTTTTAAATCAAAAAGTGACATAGCACTTATATAATATATGTATTAATAAACTAGTTCAAGGGCTCATCAGAGAAAGAACTAGCAAGAAAACTCTGAATAATTGCTGAAATACAAAGGTGTTATAAGCTGATATGTCATACCAGGCATACCTACAACAAAATATAATTTCTCTACACTAAGAAAGAGTACCCAAAATATGATATATATCAATACTCAACAATGATCAGGGTCCAATTATGCTAATGAACCTCTCCTTCTGAAAGATTTAACTAAAATAAAGAGATTTTTGAACCTCCCATCTAACTGGAGCATTTGTGAACATGCATAAAGAATGTGCAAACTAATAGCCATGTGTCGATCAATTATAGTACTAGTTTCTATTAAGCTTCATTCATCTTCTTTTTGTCCCAAATATGGCACTCTGCTAAGCATGGGAATTTCAAAAAAAAAACCTCTGAATGGAAAGATTCAAATATGGAGCCTTCACAACCAAGATTAGCTAGACAATTAGCTAGTTTATTGCCCTCCCTCAGAGTATGAGAGAAACAAGTAGCTTGAAAAGAATCAATTAAATCCTAGCATTGTTTAAGGATACAAGCTAGTTTCTAGGTATGAGAAGATCATGAGAGGCAAGAGTTTATAATTACCTAAGAATCACCTTCAATATGGATGGTGGAAACATTACATCTCTTTGCCAAAATTAGACCTGCCAATAGGGCTTGAGCTTCTGCAAGGTTGCTAGTACCAACTGGTAAAACATCTACTTTGATTCCAACTACTTCACCTTGTCAATTCCTAATACAAGTACCCAATCTTGAGTTACTAGGGTTCCCACAAGAGAAACCATCAAAATTTAACTTTAGAAAAAATTTAGAGGGGGGAGATCATTTTACATGAAGTCGATTAGATTGATGATTAGAATTCTAGTTTGCAGAGAAACCTAGAGGCAACTTAATTTGTTTCCAGAGTTTTAGAAGAAGATAATCCCAAGAAGATACTAAAATTGTATTCATACAATTGAATATATTTGCATTTACCCTTTCTAAAATTGCATTCTCAATCCCATCTAGAACAAATTCTAGGTTTGATTTTTCATTACAAAAAATGATCTTGTTATGTTCCCACCAGATGGCCCACACCATAGTAGTTGGGATGCACTTCCAAATACTAGCAAATAGAGATCTTGAGAATAGAACTGGCCAAGACTAAAATAGGCCCCAAAGACTATTTGGCAGAGGTAAAGACATTTGAAGCTTGTTCAACACAAAAATTTAACACTAATAAGTAAAGGGACACTGGAGAAGGAGGTGATCATTAGATTATAGCTCCTTGTTGCATAATTTACAAATAAAAGATATAGCAATACCTAGGCTAGACAACCATTCACTAGTGAGTATTCTTTTTCTAAGGGCTAGCCAAGAAAAAAATCCAGCCTTGGGCAACACAGTGGAGTTCCAACAAAAGGAAAAAGCTCTACACTTCCTGCTTGAATTATATGTTTGTCATAGACCATAATAACCTAGTTGGGGCCCATATAGCTATATCTTCCCTATTAGAAAGAAAAAAAATTCTTTCAGCAAGAGAGTCCCTCAAGGAAAGGAGACTTGGCTAACTAAGAATATTTGTTAGAGATTATTTCCAGAGAACCCTTCTTGAATGAATTTTAATAGCCAAAACATAGTCCCAAAAAGAGGAGCCCCACTTAGCTTTTAGGACTTGGCATGCTTCATCCAACTTTTCTTGTCTACATAGAGGGGAAAATCCATTCCATGAGTCTTCCCAAAACTTTACTTTCTCTCCACTGTGAATTTACCAAGTAACATAATTACAAACAATATCCTTTGAAGACATCATAAAGTTCCATATGGTTGAACCTAAAGGAAGATTAGACATAGTAAAAATTTTGGAAGGACTTAGAGAATCTAAGTATTTTTCTTGCATGATTGAACACCATTTTGCATGAGATTTTGTATAAATTTGCCACACAAGCTTGCCCCCAAAAGCCTTATTTCTAGTAGCAATATCATGTAACCCCACACCCCTAGATGCCTTATCATGAGACATTTCAAGCAAAGAAACAAGAGGAAGCTTCTTTTTATCTAACAAAATTCCTTTCCATATAAAGTCTCTAATAATCTTTTGAATTTGCAAGATTATAGAAGAGGGAGCATTAAGAATTGAAAAGTAATAGTTTGGGATAGTTGTTAGGACAACTTTAACTAGCAAAATATAGCCTGACAAAGATAACCATCTAGCTTTCCAAGTAGAGATCCTAGCCCTAATTTGGTCAATGATAGGAAGCGAAAAAGTTTTCTTGTTTGTTCCCATAAAAAAAGGAATTCCAAGATAAACAGATGGGAGGTGATCCACTAGGAAACCCAAAGTTGAAGAAATCCTCTGAGCTACTACATCATTAGTGTTGAAAATGAAAATTTTGGATTTTTTGGCATTGATTCTCTGACCAAAAACTTACGAATATATGTCCAAGGCATATTTAATATGGTTAGCTTCCTTTACATTTGACGTACCAAAAAGAAGAGTATCATCAACAAATAGGGAATGGGTAACTATGATAGATGTACGAGGATTCAAAATTCCTTGCCATAAGCCCAATTGTGAAGATCTATTGATGAATCTGCTAAAAGCATCAACCATAAGAATAAATAAAACTAGAGATATTGGATCACCCTGAAAAATCCCTTGAGAAGAGGGGAAAAAACCAATTGACTCTCCATTAATAATGACTGAAAACTAGGCACCAAAAATACAATTTTTGATCCATCTGCACCACTTATCTAAAAAACCAAATTTGGAAATAACTTTAAAGAGGAATGACCATCTTACCCTATCATAAGCCTTCATCATGTCAAGCTTGATCACAAAACTAGACAACTAATGAGAATTGATAGAATGAAGGGTCTCATGTGCAACAACATCACCTTCCCATGTTTCTCTTCTTGGCATGAAACCACCTTGATCTAAAGAAATGATATGAGGAATAAATTGCTGCAACCTCATGTATATAGCTTTAGTAATCAATTTATAAATCATGTTGCATAAAGAGATAGGCCTAAATTCAGCAAAAGAAGGTGGCTGCTTAACTTTTGGAATAATAGCAATGTTAGTTGAATTGAAGCTCTTGATCATCTTGGAATTCCTTCTCAACTCTTCAACCACTGCTAATAAATCAGAACCAATAAAATCCTAGCATTTTTTTTAAAAAAAGAGTTGTAAATCCATCAAGGCCTGGGGCTTTGTTAGGTGGGAATGAAGATACCACTTTTTTAATTTCCTCCAATGTGAAAGGGGCAAGCAACATCCTATTATGATCTGCTATCATAAGAGGGGGAATACAACTGATAAAATCATTAATCAAATTGTCATCAATAGGATCCAAATGAGGGGGAGCCAAGAGATCTGAAAAAAAGTGAACACCTTCCTCCTTAATACCATTGCTGTCTTCTATAAGATGACAAGATTCTGAGTGCTTAATTGAAAAAATAGTGTTAACTGCCCTTTTAACTCTAGCAGTTTCATGAAAAAAATTGTGTTCTTATCGCCATCTCTTAACCATAGTTCACGAGACTTTTTTCTCCAATAAATCTCCTCCCTATTGTAAAACTCCTCCCATTCTTCTTTCAAGGATTTTTTCTCATGATATAAATCCAGACTAAGACCTTTTTGAATGATGACTGAATTTACCTTCTCAAGTTTTTTTGAGACATCTTGTTTTTGCTTGTACACATTTTTAAAAACTTTCACATTCCACTCCTTGATCATCCCTTTCATGTAACAAAGCTTTTTAGAGAACTGAAGCATCTTAGGGTCCCTAAAGGTTGGAGCATTTATCCACCAATTTTTTAAAAGCATAATAAAATTAGGATGCCTGAACCACATGTGTTCAAACTTAAAAGAACTAGCCCGATTAAGATGTTGTGATATGTTGCTCTTTGATATCAATAACTGGACTGGAAAATGATCTGATATAGCAAAAGGTAAGATTTCAGATTTAAAACTAAAACTCAATAGCTTCCATGATTGTGAAAACAAGAACCTATCTAGTCTCTCAATAATTTCTAAAAAACCAATATGTCAATTAGTCCATGTGTATAATCCATTGTCACAAAAATTGTCACTTAAGTTATTATCTTCTATAAATGAAGAAAAATCTTGGATAGTTCTAATGGGCGGACAAATTTTTCCTTTCTTTTTAGACATTGATAGTAATGCATTGAAATCCGCACCCAATATAAAATTCATTTCTCTTTCTTACTGAATAAGATTCATCAGTACATCCCAAAGGTTCCTCTTATTATTTGTAGATGTGGGACCATATATGTTGAAGATAAGGAATTTCAAATCAAAGTGCTCAACTTTCAACAACTGCCAATTGGAATCTTGCCCAATAAGGATACCATGAATACTTTTAGCATTCCATAAAATTGCTAAACCCTTAGAGGCCCCATGCCCCTTTGCATCAACTGAAAGCCAATCAGTCCATTTAGCCAATGTCTTATCAAAAACTTATTCTGATAATTTATTTCTTGAAGAAGAATAATATCTCCTTTTGTAGAATCTAGCAACTGCTTGATCCTACCTCTTTTGTCAGAGGCATTGATACCTCTGACATTCCATGTAATGATTTTCATTGCTAACAAGGAGAGCCTCTTATTACTATTATCAATAAACCATTCTCAAATTCTCTCAAATACTAGTTATTATCTATCATACCTCCATTTTTTGTTAAATAATTATCCAACCTTACATACTAGGTTCTATTACAAATAGGGATTACTGAGAGGGGGAGTGAAATAGTAATCTACTAACTTTAGTCACCAATTGGATATTATTTCTTAATTTAAACCATACATAACAAATTCATAAATTAATTTTGATCACTAATAGAAATCATGCACAAAAATAACTCATAACACCATATTTTATTAACTGAGAAACCCTAGCCAAGGGAAAACTACTAGTAGGGATGATACCCACTGGATAATATATTGATATATAAGTTCCTTGTTAGAGGATGGACCCTATTAGGATTCAATGAGAAAATTTAGATAAGGAGTCCCTATTAGGAGACTTTGAATTCCTATTAGGAGATTCCAACCTTGTTAGGATTTGTAGTACAGTAGATGCAAGATGAGCCCAGTGCCTAAACATGCACTTCCAATTACAAGAAGAGCTCACTACCCAAATAAGTAATTAGACTTCTAAAATATAGGTACTGTAACTTCTTCCTTGATTGATCTCTAATCTTTAGCTTGATCTTTATTCACAAAATAGCTTTTACAAAACTTTTCATATATCAATCTTACAAAAGTTTGCATACAATTGCTCAACATCATAATTAGCACATATAATCATCACTTCTCATCGCAAGATGTCCTTTGCATAAATACCATGCCTTTTCAAAAAAAATTGCTAGGTCATATAAGACCATAACACATTTTTCTAACTCAGAATAAACATCTAGGATGTTGGTCCTAATTCGACAAGTAATTATTTTGTAAACAAAATAATCCTTTCTTTTAATTTTGTTATCTTGTTTCGCTAAAACACAATAATCTATTTTCCCTATATTTTGTACTAACTTGTAAGGTTATGCACATCATCAACAAAATGTATACTATCTCCATCTAACTTTTCTAGTCATAATATGACATCAATAACAAGTTATAAACAAAATAATACACTACTATATACCAAATTTTATACTTAGAAAATTTTCTCAAATGCTAATTATCTTTATTTCTGAGGTTTCCTATAAGCATTTACATCATGTGTTTTCATAAATGACAACAATTACATATCTCCATTAGCCAATTTTCAACAATCTCCCCCTTTGTCATTGATGGCAACAAAATGGGAAAAATTGGCTAAGTAACAAAAACTTTTAAAAAAATATATTCACTCTACATCTATTACAATTTGTCCATCTTTACATATTCTCCCCCTTATAATATACTTTATAATCATTTTTACCTATTGTATCTCTCCCATTAAATGTACTTCTCCCATTAACAATTTCATGTGTACTTATCCCCCTTTGATATCAATGACAAAGGTCAAAATATCAAAATTCATCCAAAATTGTCCATCTACTATCAAAAAAAATTTCCTTCTACCTTAAGCTGATAGAATCTTCATGCAATCATGAAAATTTTCCTTAAGATTATCTATACCTTTTGTCCATATCTTGTTGGTTGATTCAGCAGAGGTGAGAATTGCACATAAAGCATATGATGCAATCTCAACTTCATTCAGGTTTGAGTACGAAAAGTTAGAATAGGTATCATTGGCCTTGACACATTCCTCCAACTATTTCTCAACAAAAGATATTTTCATAGTGATAGACTCTTTGAAAACTGATATCCTTTCCAAAATTTGTTCCTTTTGAAGTTCCAGTTTCTTGATATCATTGTGAATACTAGCCACTTATCCTTCAAAATCATTAACTTTACAAGATGGATGTTGTATCTAGCTAAATAGAGCTTCTAGCTCACTCATCTTTTCTCCTATCTGATTGTCAATGTCTTTAGTTAGTTTATAAGATATGGTACACTTAATGTACAATATATTAACATCTTGTTGACACTTTTGAAGTTCCCTGATAAAAGTATCAAGACTTACCAAATCATTCCTAATATATTGGCAAATGATGCTAAACAAGTTAGCATCATGGGTCAGTGCAAGAAATTGGGTCTCACTTTTGGCCAAAAAGTGGTAGTGTTTTTCCTTTTTTGAAATTTTTTGTCAATTGATGTCAAAATTTGAGGTATTTAGAGATTGAATACGAAAAAAATTCGAAAAATAAAATTTTTAGTGTTCAGAATCTAGTTTTTGAATATGTAATTTATTTGTGTACCCATATGATAGATTATTTTTTTGGTATGGATCTTTAAAAACCACTTTTTCAAAATGCATCTTTCAGGACCATACCACGCTCGTGTACGAACACCATAATTTCACACAAATAAATGAATTTATGCAAATACTTTTTAAATGAATTACCTAATACACCTAAGATTGATGACAATATTTTTAAAAAAAAATTTATTGAATAATTTTTTTATTATTAATTATTAATTGGATCTAAAGGTAAATTTTAAAACCTATCATGTACGGACCACATAATTTGATCAAAATCTCACTTTTTTCAAAAAAAAAAAATTTAACATCAAATGAATTGTATGTAGATTGATGAAATATAAATTAATTTAAGAAAATTTATAAAATAAAAAAGTTATTAAAGTTTTAGTGAATGTCACTTTTTAATGTTTAGGAGATAGTTTTGATTAATAAATAATGAAAAAATAGCAAATAAACTAATAGCACTATAAAATTTACATTTTTGGAATTAGAATAGTAAGACCTATAATGGATTTTTGTGTCATTAAAACATTCAATGGGGACAACTATAAAAAATTTATGACAATACCAGAAATTGTCGATTAAATGCCTTAGAAAAAAAGTAGATCATAAAGGCATGGCTTCGTGGGACCAAGCCCATGCCATGCCTTTCCCCAAGGCAAAACCCCATGCAAAAGTTGGGTGCCATACCAAATTCCTGCTCATGTCTCAAGAATCGGGCACTCGATTGCTTTCAATTGTTGTACCCGTTTGCTTAAAAATTGGGTACTCGATTCATTTTAAAATCGGGTACCAAATTTATAAATGGGTACCTGATTTTTAAAGAATCTGGTACCCAATTTTTAAGCAATCGAGTACCCGTTTCTAATGTACCCGTTGGGGCCCAAAAGCTGCCCCACAGATCAAATTTCAATGATTGAAATGATTGAATAACAGTTTCGATCTGCTACAATGAATTTTGTCATGCTTATTCTATTTTCTTGTCCTCTTATACAATTTGCAATCTACTGATTCAAATTCAAAATTGGTGCAAACATGGGATCAAAAAAATGAAGAAAGAAGAAAGCAAAAATTTTGACAGATTAGGAGATTGCAGCAAATAAATAGAATGAAGCATGACATCAACAAGAGAGAAGACTGACAATTAGAGACTTGAACAATGTTTTAAAGGAGAAATACATTGAGGATACCATGATGGATGAAGAGGTCAAAGAAGAGAACCCAATACAAGAAAATTTAGGTGCACATTCTAATCATGCATGTAATATAGGTGTGTCTCCAAACCCTCAAATTTTCTCACATGATGAAATTGGTAATTTTTTAGAAATGATCATGCACAAAAAACTCCGATTGAAATGCATGCCCCAAAAGAAATACCAAGAAAATATGAAAATGATATTCAAATCCCAAATAATAGTGAAATGCAATTATCAAACGATCATGCACAAAAAACTCCAATTGAAATGCATGCCCCAAAAGAAATAACAAGAAAATATGAAAATGATATTCAAATCCCAAATAATAGTGAAAATAGTAAAGTGTTTGAACATAATTTTCATATTCCTAATGATGTGTTAGATAATCTTGAGGGATTGGTTTCATGGAGACAAATTAGGACACATGCTAATAGATTGTATAGGCATTTTTTTTATAATAAGAAATTTGGGTTTCAATGTCAGCTAATGATGCAACTAATTAAAATGTATAAAATTCAAAAAGTAATGAGAAGGTTGGGAATGTATGCAAAACCCAAGAATAAAAATGATTCTTTAAAATAAGTTGTATCCACTATTGCTATTTCCTTTGATGTTATCAGAAAGAGAAGTTGGTCTAAAGATAAGAATGCAGCACGATGAGTAATAACAATAGCTTTAGTTAACAAATCAACATCTGACAAAAGATTGATTAGCAACATAAGTGGATATCTTAATGTGAATTGTAAGACTTTAGAAAGAGTTGTAAAGAGAAGGGTTAACTTTGAATGTGATCTAGCAAATATTTTATGGACTTCTAGTGGTAGACTCCCGAGATGTGATATGAAACTTACTAGTGAAGTCAAAAGCTTGATTGAAAATTTTTGGCATGATAATACAAGAGTATCACCTAATTCAAGAGATGTTCTTAAATTGAGAATTGGGTCAAAAATATGTGATCCACATCCTAAACAACTTTTGGACATGACTCAAACTAAATTATTTATAAAATTTGTAGATGGTAAGGTATTAAATATTACCATTAGTCAAAGATCTTTTAAAAAGTGTAAACCATGGTATGTAAGGATTAAAAAGGAAAGAATCACATGTTGTTGTAAAACTCATATTGAATTTCCTTACCATTACGATGTATTTCGATCTATACATGGTACCATGCATAGTAAAGAAATGTTCCACGAATGTGGTATAAAAATACCACCTCAAACTATAAAAGATTTCATATTAGGTTTATTTTGTAAGCCACCTAATGATCAATACTTTCTTTTCAATGCACGTCTTTCTAGTGCATGTGATATGTGCGGCAATATTTCTTTGTTAGATGAATGTTTGCATGAAAATTCTTTGACTACTTTTGGACAACAATTAGTTGAGGTAAAAATATTCAAAACTATTGAATATCCATTAAAGGATGGGAAGATTGGAAGAAGGTTTTATCTAGTTATAGATAAAGTTAGTTGTCATGCATTTATGGATGAGTTTAAGATTGTGATCATACCAAAATATGTTAGACACTCTCAATATTCTAGATGGCTTGATGGACAATTTCACATATGTAATAATACATTTCCAATTAGTACTATACTTTTAGTTGTTGACTTTGCAGAGAACTACACACTTGCACCACAAGAAGAGGTACAACCACAATATCACAATTCAGTGCAAGTAACAATTTATGTTTATATAGTTTATAGGAATGCACCTGATAGTACAGAGGAGGATCAAAAAATATTGAGAGAGTACCATTTTTATATAAGTGATAATAAACTCCATTCATCTAAGTTTGTCCAATATTGTTTCAAGGTCTTTTATGATAATTTAAAAGTGAGACAAATTTAGATGACACAACATTGGATATGGTCAAATAATTGTACAAGACAATTCAAGAATGCTAAAATGTTCTATTGGTTGACTAGGACACATAGTCAAACTAACATCCAAAATGTGTGGAGTTTTTTTAATGCTGGACATGGTAGAGGAGAACATGATGGTTCTGGTGGATGCGTGAAGAGAACCCTTAGTAGAGAGCTATTAAAATTTGAGAAAAAAGCTAAATTCCAAAATGCACATGAGATTGTTGAATGGTGTAACAAATATTTATATAGGGGATCAAGTCAGAACTCTACAATCGAATGTTTCTTCTACCTAGTTGAAAAAAATAATATCCCTTCAAGATATGACTGTGATACAATTAGTGGGTTAGCTAAATAGCATTCATTTAGGAGTTCAGATTCTAACACTTGGACTATATGGACTAGGGAGCTTGCTTGTTTTTGTCAATTTTGTCTTGTAGGTGAATGGGAAGAATGTGAGAATATAGAATGGGTTGAAGATTGGCAAAAAAGATCATTAGCACCTACTGACATGCATTTTGAAGATGATATAGTAAATGAAGGCTAAAATGTTACTTTTGCATCAGAAGACTATGATCACATTTCAGACCTCATAGAACCTAGTATGCACAATTTAATTAGATTCTTTTGTGATCTCATGCTTCAATTTATATAATTTGCATATGTACACTCATGTGATTAAAGTGTTTCTATACTTTATCTTATCTTGTAGGACATGTTTATGTTGTTATTGCACCTAGTGATAATGATGAACAGACTGAGTATTGGCTAGCTAGATGTGTAGAACCTAAGAAAAAATTGACATGTCATCAAGTAGACATTGATGGTTTTGAGTATCCAATTGGGTCTGTCATTGTAGCTAGCACTTGGCTACATAGATACCTAACAAGAAGAAACGGTTTGCCAGCATTTGAAGACTACCAAACCGAAAAGAACATTTTACACTATTCTCATTTGGTTGTGGCAACAAATATCAGATTAAAAAGATACAAAGGGAGACCCTCCAATAAGGTATTATGGACAATTTCAATGGACGATCATGAGACAATCATAGATGTATTGCAAAAGAGAGAGGATGTAGATGGTACAGTGGGATGACTACATTTAAATCAAACACATGTAATTTTTTTCATTATTGTATTATTTTTATATATATGTACTTATATAATTTAATTACATGTATGTTTGTGTTGTCAATACCAATTTAGAGAACTTATATACCTCTTATTTAGGTCTCAATTATAATTTATGCAAATTTAAATGTTAAATTGGATCGAACATCAACATCTTGTGCAATTTCACATATTAAGTACATACAAATTACACATTTATTTACATAGTTCAAATGCCTTGAATATTAATTTATGTGTTTATTAACATGTATTTTTGTTTTACAATTTTATTTTACAGGACCTCATTTGAAGAGATGTGTTGAACCAATTTTATGTTTTGAGTTCATTAAACTATAAATATATCATTGACATTGTCTTACATATATTGTGAAATATGTTGTACAAACTAATTAAAAAATGAGAGTTTACTTCTATTTTAAAGTTAAAGGTATGCACTTGATAAATTATAAATTAATTTTCAATTTAAGTAATGACCTCCTATTTTGTTCCATTACTTTTACATTCAAGCATGTTTAAATTAATGTTTGTTTGAAGTTTCAAATTACTAGTGATTGTAATATTAAAAACAAGTCACTTGTACATGATAATTTAAAGATCATTACTCATTGTATTCATTATATTGATTATATCTTACATTACCAAGCAACACATTAAGATCACGTATGATACATTGTTAGGTACGTTATCCATACATGTGTGTCTTAAGGGCACATGGGAGTCCTAATAGGTCATAATAATTTCTATACATTTTAATAAGTTTTAATATGTTTACTAGCACATAATAGGTATTATTAGGTGATAATGAGTCTTATATTACCAAACAACACATTGAGATCACTTATGATACATTGTTAGGTATGTTATCCATATATATGTGTCATAAGGAGACATAGGAGTCCTAATACATCATTATGTCTGTTATAGGTTATGATAGGTATTCATATGTTTACTACCACATAATAGGTCTTATTAGGTAATAATGACTCTTGCATTACCAAAAAACACATTAATATCACTTATGATACATTGTTAGGTATGTTATCCATACATGTGTGTCTTAAGGGGACATAGGAGTCCTAATAGGTCATTATGTCTGTTATAAGTTATGATAGGTATTCATATGTTTCCTAGCACATAATAGGTCTTATTAGGTGATAATGAGTCTTACATTACCAAACAACACATTAAGATCACTTATGATACATTGTTAGGTATGTTATCCATACTTGTGTATCTTAAGGGGACATAGGAGTCCTAATAGGTCATAATGTTTGTTATAGATTATGATAGGTATTCATATGTTTACTACCACATAATAGGTCTTATTAGGTAATCATGACTCTTACACTACCAAACAATACATTAATATCACTTATGATACATTGTTAAGTACATTATCCATACATGTGTGTCTTAAGGGGACATAGGAGTCCTAATAGGTTATTATGTCTATTATAAGTTATGATAGGTATTCATATGTTTACCAACACACAATAGGTATTGTTAGATGATAATGAGTCTTACATTACCAAACAACACATTAAAAAATCACGTATGATACATTGATAGGTACGTTAGCAATACATTTTTTAATCTAGTAGGTCAATTTTATTTGTATGAATCTCAATGCATAAATTTGATGAGATATTTATTCAATAATGCTCTGTAGATAGTTAAAATTATTGTTTATCTTATATATATACTTACAAAATGTGTCATATGTTCATGAATAAAATATGTCAAAATAAAGAAAATGGTTTGAATATACTTAAAACATGATGAAACATAATAATATATACTACATACACAAGCATGATAAGAAGTCATAAAAAAATAGTACATGGTCTAACATACATCATAACATGATCTATGAAGTGAAAAAATACATGGTCTAACATACATTTTTAACTGTCCTAACATAGTGTATAAATCATAAACAATATACATCATAAAAACACAATCTACAGGTGCCAACAAGACCTAATCTATCTAATCAAATTTCCTCTTTACTCCATGCAAAGATGACTCAAATGGATCATCATGTGTAATATGAGTCGTCTCGTCATGTCGGACACCCTGTAAGGTAGATGGATCACCCTATGTAACATGAGGCACGTCTCATCATGTACATGCTTAATTGAAATGGGTCTCAAAATCTAGCTTGCAAATAAATTAAATATTCACTACATAATAAAATAAATACCACATGACATGGGTGTCCCTCAATAATGGGAGGAGGCACACTGTCAAAACTACCAAATGTAGCAATGGTGAGGTACTATAATTTACAATACATACATTTTTAAAATTTGATTTTAGAGCATAATAAACTATACATTATGTACATAAATCACAATACTGACCTCAAATGACAATGTAGGTACCTCCATCTAGCTAATTCTTATGCTCTCAGCAACACTCATGGTGACATAGTCCTAAAATTATGGATACATAAATGTTTAGTCAAAATTAAATATACATGAATAATTACAAAGAACATAATTTGTACACTACATTTTTTATACACTATAAATTTAACATGAATATATATATATATATATATATATATATATATATATATCATACTTGAGTGGTAGCCAATATCACAAATGTGTCTATAGGTATGCTAGCACGATAATCATAAGATGGAGTCAAAAATAGACTATATTGAGGCCTGTATGGATGAGTATGATATGGCTCCTACTCATAAAATCAAAACACATAAAATATATATACATATGATTCAAAATTGTTCAAATTATAAGTTAATAATAATGTACATACATAAAAATAATACGAATTATTTGTCTTTAGTCAAAAGTTCATACCACATGTATTTGAGGCTATGCCTTAGTGGTAACTAGAGTAGGACTTGTACTAGCATCAATCTGTGTAGATGCAAACAATCCCTAAAAAATTAGATAAAAAGAACATATGAGCACATGTTATTAAATTTGAGTTTGAATTTACATTTTTACAATGTAATTCAAAGTGCATACTGTATAAGGGATGCCAACGTTTGTAGGTCTTGAAAAAAGAGTATACTACATGCTAGGAGGAATAGTATCATCCATCCTCTATTATTTCAAAAGTAAAAATTAATATGGTTAATACAATTACACATGTATGTAGAAAGTAAATAATTATGTGTACTTTATATTTTATATTAAAATTAAAATTGTACCTACTACTTTTGACTCTCTCTAAGCTCTCCCTGCTGCATGAGGTCAACAAATGATGACACATCTATCTCATCACTACCATCACCATGGGCAGTGTATACATCATCATCAAAAGTTGCACCCTAAACATAATGGCCATCATGTGCTACATCAAGATTGCTCTAGGGGTGATGGATACACAACCCAAGAACAGAATGGAAACAAAAGAAAAAGGAAATTATATTAACTGAGAAAATAAGCTAGTACAAACAGTATAGGAAAATGAACTTCAAAACATGCCCTAAGGGCTTACAATAGCATAAATCTGGAGATAATTTCTCCTTATGGTACCTCCTCTCAAACTCCACTCTGAACTGCCTTTTACAATGCCAAAAATCTCCTTAAATAGACCTCGAAGGGTTAAGGACTAGGAGTACATTCTAGAAAGTGCTAGTAGGCATCCACCGATGAAATAGAAGGTTCCAGAAGCTGCATTACAAGTCGGTGCAAATCTAGAAGAATCCAGAAACAGTAACCGAACTTTCGAGAGGCATAACTTTTGAACCGTAGCTCCGATTGACGAACCGTTTACATTTTTGAAAAACTCTCAAAGTGCTCTATAGCCCTATGGACCAGCTTCACTCGTCCCTCATTTTTTGACCCTTTTAGAGGTCATTTAATGCCCCAAACCTGACTTTGAAGCATTCTTAGGAGGTCTCCAAAACTCGAAAAACTGCAATAACTTTCAAACCATGGGGCCTATTGACCTGATTCTTTTTCTGGAATGCTCTAAATCATGATTACATTCATCTAGCCAATTCACACCTTCTAGTTTACCAAAATGATGGTCCAAATACATGCTCCTATTTTTTTGGGATTTTCAAACGCACTGATAGTTGAACTATGAGAGTTGGAACCTTTATTTGAGCCAAATGGGTATCCAAAAATGTAAAGACATGAAACAGAAACTAAGTCTAAGTACATTTTTTTGGGTGACACGGGATTGTCCTTATACCTCTGGATGCTCCTGCATCAAGGGGCCTGTGCATATGCCTCCATAGCTAGTACAAACATGTCCAAGTGGAGAAGCATGTATTGCTTGTGTCCACTGCTATACTAAATTTCCCAAAAGGGCACTCAAATGGGTAAGAGCAGATAAAACTACTCGATGATGGTGAGGAGTAAGCACAACAGGCGTAGGAAGAGGTACAAGGGGTCAACTTGCCTGTGGTTTATCATTCTATCACTCAGCTTTGCCCTAGGCCTATCCTGAGGCATCCCCTCTACCAACCCCCTAAAATGCTTTCATATCAAAATAGTTGGGTTTCAAACCCAACTCAAACTCAGCCCATAAATTCCTAAGGAAGTACATGGGCACTTCATGGTTAGCATGTGGTGGATGGTCAAATACCATCCACTACCACTCCCAAAAATGTTTTGCTATACATGGATGTGTACACCACCTAATGGAAATGTGAGGCTTCTTCTCATTAATTTCTTCACCCATCTTAGGGTTTACAAAATAATGTTTAAAATTCCCTTTACCTATATGCAAGTTATAAACCTATCTGTATGATAAGCCATCAGAGTAGAAGAAACACATGCTTTCCCTCCATGATCTAAATGAATCAATGTCTAAATCAAAATGATGGATGGAATCAATCATGCCTTGCATGCTATCTGCAAGACATAGTCAGTGAGGGGGGGGGGGGGGGGGGGGGTTGCCTCTCACATTGGATAGCCTCTATATCACTCATGAGGTCATTGAGGTTACACATCATGGTCTCATAGAGATCCTCTAAGGTGGGTGGTGGAGGTGTGAGTGGAGGTGGAGGTGGAGGTGGAGGTGGAGGGGTGGAGGCAAGGGTATGGGAGGGGGAGGGGGTAGCGGTGGGTCCATCAAATATAACTTGCATATATGTTTAAACAACATAAAACATAAAACATGACAAAATTACTATTTAATAAAAGTTAAATCTAAAATTTATCAACTAGATATATATAAATTTTCATATCTTTATTAAAATCATATTAATTAAATAAATAAAGTTAAACACTTAAGTCAAATTAAACATTAAATAATGAATTTTTAAGTCTAATCATAAAATTATACTCCAAAAAACTATATCTAGGTTAGTTCAAGGTTTCTTTTCTTAAAATAAGAGAAACCAAGCTAATTTTTCTTTCATGTACACTTATTTTATGATACTGGGGGATTGTATGAACTCATTATGGATTATATGTTCATCTCGGGATGAAACAAAGTTAAGATTATGGCAAGGTTATGGTTTACAATTTTGTTATGTTAATGGTTTTCATGATGGCTAAGCTTAAGATTATTATAATGATTATGGTCCTTTAATGTTAGGGACCTTACCTAGGATTATGGTTTTAGTTAGAATTATATTTAGGTTTCAGATATTTATTATGGTCCTACTGTTTATAGGATATATAATAGATGGTATTAGGATGAGAGTTAAAGTTACAATTAGAATGAAAGTAAAGAGATAGTATTATGATTTGATTAAAAATTATTTATGATTGTAGTTTGAATCCTAAATATTATCCTCTTTTTAATGCAAACTATAAGTGTAGATCATATCAGGTGATGAACTAATACATGTGAACCCTATCCCTAACCATATAATATTCCTAATTCTAATCATAATCCATAATTCATTACCTAATCAAGCTTTGGCTATCCATTTTATTGCCAAAGTAATCCCTTGAACTTTCTTAAAGTTTTCATTCCAACTTACTAATCTCCTTTCTTTATGTGAACTACTCCTGGTAGCACGATTCTTCATATTTCCTTTTCCATGTGACCACAAAATGTTCCTAATAGATTTTTATAGAAGACCAAACTAATTTAAATAAAATAATTAGGAAGAAGAGAAGTACACCCAATATGAGGAGAGAATCTTTTAACATACTTGAATTCTACCAACCAAAGTGAGATAATTAGAGTTCCAGTTGTTGAGTTTTCCAAAGATTTTCTTGTTGATATAAAGACATATTTCATTTATATGTTAGGTTTTGCTAGAAATGGAAACCCTAGGTACCTAACCACTTAATTATGACATCTCCATCCAATACCATATTTACTACACAAGGTAGGGGACTCAATATTTAGCCCCAATAAGATAGATGTAGAGACATAAATCTTACTACCTGATACAAAGAAAAGAGGTCCAATTTGATCATTAAATGACTCATGTTGAACTCTTCTAGCTTAAAAAGAATACAAATATTATCAACAAACTATACATTAGATACTTATTAATTATTTGGAGAGTAGATCCTCTAAGTCTAGATAATGTAATGAGTCAACAACAATAAAAAATAAAGAGGATGCAAGAGGACACCCTTTCATAATTGATCTAGAGAGTCCTAAAAATTATGATCTAACCCCATTAATTTCTTTACTAAAACCTAACACCAATCATAAGAGAGGACACCATTTGACATAATATTGGATGGAATCCTAGACTTGAAACATCATCATAGTGAAACTCCATTCCACCCTTTTGTAGGCATTTTCATAATCAATTACTTGAGCATGCCTACACTCTATCCTAGAAATGTTTCCCAATCCAAAGTCTTCCAATAGGTTATCAAGTTCTCCAATATGTATAAATATCCTTAACAAAACACTTTTGTGTAGGGTTAATGATCTTGGGTAGGATATCTTCTATTCTAGAGGCTAAGACCTTGGCAAGAATTTTGTATGATATGTATTTAGGAGTGTCCTGTCTCTAATTTTTAATGAGATTCTTATCTCCCCTTGGGGATCAATTTTATGAGCCCTCCATTGATTACTTGACCTAGGGATTTCTCATTACTAATTTTTTGGATGGAGGAGCTGATTTATGATAGAAATGGTTTTAGCAAGAAATAATGCATCTTCATTAGGAATGATGGTTCTCATTTTATCCCTATCTTCTAAATCATTTTTCTATCATCATCTTCTAACCAAAAAAATTGATAGTAAAATTAGGAAAAATATCTTACTATATATCACTAGGGGGTGGGTATTTCTTTTTATAGAACAAGGCAATATTTTCTTATGTGGCCTTCCATTCTACAAAGGCAATAAACATTTAGGCTACCCATATAGCAAAATAGGAAATAAATAGGGGAATCTCTAGTCTCCAAAAAAAACTTTTAGGTACTTCCAACCCAAGATAAATAGAAATTAGTCCACCCTAACATAATTATCTAGTTATGGATTGGAGTGTTAGAGTGCTTCAATACCCTCCTAATTAGATATTACATGATGAATACTCACTTAGGATATAAAGGTTTAGGCATCTAGTGGAAAGACAAGTTATTCACTTCTTTAGATATATTCTTAGGCATCCAAGGGTGTAGTCTAGGCTCCTACTTGCACTAATGTTCCACCTCCACCTCTTGATGATGAGGGAGGGTTACTTAATTAGATGCCTTATTCGTTCAAGTCTCTTCTAATTTTTTTATGATGTATCATTTTGAGACCTTGGTATCAATGTTTAATTAGTTTTAGGATTAGGGTTCAATTTGGTTTGCTGTTTGATTAGGTTTACATGCTTAGGTTTCAATTAGGACAAGAGTTAATAAATTGAATTAAGTTTTAAAGTGCTAAATTTGGTTTTAGATATAGAATTATAGTTAGAGCTTTTAGATTAAAAACCAACATTAATTCAAAAAAGTTGGTTTGAATTTTGTTTTAAAGTTTTGAATATATTATTGAGTTCTAGTTTAGGATGATTTGGTTTAGTCTTAAGGTCAACGTTTAACTTGGTTCAATCTTAGGGTAACAGCTCAATTTGGTTAATGGTTGGGGAAAGGATTAAAGGTTAAATTCAAGGTTTGGACTGTTAAGTTGGGATATATAATTAGGTTTATGATCATGATTTAATTCAATTTGGTTTATAAGTATAATATTAATTAGTTAAGGGCTAGGGTTACCTTTCAATCTAGTTTGATATATTCAATTTGGTTTAGGGTTACCTAGGGGTTAGTTTATTTTAGTGTTAAATATTAAGATATAATGCTTTGATATCACTCATTTTTTGATATTTTGATTATATCACCCCTATACATTGATAGTATATGCGATGAATCTTACAAATATTATTTGATCTCATTACATGTGTCATGGTAAATTTTTTTAGTTTATGTACATGAGATGCTCCTATATATAGTGTTTTTCTTTTCTTACAATATATAGTGTTATATATATAAATTTACCTATGTACACTTCTTGATTATCTATGATGGACATGTCATAAATGACATATCTCTATATGATTCTTTTGATATGATATGCATGGATAATATATATAATGAAAATTTTAAATCCTTCCTATGCAATAAATGATGTAATTAGAAATGTACAAATGTTTTTAGATTCACATGCAGATGACATGTAGATGTAGATATGATGCTCCTCTAGGATAATTTAGTTTATCATAAATAAGGTTACAATTTTAGGGTTTGAAATTTATAAAATTAGTACTCAATGTGAGATAGGAAAGTTATTTAATTATTTATATATTACCTGGTGTAGGTTTTAGCAAATTAAGATTAAGGTTAAGATGATAGTAAGGGTTATGATTAGAGTTAAATTCAATACAAATTGACATTATAGTTAATTCTAAATGATGCCCAGCCAAGGGATCCAAAGAACTAATCAAAAGTTTTACTAAGCAAGCAATAACATACATACAATAATTTACATTTATAAAAAAAACATAAGAGATTGCATTCCTTAATGAGCACATTTACATTTCATTTTTAAATAATTATAAGTACTAAAAGTAAAATAAATAACACATCCACATGAAAGAATATTAAGTACTTTAGTTCAATCCATTTAAATAATATATACATTTATTCTGAATGCCACTTGGCAAATTAATTCAGAATGCACAATCATCCACTATACATGTCACAATGTATGAAAGGTTGAAAGGATATACATTTATAAAATAGTTTACATCATCCATTTTTTATCAGTGAAACAAAGTACAATACAATTTAAGTAAAATCATTTTAAATACTAAGTTTTTTGTTTGGATCCCTTGGCGGGGTGTTATGTGATTAAGTACTTAGTTATATATGTTTAGTGTTTTCTTGTACATAACTATATGGTTAGGTCAAGATTATAGTTTAAACAATGAATTTAGGTCAGGGTTATAGTTTAAACAAGGTCAAGGTTATATGGTTGTAGGTCGAGGTTATATTTATTTGTAATTACATCTTTAAACAATGAATTTACATATAATCTAATCATTCAACATTATAATAAATACATAAATTAAATACATTTCAAAAAATCTAAAATAATAATTTTTTAAATAAACATTTACGAAACTATATTTTAATTAACAGATACAAAAATTTAAACATCTACTCATTAACAATGTAAATTTAGAATTTTACCTATATTAAAACTGAAAAAAATAATAAATTAACAGACATATAAAATTAAAAATTGAAAAAATAAAGTAAAATAGTATAAAACATATTAAAATACCTGGTATATCGAAAACTAGCAGCAAGGGGGTGGTCAGTAGGGCTGAAATGAAATGACTTCAAAAACTCCAAAAAAATGGGTTTAATAAAGTCTTTCAAATTCGGTACCTAATTTTTAAAAAATGGGTACCCGATTTTAAAGAAATTGGGTACCCGATTCTAAAAGCAATCGAGCACCCAATATTTGAGCGGCTTGAGCACCCTATCTAGTTTTAAATATCAGGTACCCAATTTTTGAATTTTGGCTTAGGTGCTCAAAGCTTGATTTTAGAAATAGGTACCCAATTTTAGAAAAATTAGGTACGTATTTTTGAAAAGTACTATTCTGTGAATTTGACTTTTGTAGAATTGTGACCCAACTTCTTGTAGTCACCCTCATGTGAAATCTATGCCTTTGCTTCTAAAATATTTAACAAGTTAGTAAATTATTCATTAAATAATGTTAACACTATTTGTGCCCTCTATTCTAGATCTACTTTTATGTGTTGTACTGCCAAAGTACTATGTAGTTTGTTAGTAACCTCCATCAAGTTTTTTTGTAGGCTCTTCACTATTCTATTCTTCTAAATAAGCTTTGATAAGGAAGAGATCAAATCAGTTTCATCATCATCATCAGTTTCTAAGTTGACAAGTGAAAGTAGAGTAGATGAACTAGAAGGCTTAGTGTCATCCTCTATTTTTTTCTTGCCTACCTCTTTGACTCTTCTCTCTTCTTCTTATTTCTTTTCTTTTTCCTCCTCTTCTTTTCTTTTCTTCTCATCCTCAAGAAATTTCTACTTGGCCCCTTCTACTTTCTTCTATTCTTCTTCAAGTAACCTTTTTTCCTCTTTAATTTGTCTCAATTTGTCTTCAATATCCTTGGTATAGGGGTCATTAATTTTGGAACCTTTAAATAGATTAGTATCATCAAAGTTAATGGTAACATTGTTCTAATCTATTTGCATACTATCACCACTCACTGACACTTTTGAGCTTCTAGGTGCTAGTGGAGATGCTGCCTTAGATTCTATCAACATCTAATTTATTGCTATTGTAATCTCACTTCTTAATTTATCTTTCTCACCCACCATAAACAAAAATGACCTTACTTTATTTCCCAAGCAAGGTGCAATATTATTCAATAATCTTTTAATCTCTTCTTCATCATTAGTATTGCAAATAGTTCTTAGCATAGACTTCCAAAGTTCTAAATCTTCTTCTCTTGTTGGTTCCTTCTTCTCAATAAATCTATCATAGACTTTTTGGTTTACTATGCCCTTAATATCCTTCAATTTCATATTATTGGCTATAATGTATCTCACAGTGGAGATATCAATCTACTCTTTTTCAAAATTGTTATATAAGTCTTAAAATTTGTTCATCTGAACAAAGTTACCTTCACTAGAAATAGTTAATATTTTCTATCTTCAACTTCCAGGGTTATCAAACTTTTCCTACGAATTTCTTTGTTACTTTCTCTACTTGTTTGACTTCTTCTTTATCACTAGATTCCACAATTTTCAACAATGTCTTTTGCCTCTTCCTAGTCTAGTGTCCTGTTGCTTGACCCTTTTTGTCTTTGTGGTTAATTCTTCCACCAATCTCTCAAATTTTCTTGTTGGCTCACTAGGTTGCACATCTAACACTACTACATATAGAATGCTCCATTCCAAAGATGTTTTTGCAATACTGAAAAAGGTTTCACATTTAATATTCCTTGTTTCATGGTTTACCTAACTACCTTAGACTCACTCTCGGATATATTGGCCTAAAATAAAGTTTTATTTATGATTGACTCTATCTTCTTGTGTGATTCCTTCTCCAAGGATTCCTGACGAGCTGATTGGGTAATCTCATCATAGGTTCCAAAACTGTGTTCTACTTTATCCTTCTTCGATTTCAAGAATAAATCAATGTAACCAAATATTATATCATCATTCAATTTAGAACCCAAGGGATCAAGAAATGTTTCCCAAGGTTCTACTACTTGCATATAAGTATAATCTATATCAACCATAATGCACATGTCTTCTTTAAATCTATCTATAATTGTAGGTGCAATTCTAAATCTCTATCTCATTTCATTCTAAACTTTCTTCATTATCAAGTTCCCACTATCCAATATCTTGTCTACAAAATGTAATTTGCATACTTTTGTGATCTTCTTCATTGTACATCTATTACTACTCATTATCTCTATGACTAATAAATATGGAAATCTTTTAAGGACATGAAAGAATATGTGATTGATTAGTGATTGAAATCTAAACACACTATTCTTAGTCCTCTTGATCTTTTCTAGGTTCTCAAATAATTGTATTCTCAAAATTTCACTAAGGTTTACTTGTTCCTTCTCTACACATATCTTCAATCTTTGAGCTTGCGCATATAGAGTAGTCAATGATTCTACTTAGTAATCTTACATCATCTTGATTAATGGTGTTGATCACCATGGCCTTTCCATTATACATTTCTTTGGCATAACTTTCAACTTTCTTCTTAATCATTTTCTCTCCTATAGGTACACTAGCTTGTTTACTAAGACTAGTTACCTCATGAATAAGGTGGGCAAAAATATTAATTACAACATCTTGCATCCATAGTTTCCAATCATGTATCCTACTTAATGTGATCTATGTCCATTCATCTATGTCCAATTCATTTTAGAAATGATATTTGAATAGGTCTAGTTCCTTCAAATGTTCAAATTCAAGCTTCACAGTCATGTCATGATTGAAAACTAATTTGATGTCCTCATTCATGTATTCACTCCCAATAGATTCAAATTTACTATTAAGATAACTTTTTACATCTTCCAAATATACTACAACATTTGGCATATTTTATAATGATGAGTTAGGGTTTCCTTCAGTAGGTTTTATAGAAATAACCTTCAACTTATGTTTACCCTCATTTTCAACATTGTGCACTATTGACATATCCATGATTCTATCAAATATAAACTTTTACCAAATAAATTTGTACAAAAATGATAAAATGCCTCTTTCCAAAAATAGGGTTTGCTTCGAAATTGCCTTGACAAGTCACTTTTTAGTGCTCTTCACTTCAAATATATTTGCAATGAACTAAAACTCAATTATGTACTCCATTTATTCCATCAACTTGAGCTTGCATTAATTACATACTTTATAGACATGAAAAATCTATCAATTACATTCTATAATCAAATAACTCCTCAAGATCATCTAACTGACCTTTAAATGCCACCTAAGGTTTACTATATCCTCCTTTCATCATGAAAATGCTCTTGAAGACTTCACTTCATGAAATTCTCACAAAAACATAGTTTTCATCTTCTACTATAGAATTAACCTTTTTTGTACTTCCACTAACTCTTAATTCCTTCATAACTTGTTTAGAAAAGCTCCAAATTACAAGCGAGCTTAGGTACCATCTACAATTAACTAGATACACCTTTTCCCAACTTCTCTACCTCTAATTCATTCCTTGAATGAAGTTCTCAAATTCTGGTGCTATAAATAAGCTTAATTCAACTTAGTTGAATCAAACTCAATAACTGATTTTGATCTTCTTGTCTCATCATCATCTAGGTTTTCTTTTGAGATGTCCAATCCTTTTACAAATTCCTCATTGAGTTCTTCTAGAATTTCACTGACTATGTTTCTTTCTTCCTCATTGTCTTTGTTAGTTCTAGAGTTCCTTTCATGGTTCCTTCTATCATTTCCAACATTCTTTCCATCATTCCTTCTTTTTCTAAAGTTTCTTCCATTGTTCCTTCTATCCTCCAAATTTCTATTCATTATACAATACTTTTTTGTATGTCCAAAGTTATTGCATAACTGACATTCCGGTGCTCTACTTCTAGGATTCTATTGAATATTGGGTGCAAGATAATTTTGAGCAATTTTTTCTAAGTTATTACACTTATAAGACACGATCTTTCTTCTGTCTTTATAAGGTCTTCCTTCTCTAAATGTCTTTTCATTATATCTTCTTCTATCTTTAGGGTTAGTATTTCTAGACATTCTACTATTCCTTCTATCATTATCATAATAGGTTTCCTATAATCAATTGCTTTATGACCCATACCCTGACAATTATAATGATTAAATGACTTGATTTCCTTGAGGAATATGGCAAGTAGGAGCAGACAGGGAAGAGGATGGGAAAGTATGCCTTTTTTTAATTTAAAGCTTGTCGTGGGTGGGATTCCTCAAGGAGGAGGGAATCAGAAGCCTAGAATGTAGGAGGGGTTTACAAAGTCTAAAGGGATAGTAGAAATCAGAGATGCAATAGAGAATGAAGATGGGGACCCATGTGATAAGAGCAAAGATCTGGACAAGCCTTTTTTTCCAACCAAGATGGATCAGTTTGGGGTATTTCTCGCAAAATGTTCTTCTCTTTTTGGATTTAAGCCTGTTGATAAGTCTTCCTTTCCTCCAGTTAAAATTCTATCTAGCTTGGAAAAGAGTTCTTGTGTGATTACTATTCCAGAAAAGTTGACAGATCATAGCATTGCTTCAATGCCTTCAACCCTGGTGGGAAAGTTTATTGGGCTAAGGTCGAACATAGATATTGTAAGACCCTTTACTTAGAAGAAATAGAATTGTAAAGGATAGATCATTGTAATAGTGATCGTGAAAGGCTTTGTGTCTTTTGATTTGTCTTGTAATGAGGACTTTTCAAACATCCTATGTAAAGGGCCTTGGATCATAGGTCGCTCAACCCTAGTGCTCCAAAAGTGGTCTTCAAAGTTGGATCTAAATGACTCTTTTTTTGTGCAAGCACCTATTTGGGTTAGACTTTAAGAGTTGCCTCTAGAGTTTTGGAATGAGGATGTCTTTGTGGGGGTCACAAATTCCTTTGGAGAGCTTTTTTCTATAGACCTGATAATTGCTTCTAGAAGGAGACTAATATGTGTAAGGATTTGTATTGGAGTGAGGGAAGGGGCCAATATGCTGAAAGTTGTGTGCTTTCACTCAAAACTTGGGACACATACTCAAAAATTGGATTACGAAAGTGTTCCTTTGGTCTATTTTCATTGCTTGAAATTTGGGCATAAGACGAATCAATTTCCTAAGGCTAAAGTTGAAAAAAAAAGGATTCCAATTTTTTCTAAACCTAGAAAGGTGAAAAAGATCTAGAAGAGAAAGGATATAAAGAAAGGCCAAAAGCCCCAAGATATTTTAGTGGAGGAGCCATCATAGGAGGAAATAAATCAGTACAAAATGACCCAAAGGTTGATGAGATAATAGAAAAGTTCATGATAGGACCAAAGATTATTGAGGTGGAAGATTTGGTCAAAATAGGGGAAGACCCTTGTTGGATACAATTGTTCAAATTGTGTATTGTCTTTGATGTCACACAAATGTCATATTAGTCATTAGATAGTGTCTACTAAGCTCACAAGGTCAGCAAGGCAAAAGATAGTGTCTACCAAGCTCAAAAGGTCAGCAAGGCAAAGGACAATGTCTATCGAGCTCAAAAGGTTAGCAAGGAAAAGGACGGTGTCTATAGAGCTCAAAAGGTCAGCAAGGCAAAAGATGGTGTCCACCGAGCTCAGAAGGTAGCAAGGCAAAAGATAGTGTCTACTGAACTCAAAAGGTTAGCAAGGCAAAAGATAGTGTTTACTGAGCTCAGATGGTCAGTGAGGCAAAAGGATAGAATCCATAAAGCTCACTTGAACATCAAAGGAAATGTGGCAGAAACAGTTCTTACTGAACTCACTCGGTCATCAAAGGGAATGTGGCAGAAGGAGTTCTTACTGAGCTCTCATGAAGGAATTTAGTTCTTACCAAGTAAACTCGACAGCCAAAAGATTTTACAGATATTGCAATATTAACTAAGTTAAGAAGGTTAACTCAGGAAATTTCTAGAACCACTATTTACCAAGAAAGGTCGGCCAGTAAAGGATTTCATTGTTTTATAAAATAACATTTATTTTTTAGAGTAATACCTGTAGCCGACTGATGTATGGTTAATTGGTAAATGTAACATGTAAATGGGCCGACTTGAGAATCTGAATGGTATAAGTAAGAGGTCAAGTTGAAAATTCTAAGTGTGTGGAAGTGTGTGAAATTAATGTGATATAAAGACCAATTATTGTGGAAGAAAATTCAAAAGATGATTAGAGATCATTAAGGAGCAGTAGAGCCATATTTGATCAAGGAGGATCTAATGATGTTGAACAGAGACCTATAGCTAGCAACTTCAGTTGCATCTTATTCAGGTCAATTCATTGTTGCTTTCTAACCATTGTAGTAGTGATTTCAAATCTCTTAACAGAGTTGGTTTAACAACCATTTTATAAATCCTCTAACAAGGTGACAGTTTGGTTGAATTTTTCTAAAGACCTCTAGCAAGGCCACTCCTAATAGGGTGATTAAATCCTCTAACAGGGTCACACCTAATAGTGTGCATTGTAACCTTTAATAGGGTTGGCTCCTAATAGGGCTCAATTTAAAAGAGTGAAAAATTGGTGACTAGTTACTTGGTGGTTTTTCCCATATTGGGTTTCCACATTAAATCTAATGTCTCTTGTGTTTATTCTATTTTCAATTGCATGCATAAATGCTTGAAGATAATTAATAATTTAATTTATCGAGTTACAACATTTTTTTATTGAATATCAATAGTAACTAGATCTTTAAGACATCTAAGGGATCTATGGATTAATTTTTGTGAGTAACTGATTCAACCCCCCTCTTAATTACTCTACCTTTAATTCCAACAATGGTATCAGAGCTTTTGGTGCTTACAGGAAAAGATTTCAAGGATCTAAGCTAAAGATTAGGATGTCTTACAAAAGGGAAATTCCAAGACTTAACAGGGATAATTTCTCAGCATGGCAAGGATTGATGAGGCTTCATCTGGCTTCTATTGGTGATACAGGGCTGAAGTACCTTGATGAAAAATATGAAGAACCTTCTAGTACATTATCTGTCAATGATATTGCTGCAAAGAAAACTCACAACAACATGATGATAGATATAGCATCTGCTCTGAGTTATGAAGAATTTGATGACATCAAGGATTGCAAAACTGCCTTTGAAATCTGCCTTTGAAATGTGGAACAAGCTAAAAGAGATCTATAGAGGACATGATAATGTAAGAAGAGCCAAAGCAAAAATTTTGAGAGGACAATTTGATCAAATGAGGATGAGAGATGATGAAAACATTGTAAAGTATGTTGAAAGAGTTAAAGCATGTGTTAGTGCAATCAAAGCATTTGGAAGAGATATCAATGAAGAGATAATTATAAGTAAAGTTCTTAGAACTCTACTTCCCATTTATGCAATCAGAGTCTCTAAAATTCAAGAAAGAAGATGTGAGTTAAATCATGAAATAACTTTAGAGGCCATAGTTGGAAGATTGACTATATTTGAGCTAGACAACTATGACAATTATGTTCTAGCTACCAAGAAAGTTGAATCAACATTTGAAGCCAAGCTTTCACTCAAAGAAAAAGGGAAAAAGATGAAAGATCCACAATCAGATAGTAATGAAGAATCAGAACAAATTTTAGACAATGATCTTGAAGTGGTTGAAGCTCTACAAGCAAGAAAATATTCAAGAGGCAAAGGGAAATACAAAGGTAAGGTTCCTCTGATCTTCTTTTCTTGTGAAGAAATTGGACATATTGCAACTAGGTGCCCAAATAAGCAAAACAAAGATGAGAAGAAAGGTCACAAGTATAATGGCAAGAAAGACTTCAAATCATTCAAGGATAAAGGTAAGAAAACATGTTTTATGGCTAAAGATTCTAATAATTTTGATGATGAAGAAGAATATGAAATTGTTTACATTGCTATGAAAGATGAGTTTGAGGAAATGGCACTTATTTCTCATATGAGTAGAAATTATACGTGGATTGTAGATAGTGGTTTTTCTCATCACATGACTAGTGATAAAACTAAGTTTGAATACTTTGAAGACTATGATGGTGGTAGTGTAAGATTTTTTAACAATGAACCTTGTTGTATAAGAGGAAAAGGAAGAATCTCACTAAACAAGGAAGTTGTATTTTTTAATGCATATTGGGTAGAAGAACTAAAGCATAATTTGTTGAGTGTGACACAACTACTCAATAATGGATTCAAAGTAGAGTTTATGCATGGAAAAGCAAGATTTTTGGATGGCAAAGGAAAGTTGATCGGATTAGGCACTCAAAAAAAAGGTAACTTATTTTATCTTAAACTTGGTGAATGTTTATGTTTCATTGCTCAAATAAAAGAAAGTTGCTTGTGGCATAGGAGGTTATGTCATGTAAACTTTGACAACTTAATAAATATTAGTAAATTCAAGAAAGTAAGAGGTATTCCTAACATAAATAGACCTGAGGTTGGTCTATGCAAGAATTGTCAAATTGGTAAAATGGGAAAGACTAGTTTTAAAAGCAAGAACTTTCAAACTGAAGAAGTTCTAGAAATTGTGCATACTAATTTGTGTGGCCCTATTGGCATTGAAAGTTATATGGGTGAAAATTTCTTTATTTTGTTTGTTGATGATTATTCAAGAATAATGATTGTCATGTACCTCAGAGAGAAATCAGAAGCATTTGAAAAGTTCAAATGGTATTTGGCCAGAGTAGAAAAGGAAACAGGAAAAAGAATGAAATGGTTAAGATCTAACAAAGGTGGTGAATTCATTTCACATGAGTTCAATAACTTTTGCATTGAAAGGGGAATCAAAAGATAGGTTTCAGCACCTGGAACTCCAGAACAAAATGGAATAGAAAAAAAAAGGAATAGATCTATCATGGATTTTGCAAGAACTTTAATGATTGAGAAAGGCATTTCTATCAAATATTGGAAGGAAGCAATCAAGAATGCAGTTTATACCTTGAACTAAGTACAACTGAAAAAAGACTCATTCAAAACACCCTATGAGTTGTGGTATGGCTACAAACCTAATGTAAGTTATCTAAAAGTATTTGGAAGCAAATGTTACATTTTGAAAGAATCTAGAAAAGGTAAATTTGATGCAAAATGTGATGAAGGAATATTTTTGGGATACTCTTACAAAAGAAAAGCATATAGATGTTTGAACTTATCTACTCGCAAAGTCATAGAAAGTGCACATGTGAAAGTTGATGAGTTTGAAGAAAGAACAAAAGAAGAAAGCAAAAAGGAACTTGAAGACTACAAAAGATTTTTTTACATTGAACCTAATACAATGCCAAGTATACCTATTAATCAGGAATTCTCAACTCTAGAGTCTTCATTAACCGAGTCACAAGAAGTTCAAACTGAGTTAGTACCTATCGAGCTGCAAGAACTTGAGTTGCAAACAAAAGCTACTGAGTTAGCATCTACCGAGCCCGAGCAACTAGAATTAGAACTAGAAGTTGAAACATAGAAGGATAACAATGCAAGTCATTCAAAAGGCAAGGAGCTCATGTTATCCAAGTATGTTAGAAGGTATCATGCACTAGATCAGATCATTGGAGATAAATCAGAAGGAACAATGACAAGAAGTAAGTTGAAAGGCACTTGTTTACTTGCTAATTTTGAACCTAGAAATGTCAAAGATGCATTAGACAATGAAAGATGGATTGAAGCTATGAATGAAGAGATAAAATAGATAGAGAAAAAAAAATGGACTCTTGTACCTAGACCCAAAGACAAAAATGTGATTGAAACAAAGTGGGTATTCAAAAACAAACTAAATGAAGATTGGACGGTATCAAGGAACAAAGCTAGACTAGTATGCAAAGGATACTCTCAAGAAGAAGGTGTAGACTATGGAGAAACTTTTGCTCCTATTGAAAGATTGGAAGGTGTCAAAACCTTACATGCATATGTTGCTTTCAAAGGATTCAAAGTTTATCAGATGGATGTCAAGTCAGCATTTCTCAATGGCATATTGGATGAAGAGGTTTACATTGAACAACCAGAAGGTTTTGTTTGTCCAGACAAGAAGGACATGGTCTGCAAATTGCATAAAGCATTATATGGTCTGAAGCAAGCCCCTAGAGCATGGTATGAAAGATTGCATAACTATCTTATTCAGATTGATTTTTAAAGAACTAATGACAATAGTATTTTGTACATAAAGGAAGGACCAAATAATAAGATTGTTTTGGCAGAAATATTTTTAGATGATACTTTGTTCATAGGAAATGATGATCTTTGCGAACAATTTTCAGAACAAACGAACAAGGAATTTGAAATGTCAATGTTTGGTGAAATCAAATTCCTTGTTGGTCTTCAAATTCAACAGAATAAGAATGGCATCTACATCACTCAATCTAAATACATCAAGGAGATACTAAAAAATTTTGGTATGGAAGATTGCAAACCAGTTGGGACTCCTATGTGTACTAGATTAAAACTTACCAAGGATGATGAATCAAAAGAAGTGGATCAAACATTATATAGATCTATGATTGGAAAGTTGCAATATGTAGTGCACACAAGACCAAACATTGCAATTGCAGTAGGAATTGTAGCAAGATTCTCAACAAAACCAAAAGAAAATCACATAATGGTAATCAAAAGGATCATGAGATACTTAAAAGAAACTGAAGAATATGGATTATGGTATAAACTTGGAGGAAATTTGGATTTAAAGGTGTTCACTTATGTAGATTGGGTAGGAAATATTAATGATAGAAAGAGCACAAGTGGAGGAGCTTTCTTTCTTGGAAAAAGGTTGGTTTCTTGGACAAGCAAAAAGTAGAATTGTACATCTCAATCCATAGCAGAGGTTGAATATGTTGCAGCAGTAGTAAATTTCTCAAACATTGTGTAGTTCAAACAATTATTAGAAGGTATGAAGGAAGAAATCAAAGAACCTATTATTATGTTTTGTGATAACACAAGTGCAATTAACATCTCCAAGAATCCAGTGATGCATTCAAAAACTAAGCATATTGCCATAAAGTATCACTTTGTTAGAGAATTGGTGCAAGAAAAGGAAATAAGTTTAGAATATTTCCATACAAAGGAAAAAATTGCTAGCATATTCACAAAGCCTTTACCTAAGGATGCATTCTTGTATCCAAAAGGTAAGTTAGGGGTCATTCCCCTATCTGAAGCTCACTAAAATACAGTTCTAGTGATGCATCAACTGAAATAGAATTGAAGATCTATCAGTTGATGTAGCAAACCAATGAAGACATTCCATATGAATTAGTACATTAGGTACAAGGCTATTTAGATGTTTTGAGTTGTCTTTGGCATGTGTTGTCAAAGAGGGAGAATATACTATCATATCTTTCTGAAATTTGCCAAATAATAAGAGTTTGTGTAAGAGGGAGAGATTATTATGAAAGAGGGAGTTTGTTGTATTTGAAAAAGAAAGTGAAGTATTCTGTCAGTTAAGAATTTTTTTTTAAATTTCATTCTGTTATGACATGTTGTGTTGCCATCAATGCTAAAGAGGGAGATTGTTGGATACAATTGTTCAAATTGTGTGTTGTCTTTGATGTCACACAAATGTCATATTAGTCATCAGATAATGTCTACCAAGCTCAGAAGGTTAGCAAGGAAAAAGATAGTGTCTACCAAGCTTAGAAGGTTAGCAAGGCAAAGGATAGTGTCTACCAAGCTTAGAAGGTTAGCAAGGCAAAGGGTAGTGTCTACCGAGCCCAGAAGGTCAGCAAGGCAAAAGATAGTGTCTACCGAGCTCAAAAGGTCAACAAGGCAAAGGACAATGTCTATGAGCTTAGAAGGTCAGCAAGGCAAAAGACAGTGTTTACCAAACTCAGATGGTCAGTGAGGCAAAAGGATAGAATCTACTAATCTCACTCAGTCATCAAAGGAAATGTGGTAGAAATAGTTCTTACCGAGCTCACTCAATCATCAAAGGGAATGTGGCAAAAGAAATTCTTACCAGGCTCTCATGAAGGAATTTAGTTCTTACCAAGTAAACTTGGTAGCCAAAATACTTTACAAATATTTCAATATTAACCAAGTCAAGAAGGTTAACTCATGAAATTTCAAGAAGTAGTATTTACCGAGCAGGGTTAGCTAGTAAAGGATTTCATTATTTTATGAAATAACATTTATTTGTTTAGAGTAATATCTGTAGCTGACTAATGTATGGTTTATTGGTAAATATAACATGTAAATGGGCCGACTTGAAAATCTAAATGGTATAAGTAAGAGGTAGAGTTGTGAATTCTAAGTGTGTGGAAGTGTGTGGAATTAATGTGATATGAAGACTAATTATTGTGGAAGCAATTTTGAAGGATGATCAGAGATTGTTGAGGAGAAGTAGAACCATATTTGATCAAGGAGGATCTAATGATGCTGAACAGAGACCTATAGCTAGCAAATTCAATTGCATCTTGTTCAGGTCAATTCATTGTTGCTTTCTAACCATTGTAGCAGTGATTTCAAATCTCTTAACAGAGTTGGTTTAACAACCATTTTGTAAATCCTCTAACAAGGTGACAGTTTAGTTGAATTTTTCTAAAGACCTCTAGCAAGGCCACTCCTAATAGGGTGATTAAATCCTCTAACAGGGTCACACCTAATAGTGTGTATTGTAACCTTTAATAGGGTTAGCTCCTAACAGGGCTCACTTCAGAAGAGTGAAAAATTGGTGCCTAGTTACTTGGTGGTTTTTCCCATATTGGGTTTCCACGTTAAATCTGGAGTCTCTTGTGTTCATTCTATTTTCAATTGTATGCATGAATTCTTGAAGATAAGTAATAGTTTAATTCACTGAGTTATAGAATTTTTTTACTGAGTATTAAGAGTAACTAGATCTTTAAGACATCTAATGGGTCTGTGGATTAATTTTTGTGAGTAACTGATTCACCCCCCCTCTCAGTTACTCTACCTTTAATTCCAATAGACTCCATCATAGTTGAAGACAAGGTAGAGGATAAGGTTTTGTTGAGACCTAGCAAGGTGGTTGATCTAGTCAAGAACCCTAGTTTCCCTAGAGTCAAGGAGGTGGATTCTTTAGCTAAGGTGGCTATATTGGAGAATAAAATAGAGAATGATAGTTTATTGAAGAGAAAGGGGGAGCAAGTGTTGAGCAATGAAGGGGAATTAGAGAGGGAGAACCAAAAGGTAGTAGAGGGAGGTCCTCCTTCTTCTAGGAAGGACTACTTTGTTTCTTGTAATTTGGAAGAGAGATTTGAGGAAAATTCCTTATCTCCAGTTAAGATGGGAAGGGATGATGACTAGTTGAAGGATCAAAAAGGAAAGCCCAAAAAGAAAAATATTCAAGAGCCCTCCCTAGCTTTTCTAGTGTAGAGTAGGAGTCATGGTAAACTAGATGTGGGAGAAAGGTCAAGGTTAGTAGGAGTGAGGATTATTAGTCAAGTCATTCAAGATGAGGCCAAAAGGATTTTGGCAGATGGGAGCCAAAGAACTATTTTGGAATGTACTTCTAATTTGAAATGAAGATAATTTCTTAGAATATAAGGGGCCTCAATGGGGTCTATAAGCAGGAAATTCTTAGGAATATGATTAGAGATCACAAACTTAATATTTTGATCATTCAAGAGACAAAAATGAAGAAGGAGATTCTGGGTAAGATGTCCTTTATTAGTAATATGGTAGGTGAGGAAGTGGACTCCAAAGGTGCATCGAGAGGTTTGCTTACTCATTTTAATAATAAACAGTTCAAATTTACTTCACTATGTAATGATGGTAATATTTTCTTTTGTAAAGTGTTTCATCTATACTCCAATGAATATTGGTTCCTTTTGAATGTCTATGCTCCTAATTCTAAAATGGAAAGGAAGAATTATTGGACTAAGATTTTTGATATGGTCCAAACTAGTAATTTGAATAAAGGCATTATTATGGGAGATTTCAATACTCCTCTTACGGATGAGGAGAAATTGAGAGGTTTGGCTCTAGATTGGGAAAGAAAGATGGATCTCTCTAATTTTATTAATAGCTTGGCTTTGTTGGATGTGGATCTATTAGGTGGAAATTACACTTGGTCCAAAAAAATAATTGGAAGTGATTGTATCTAGGTTTGGTTGGATAGAGCTCTTATTTCTCCAGACTAGTTTAATTCTTTCTCTTGTAGGTTGTCCCCACTCTCAATTGTCTCTCTTGAACCTAGGAGGAACTTTCCTTTTTTATTTGAAAAGATGTGGACTTCCCATCCAAATTTATTGAATAGGATATACTATTAGTGGGGTATGGAAGTGCAAGGAATAGCTATGTTTAGAGTTGCTAAGAAGTTGAGTAATGTGAAATGAATGATCAAAGTTTGAAATAAGTCTGACTTTGGCCATATCTTTCAGGACAAAGAGAAGCTATCTATCAAGCTCACTTCTATCTAGGACACTATTCAACAAGATGAGTATAATGATTTGAATAGGAATGTTGAGATGTCCATTTTGACTAGCTTGCATAATATTATTAGCAAAGAGGAGAAGTTCTAGAAATAAAGATCAAGAATCAATTGGCTTAAAGAGGGTGATCAGAATACTAGGTTTTTTCATATCTCTACTCTTAAGCATGGAGAAAATAATAGAATATCATGTTTAAGAAAGGGACAGGATCTTTTGGCAAGAGAGAATGATATTTTGCTGAGGCTATTTCTTATTTCTCCTCTCTTCTATCCTGGGATCCTTTGCTATCAAAGGTGGATCAAAATGAAATTGTCTCTTGTCTCCCATAGATTATTCAACCCCATCATAACAAGATGTTGAGGGTGATTCTGAAAGTGCACAAAGTTAAAGAAGCTTTGTTCTCTTTTCCTTTTGAAAAATCCCCTGGATTGGATGGCTTTCCAACTTTATTTTTTCAAACTTATTGGGAGGTGGTTATGGAAGATGTGGTGAAGGCTATCCAAGAATTTTTTGGAGCAAGAAGCATTCTTAAGGAGATCAATTCTACTTTCTTGGTCCTCACTCCTAAAGTCCCTTGGGCTAGACCTATTAGTTTTTGTAACTCTTTCTACAAGATTATCTCAAAGGTGTTAACCTCAAGAATCCTCAAAATTCTCCCTTTGATTATATTACAGCAACAAATGGGCTTTATCCCTGGAAGGCAGATATTGGATTCTATCATGATGGTTCATGCAATGATTCATTCCATGGAAGTAGGAAAAAGAGAAGGTATGCTTCTTAAGTAGGATCTTTCAAAAGCCTATGATCAAGTGGACTAGACCTTCCTTGGTTTGGTTCCTTAAGCTTTTAGATTTGATTAGAAAGTTTGTAAGCTTATATCTCAACTTATTTCTACTTCTACCCTTGCAATCTTGGTAAATTTGGCTCCCTTAGATTTTTTTAAACCTTTGAGAGGGTTAAGTTAGGGGGATCCTATTTCTCCTATTTTGTTCATTATCATGGCTGAATGTATTAGAAGGTTGATTGAGAGGAAAAAATAAGAAGGGAGACTTAAAGGGATCAAATAATCTTTGAGGAGTGCTTCTTTTTCTCATCAACAATTTGTGGATGATACTATTATGGGAGGGGAGGCATCTATTAAGGAGGCTAAAGTGATGAAGGATATTCTAGATTTGTATATTAGAGGATTAGGACAACTTATTGATTAGGAGAAAAGCTCTATCTTCTTCATTAATACTCTAGAGGATAGACAAAGGAAAATAGAAAGGATTCTTGGGTGTGGAGTGGGAAAGCTCCCCTCTACTTATCTTGGTCTCCCTATGGGTTCAAAGCCTCCTAATTCTTTTTGGAATGGGATTCTTGATAGGTTTAGGAAGAAGCTAGTGGGGTGGAAAGGGGCTTCTCTTTCCCAAGCAGGAAAATGTCTTTTGGTAAAATCCACTCTTCAAAATCTCCCGATGTATGCCTTGAGTCTTTTTGGGATACCGATAAAGTTTGCTAAAAAAATGGAAAACATCCAAAGAGATTTTCTTTGGTCTAGCCTTGAGGGTCACTTCCAAAGTGTTGTGGGGGCCTGAGTATTAGGAAAGAAAAGCATCTTAATAAGGCTCTTCTAGCTAAACAGATTTGGTTCATTTTTAGTAGCACAAGGGAATGGAGAGATATTTTTGTTAATAAGTATATCAGAAGACCTACTATCTAATTCCTACTCAATAATGAAGACATCTCCAATGGATCTATCATTTGGAATGGAATCCTTAAGGTAAGGGATTTGGCCAAAGCTAAGATTAAGTGGAAAGTGGGAAATGGTGATCACATTCTATTTTGGCATGATAATTGGTCTATTCAAGGCCCCCTTATAAATAATCCTATCTTTGAAAATTGTTCAAATGTTTGTATTAGGAAATTTGGTTTCAAAGTTTCTGATTATAGAACTAACTGGGGTTGGAGAGACCTATCTCTCATTTCAGATGACCTAAAGTTGGTTATGATAATGTTAAACTCTTTGATTCTTAATAACAAGATGGATGAGGTAATTTGGGTAGACAACCCAATTGGTTGTTTCTTGATTACATTGGGATATAACTCTCTTTGGAACCTGAATGAGAAGCCCCCCTGGGATAAAACTTGGATACTTGGTCTTACCCCAAAGATCAATATTGTTTTTTGACTAGCTTTACAAGAAAAATTCTCATCCAAGATAATTTAATTAAAAGATGACATTATATGCCTAATAGATGTATATTGTGTAAAAATCAAATGGAACTAGTCAATCATTTGTTTATCCATTGTCCTTATTCTAGGGAGGTTTGGGATAGCTTAACAAAGAATCTTAGGGTTAGTTGGTGCAAGCTAGGTAATTTTTTGGATTTCTTTTGTCAATGGAATAGTATGTTTAAAAGTACAAATTTGTAGGATTTAAGTATTTGGCCTTTACCTCATTTCTATTGGAAATTCTAGAAGGAAAGAAACAATTGAATCTAGAGAGAGAGAGAGAGAGAGAGAGAGAGAGAGAGAGAGAGAGAGAGAGTGAAACCTACTTTCATTCTAATGGACAAGATATATAGAGGCACGAAGGAAAATTATCAAGTAAGAAGGGGGAGAGATTTTGAAAGTGGTGGTAAGAAGAAGGAGAAAGATAAGGATAGGAGGACTAAAAGACAAGAGGTGAAATGGTTTCTCCCTTTGGAGGGATCACATAAAGAAAATTTTGATGGTGCAGTCAAAGGAAACCCTAGACCTTTAGGTTGTGGAGGTATCATTAGAAATAGCTATGGTGGAGGGGAGGTGACTTTTTCCAATCCTTTGGGATATCAAACAAACAATTATGCAGAAGATAGTGCTACATGCCACATGATGAAATTAGCTTTGGACATAGGAGTTAAAAAATTATGGTTAGAGGGGGATTCATATAACATCATAAGGTTCATTAAAGGGGTCACTCAACTATCATGGTCAATAGCTAATATTATTGAAAAGACCCGATCCCTTCTTTATAATTTTGAAAGTGTTCACATCATTCATGAATATAGGGAGGAAAATTTTGTGGCTGACTAGCTTATCAATGAAGTGGTTAGGCAAGAAAAGGGGATGATTTAGAATTTTGGCAGAAATATCCTAGAAGAGGTGAAGAGCCTAATTGACCTAGACAAAATCCAGGGAGGTACAATGGATATCTAACTATTATAATGGTATTTAATGAGATTTGGGGCTTAAGTAATTATAATAATAGAATTTACAGAAAATGCAATCAGATGAGGTTATTAGTGTCATATCAAAACATTTCTTGGGTAGAATTATTTCTCTTTCTTTACCATTTTGGGGGTAAAGAAAGACATATTGGTGATTATCAAAGAGGTGGCCATCAAGGTTTTTAGAGCTTGGAGAAGGGTTATCAAAAGTTGAGGTTTATGAGAATAGTGAGCGTTAAAAATTCAAAAATAGTGGGGTAAAGAATTGGGAAGGAACCTATTGCTAAAGTAGAAAATTAGAAGCAAAGGATGAAAGTTTGGGAAAAATTAGAGAAGGGTGGTATAGCTAACTTCAGGGCTGTGACCTTGTGATCACTAATAGTATGGAGGATTCTGGAAGGACGGAAGGGTTAAAATGGATGGGGTTTAATTTCAAGTCACTAAGGAAATAATTTCTCTAGTAACTAAATTTTTGGTAGAGGGGATGAAGTTTTATAGGGATAAGAAGATGTCAACAAATGCTATAAAGGAATTTGTAAAGAATATAGAGGAGAGAAATGAACTAGTAAAGTGTTAAAATTACTATGAAATGGACTCTATCAAGAAGCTATGGAGGTATGATGTATGGGCCATTATAGAGTATATTTCTTTGGACACTAGATTTGATAGAGTAAGAACACATCACCTTGTTTTACTCAATCACTTTTGCTATGCTATCAAGATTTTTTTTCCTTTCTATTAATAGAATTCAATGTGTAAGAGTATTTCTAGGCATAAGAAGAAACCCTCAGCAAATTTGGCCCTACATGAGGAGTTATTGCTTCTAATTTATTAGCATTTCAAGGCTTAGACCATAAGAAAAACCCCCTACAGGGTGCGGATGCTTCTATGGATATGGGAAGCTCTAGTATCTCATCTGACTCAGAGGATGTCCAAAGTATTAGTTTAGAGGGTGAAGAGAAACATTAAATCTACAAAGAAGGCCAAGGATCTAGACAAGAAGTCACCATTGTCAATAAAAACCCCGAGTAGGAAGAGCCCTAAGGGACATGGATCTAAGGCTGGGCTCCTATTGGTGCTTAAAATTGCATTTCCATTTTGAATGCCTATTCCAAATTTTGAGTTACTTTAAGCCCCTATGAGTGCCTTTAATGCATATGTACTCAGCTATTATATTAATGTCTAAGTGGTGTTTTATGTTTCTAACACCCTTCTGAATCATTCTGCAAAGTCTCATTTTGAGCTAGTGTCATTTTTCACATTTTTGCGTAAGTGTCAAACAATGATAGAAGGACATGTTTGCATTTGGTACCCAATTAAGATTCATGACCTACCATTTTGATTATGGTTAGTATGCATATCAAAGAACCTATGTTCCAAGCTTCAAGTCATTTCAAATCTATTTGACTAGGTTTCAAACCCCTCAAAGTTGGTAAGTTACCTCTATTGTAAATCTGCAAATTGTGCATGATTTTGGGTAGCTCTATTTGAAAAGCTATAACTTTTGACTAGTTGAACCAAATAAGAAAATTCCTATTGCATCACATTCTAGTGGTCAGACACTTTGTATGCTCCAGATTTGATCTTATGACAAATCCATTTGATCAATTTTTAAATGTGATTCTATTTGCAATTTATAAGGTTTCACTGGTAATCATAAATGTAGATTGATCCATAGCCCTATTCGAGATGTCATATCTTTGAATCTGTGATTGCTTGGATCAAATGGATTGTACCCATATATTCTACTCTAAAAATATTTCAAGTGTGCCAATTTTTAAGCCTTGATGAATCCATCTGCATAGTTTTCCAAGGCCATTCCATTTGCAAAAAAACACTATTTTATTGATGATCACTACCCTACAAATCTAGGTAGCCAGCTTCAAATACTTCCCAAATGCATCTTGTGACTCATCATGAGCTCAAATTGGATATTCATATTCTCTATGTCAGTTTCTACCAGTGCCCCAATTTTTAAAACCTCAAGTGCCCATTTACTCAATTTTCAGAGCTCAAACCAAACACAATTTTCAATTTTCTAACATGTTTATTCGCAGGTAATTTCAAGAAGGCATGTTTGGAGGTCAATATCTTTTGACCCCGATGTCATCATGTGATGAAATTTCCCAGGCTTGTTGAATGTGTTAGAGAGAATAGATATCCAAAGTTTTAGAGCCCGACCAAGTGTTTGTGTCAGTTTTTAAAGCCAGTTATCAAGCTTTCCTGTCAGCAAATTGCAGTTTAAAGAATAATGATTAAATGAATTTTAAATAATCATTTTTATGTTTGATTTTGATTTTTGATGGTTTTAAATGATCAATAAATTAGTTTTCATATCAGTTGTTCAGAAATGAAATATTTTTTAGCCAGACCTGCTCCAGAGTTTGACTGATTATATCAAATTGGTAAAATTGCACATAAATTAAGTGGTTTTTATTCATGGACTGGCACCCAAAATACATTGACATTTCTCTAAACTTGGGAATTTATAGAATTATGATTATCCTAATGGTTATAAAAAAAGGGGTCTGTGGAACTTTGTAATTGGGTTCTTTACTAATCTATCTAAGTTTTATTGTTCATGTGATTTTCCTCAAAGGAGTGAGCACAATCAACAAAATAATTGTGATGCCTCCATCCATATGGTATTTTATGGTGTAGCATTTAAAATATTTCAATCTTCAAGTGTTGAAATGGGACTGGGATGTTACAGAGATAGAGCTTTGCAGGCATTCAAAAGTTAAACATGTCCTTTCCATCTTTTTTCATCAAGTTGTCATTAAGCATCCAAGGGCATGAGAGATGGAGCAACCCACATTTGAAAGGGCATAGCATAAATCAAGGTGTCCATAGCTACATGCTGGGAGGAGGAGTTTCAATATATATGCAGGGTAGGGGGGACGACTTCAATAGAAGGGCTTACGCCAAAATGAAGAGGGGTAGTCTATGTTTTGATAGGGTAGTATAGTGTGAAAAAGCCCCACATTTTCACATAGAGGCCTCTACATAGTTTTATACTCATGAAAGTAAACAGCCAAAGGAACCTCATGTACTAAAGCAACTTCAACACATATGGCAAGATGGGGCTCCCTTGGCTGTGTCATGAAACTAGTGATGCATGTGTATTACAAGGGAGAGGTCTCCCACATAGGCGACTAGCAGCAACATTTTGTGGCAAGAAAAGCACCCATTTTGAGGTTTAGCTTCAGGTAGAAAAATGAAGGAAGCTACTGCCTAAATGTAGGGCTTCCAATGTTGCAGAGGAGGGCATGGGAAATACCCCACATTGCATGTTTGTATTTATGCATAGCCTTTTAAATACACAAGTGCTTTAGCTTAAAGTGTCATAGTGACACTATGTGTGTTAAATAGGATCATGAGTAGTGACCACATGAAGAAGGAGGTGGGTAGTGAAGTCAACAGTGTTTTGCCCAGGTATGCACGCAATGAAGGCCCACGTCGTATGATCAAGTGATTGAGAGGTAAATGATATAGTTGTGAGATGTTACAATGCCCTCCCCTTTGCCGTGAGATCGGCGATCAACCTTTTGAGTTTGGAAATATTAGGAAAATATAAATTTAGCATATCATTAGGGACTATAGAGTATTTGAATAAGATGATATGCCTAGCGCATTGCGTAAGATCATAACAAGCATTTTCAAGTATTGAAATATTAGGCCAAGTATTGCATTAATATGCTAGCATGTTGTCGTATAGGGAAATATTAAGAGGTGGGGTGCTAAATATTAAATATTAATATGTTCATTATAGGGAAATGTTAAATTTGATGGTTGGCATAAGGTCATGGGTTTGAGTTAGGAGGTTTACGATGCCACGATGGTGTTGTGAGATTGGGCATGCATTAAAATGTTATATATTAATGTGTCCATCTATATCAAAGGAGATTAAAAATAGGGATTAAAATTCATTGCCATGAAATAATAGAGATAATAATATTAAAATCAAAATATCCCAATGGCAAGTGGGATTTCGATAGGTGGCATCGACAGATTGGAGGGATAAGGGGAAGATTGAAAAAGTAATAAATTAAATATCAGATAGAGATGTCAATGCAGAGAGTTTTAAATTTTAAAAGGATTTGAATTATTTGTAATGCTTTATATAGTTTAGCTATATGAACTTTATAAATTTTTCCAATTTTATATGCTCTGTTCATGGCATGAAAGCTTGATTTTTAGAATAGTCTCAAGGGGGCAATTTTTGTTTGAAATGTACAGTGTAATATATCATCAGAACTGACAAAGAGTGAATTTTTCATTTTTGCAATTAGATTTTGAGCAGGTATCAACTAGTAGTAGCTACAGGAGGTTTTCTTATTTCATGGGCTTCTCAATGAAATGTGCAAATTTAATTTTGTAGATGAAATTTCAATTAGATATAGACATAATTTCATCATGTATGACTTATCCAACAATTTTAAGGATGATTTGATTGTCTTTGATGCAGTTGAGAGCTATTGTGTTTTTTTGCAACAACACAAGTGAATTGCCTAGCAAAAGTAGAAGTGATGAGAAAAGATCAAATTTTTGAAGCTTTAGTATAGTTATGATGATTTCTTGATATTTCTCCATGAGATATTTTTTTGATTTCTTTGGTGGGGATATATTAGATATTTTGGCATCATTTATGGTTTTTGGTGACATGTAGTTAAAGGAAGTTCAGTTTCAGCAGCTTCAGATTGAAGATCATTTCTAAGGGGACACATGTCAGTTTCAGAGGGAAATTCCTAAGATATCTTCTCTCCTATATATTCTTCCTCTCTGCTCTTTGTAGGTGTTCCAATTTTTGGATACTTTTCATTATAGTGTAACTACTTTGTGGTTTCAGTCTAGTTGAAATCCTTTTGCATTACTATGATACCAATTTTCTTAGTGTTCTTCTATTATGAATAATAGTACTATATTTCTTTTGGAAACATTCATATTATATAGTCATTCATTTTGTATCTACCAAATTTGGCATACAGATGATGTATTGGTTTCAATGAAATTAATGCAAGAGTTTCATTTTCCTTAGTTTCATTCTAATTTTTGTCTCCTGCTTCTATTATTTGCAATCTTTATGTTTGAAAACAAAGAGTTTGAACGCAATTGCAATCCTTTTAGGTTGTATGTAAGAATAAACTTGCTGTTGGAACAAAGAATCCAAGTAAATGCTTGTTTACATTGATAGGGTTACAGGTTACACCAGAAGGATTTCATCATAAGTATGAGAGTTTTTATGAAGATTGATGTCTATTTGCAAGTCAAATAGATAGATCATATGCCTAAATATATGAGTATACTTTAGGTATCCATATGCATTTTAAGGTTTAGTTGATGCCCAATGGATAAGGGACTAGTCAGTTTGGAGGTTACATGTTCTCTGTTGTTGCATATCCAGATGATGCTGAGATCCAAATTATCAATTGAATATCTTTCCCTTTATGTTTAAGAATTAAAAGAGTTTTCCCTCACTTGGTTTATCAGGCTCATGTGCTTTAGTATTAGCTATTTCACCCATGAATGCTTGCATAAACATAGAATATTAAGGGATTTTATCTATTTTCTAGATTCAGTAGTATGCCTTTACACTAGTACCATATAAAGAATCCGAGGTCCACCCACCTAGGTCTTATAGAGCCTGAAGAAGAAGAAGGGATTATCATTATAGTTGGCCAAAGACTACAGTCAAGTGAATCCATTATAGGAATTTTCTAACCTTAGATTTATTGGTCTAGTTTCTTGGTTATTTCCAAAACTATTAAATCAAGAGCCAACAAGTCCCATGTGCACCCACTTCCCTAAAAGTAGAGTGGGTGTTGCTGAGATTTTTTAGGAATATTTAATAAGGGAAGCGGTCTTATGGATTTATATGTGAATTGGCTTTAAAAATCAGCCCCTAAATTCAAGGAAGATGATTGTCTCATAAATTTTGAAAATAAAAAAATATATTTCTTCATAAAAAAATTTAGTAGGATTATTTCATTTTGGTGGGAAAATGAAGAGTAGGTTTGACAAATGGTAGAAATCTTCCTTAAGCTGGTGGGGCTAAATCTAGCCCCACCCCACTTTCACCCTCTCAAATTGAGAGGGATAAAAATCTAGGGCTCCTATTTTGTAGGAAAAGATTCCAATTAAATCTTTAGCCCCCTCTAAATTATTACCATATAGCTACCCACTCTACAAAAATAGAGCCCAAGCCCCTCCCATAGGACCCCTACCTAAATCATCAGGCCAGGTAGATGAAGAGTATAATTAGGAAGAGGATGATATGGAAACTAATGAAGAGGTTGAAGAGGAGGGGGAAACTAAGTTAGTGGAGTTGGTGGCTAAAAAATAGATGAGGTCAAAAGAGATGGATGTAGAGGGGATTGTGGATTTTGGGTCAAATATTTCTACCATTCCTCTTTCCCCTATTCATCCTCAGGAATAGAATAAGGAGAAGAAAAATGGTGAGGGTAGAGAGGTGGTTATTAAGGATAGGCACATGGCCTGGAGGCACTTTAATGTAAGTCCTTCTAAAATGGGTACAGTAAGAGAGGTAATGAACCAACAAATTTTAGAAGAAAAATAGGGTTAGCTCTAGTTAGAGGATCTCATTGATCCAACAATGGTGGCCATAATGGATAATGCAAGGGAGATTGGTATGAATTTACTTAATAATGCTAAGAATAACATGATTGACAATTTTAGGTTGATCAAGTTGCTTTAGCATGAGTTGGAGGAGTTCAGAGAAAAAATAGACCAGTTGGAACACAAAAGGAAGATGCCATATTGTGGTAATTTCAATGATCAGGAGGATTGACTTAATTTGGTTGAGAAGAGAATCCAAAATTTGGAAAATTACAACCATAATCTAGCAAATCAAATGATCATCATTCTGACTTCTATCAATGATAATATCTTGTCCCTTACTAGAATGATTACGAAAAAGGGGTCTTCTAGATGAAAATGAGGCAAAGGACAGAGAAGGATCTAGGATGGAAGAGGAAGTGACTACTAACATAAACTTTAGTAGCATGGAGCAAGATAGCTTGAAGAAGTAGGAATAGAGGGCTGAGGAAATTAACAAAGCCTATGAAGCAACAGAAATGATGCAGGAGCTAGAGAGAAATAAAGAGGAATAACTTTGGTTTTTCTTTTCCTATCTTTTGAACTATTAGATTGCTATAGTATTTTGTCTAGTTGGTTTGTTAGTCTATTATATTGGACTTTAGGTTGGTCTTTTTTTTCTAGTTGGGCTTTATCTACTTATTATTATCCTTTGGCTTTTTGTCTGTCTAATGAACTAGCCCTTTCGTTTCCCTTCTTTTACTAGCTAGGCTTTAACTGCTTATTATTAGCCTTATGATATGTTTTAACTCGTGGGTTTTAGGATCCTTATAAAACCTTTTTTTCTGATCAAAAACATGATTAAATGACTTATTTGTGAAATCTCTTTTCATATGACCTATTTCAATACATGAAAAACACTTACTTTTAAATTCATACCTGGTTTCCTTAGGAGATTCCATGTGCTTTGATTCATTCAAAATTTCAACTTCCTTTTCTTGTCCAACTTCTTTAGGTTTATAAAAAGATTGACTAGATTGAATCTTATCATCAATTTTACCTTTTTCTTTTGGATCTGATCTAATCTTAGGTTTCTTTGTAGACATGTTAATTAGATAACCAAGAATAGACTTATCATAAGTAGGTCTCCATATTGACATTGAATCATCAAGCTTTCCTCTCTTAGAATAAAATTTATCAAGTTGTTGCTTGCACTGAGTTAATTCACCTTTCACAATAGTATTGTACTTATGAAGTTCTTCATGATCTTCTTTCAATGTTTCAAATTTAGATTTTTTTTGCTAGACTTTATCTAAGATCTACATTCTTAGTCTTCAAATTAGATTCAACTTTGCTAGGATCATTTCTTAAAGTCAACTTCAGATTCATGATCTTTAATTCATGCTTCAAGATCTTATATTCTATCTTTAGCTTTGAATAATCATCACTAGTTCTAGATTCAGTAGATTTAGGCTTGGATTTGAGATGTTCAATCTCTTCCTTTAATTGTCTAATGTATACTTTGGAGTCTTCATATCTGTCTTTCAGCTTATCTCTTTCTTCAATAAGGGGATCAATTTGTTCAAGAGCTTCTTCAATGTTCTTCATCAACTATTCCATATCCATAGGGATCTTACTCAAGCTATTAAGCCTCTTCAAAATAATTGCTCTTTGATACCAATTCTTAGAAATAGGAATTGCTAGGGGGGGTTGAATCAGTAATCTACAAAATTTAGTTGCCAACTAGATATTATTTCTTACTTTAAACCACACATAAAAAATTAATAAAGAAATGTTAAATATTAACAATAACCATGCACAAAAATAACTCATAACATCATATTTTGTTAACTAGGGAAACCCTGGCCAAGGGAAAACCCTGGTGAGGATGATACTTACTAGATAATATACTGATACATAAGTTCCTTTTTAGAAGATGGACCTTGTTAGGATTCGATGAGAAAATTTAGTATAAGGAGTCCCTATTAGGAGACTTTGAATCCCTATTAGGAGATTCCAAACTTGTTAGGAGTTGTAGTACAATAGATTCAAAATGAGCCAACTACCTAAACATGCACTTCCTATTACAAGAAGAGCTCACTTACCAAACAAGTAATCAAACTTTTGGAATATAGGTATTGTAACTTCTTTCTTGGTTGATCTCTAATCTTTAGCTTGATCTTGGATCATAAAATAGCTTTCACAAAACTTTTCCTATATCACTCTTTAAAAAGTTTGCATATAATTACTCAACATCACAATTAGCACTCTTCTCATCAGAAGATGTCCTTTGCATAAATACCATGCCTTTACATAAATTTTTGCTAGGTCAGCTAAGACCATAGTACATTTTTCCAACTTAGAATAAACATCTAGGATGTCAGCCCTAATTGGACAAGTAATTTTTTGTAAACAAAATAATCATTTCCTTCAATTCTATTGTCTTGTTTTGCTAAAACACAAATATCTCTTTTTTGTAAAGTCTATACTAAATTTTGAGACTATACATGTCATCAAAAACATGTATACTATCTCCATCTAACTTTACTATTCATAATATGACATTAGCAATAAGTTATAAACAAAAAAATACACTGATTTATACCAAATTTCATACTTACACAATTTTTTGATTATTAAACACTAAGTATCTTTATTTTTGAGGTTTCCTTTATACATGTACATCATGTATTTCCATAAATGACAAAAATTACATATCTCCTTTAGCAAATTTTCAACTGGTTATAGGTACTTACTTTAGTCCAAATAGAGCTTTCTTCAGTCTCCATACCGTATCTTTGTCTTCTATCAGATGGAAACCTTCAAGATACTTAATGCATACCTCTTCTTTAAGTTCTCCATTTAGGAAATCTAATTTAACATCCATGTGATATACTTTGAACTTCTTATTCACTACATAAATTGAGAACATTCTTTCTGCTTCCATTCTAGACACAGGGGCATATGTCTCTGCATAGTTTATTCCTTCTTGCTATGAATATCCTTTACACACAAGTCTAGCCTTGTTTTTTAGAACTTCACCTTTTTCATCCATCTTGTTTCTAAATACCCATTTGGTTCCTCTAACATTCTTGTCTTTGGGTCTAGGAACTAACTCCCATGTTTCATTTTTCACAATATGATCTAGTTCTTCCTTTATTTCTTGAATCTAATGATCATCTTTTTTATCTACACTCTTAGGTTTAACTTGATAAATTAGACATAATTTCTCATTAACTCTATTTCTTTTCATCACACCTTTTTCTTTGCTTCCAATTATCTACTCTAGAGGATGATTCTTTTTCATGTCTATTAGAGGTAGGATTTTTTATCTCAACTCTTATCTCATCTCTTGGTTCAAATCTCTATTCTCCTCTTTTCTCAATAGTTTGTACATCATTTTACATATCATTGTAAATCTCAAAGAAAACTTCAATATTTTTTCTATTAGTCTTTGGATTATAATCATCAATAATAGTTACTACAAATAACTATTCTTTTACTTCCTCTTCCTTAACCAAATTCAGGCTCATTAACTTCATCAAAAAGTGAACTCTTTCTAGATTTTTTTTCTCTCATAAGATGTCTTGATGAAAAATGACCAAGCTCTTTACATGTCCAACAAATGAAAACTTTCGTACCTTTTGGTTCTCTTTTCATAAGTAGATCAGTTCCTTCTTTGATCTTCATGTTTTCTTTGAATGAGGATTTGATTGTACTTCTATTCTTTTTTATTCAACAAAAGGATTTAGATTAGGAACCTCAATGTTCATATCTTTACACATATCTGATAACTCACCAAGAATTTCCATCTTCTATGAGTCAAAATTTCCTCTATTAGACTTGGGACTATCTTTTCTCAAAAGATTTCCCATTGATCTCCAAAGCTATTAAGATTTTCCCTGATTCTTTAATACTAGTCATTAGAATATATAGTCCACCAATATAATTGAGAGGGGATGAATCAATTATCTAATTATTATCACAATTAAAAACCTTAAATAAACTTAACCATGTGAGTAATATAATTAGAAACCACAAAAAGATACTCATGCCCAATAACACCAGATATGTAAACTAGGGAAACCCTTGATTAAAGGGAAAACCTCCATGGGGATGGTACCCACAAGATGATGTACTAATATAAATATTCCTTGTTAGAGGGTGGACCCTATTAGGAGTCTATAAAAACATTTAGTACATATCAATCCCTATTAGGAGAATTTAAATCCCTGTTAGGAGATTCTAACCCTATTAGAATTTATAGAAGACTGATGGATCCACTTTCCAAATAGGTTCAAGGGAAAGACCAATGAACCCACTATCTAAATGATCTATGTATTATTCCTTGTAGAATAATAGAAATTAATAATACTTCATTCTTCTTCATGTGTCTTGTCAACCAGACTTTTGCTCCTTCTAATCTCATAATCATATCACAAAGCTTGCATCCAATAATCCCTTAGATCACTCACTCGCATTCACCAAACACTTTTCTCCTTTTCATACTTCATATTCAATAGGGTGATTACTTCCACATTACAAACAAGGAAAAAATATTTCCTTTATGCCATATCTTACAAGAAATTCCTTGAGTCATCTTTGAGGCTTTCTAATTAATTATAATAATTTAATTAATTAATCTATAATTAGAATAGCATTATCAGCTCACAATCTCTACAACTTCTCCCATGTGTGATACTAGGGCTTGTACATTCAGTGTCCTATGTCATAGGCTAACCATCCATCTCTAGATTATATCTGTATTAGAAGATATAATATAAAATATCAAAATCCTCTTCTCAAGTACTCTGTCTTTGTACTGCTCTATGTAAATTAGAAATATCTTCCGTACATCTTCAAGTTATATATTGTGCATTGAACCTTAACATCAAGACATAGTATATAATATATCTATGGATGCGCATTAGCTGACAATCAAAACATTGTCTATACAACTAAGATCTTTTTCTACTACTCTATCAGTCTTCATAGACTATTGCTATGTTGACATCAATGAAAAAAACATTCATAAATGTAACATGTCAATACTCTCCAATGCTTAGGATACTCCCCCAAAGGAATACCATCAACATTCATGCTAATAGTACCACCAATATATTAATAATATATTAGATTAGAGATAAATTTATGACAAAAAAATTCAAGGCCAAAAAGATATAGAAATTATGTGTGGAATATTCTATATTTTCTATGCATTTTCAATTAACTTAATTCATAGAACAAAAAATGTTTTGGCTGACATAATGGTAAATCTAGCCATTAAATAGATTCATATCCCATTCCAAAAGGTTGTTCATGTAGAAATAAATAACAAGACATCTATTCTAGCTAATATTCATAATTGGCATGTCTTTGAGAATGATAAATATTTGTTACAATTCTTGACATGTGAAAAGGATTTTCAAGATTTTGGCATCAATTGGAATGGGCTTATTGAAAACAAAGAAGGAAAGGATACTATTTTAGGAGAAGAATTTGTGCAACTTAAGATAAATAAGATACCAAAAGGGTTGGTAATTTTAGAGCATATTTTTTATGAACATGAAAATCTTAAGGTGCATTCACCCATTGTTATGCAAGAACAACATGAGAAAGTTAACCTTGGAAATGAACATTCCCTGAATGAGTTTTTTATTGGAAAAAATCTATTAGTAAAAATAACATAAAAGTTAATAACTCTTCTAAGAAAGTGCATGCATGTGTTTGTGTAGTCCTCTAATGAATTAAACACATACTGTGAAGATTTATTTCAACGTGAAATACTTTTGAAACCTAATCCTAAACCTTTCAAACAAAAGTAAAGACCAATAAATCCTCTTTTGGCTCCAAAAATGAAAGAATAATTTATTAAAATGAGATATGTTGGCATAATCAAGCCTATTAGATATCCATCTTAGGTCTCCAACTTGGTCCTTATTAGGAAGAAGAATGGATATATGAGACTTTGTGTGGATTTTAGAAACTTTAGCATTTGATCATTAAAAAACAATTATGCTTTCCCAAATATGGAGACCCTATTGTAAAAGGTAATAGGGAATGATTTTTTATCAATAATGGATAGTTTTACTAGTTATAATCAAATGAAGGTCAAAGAATCAGAACAATACAAGACAACATTCACTACTCCTTGGAGAACATATGTTTATGAAAGTGTTGATAATAATTATTCAATTGTATGTTGTCATTGATGTTACATAAAATTTCAAGACTTTACCAAGCAATCAGTGATAGCCTAAGCTTACTGGGGCATCAAGATAGATTCATGTGTATGTCAAGCATTCAGTGATGACCAAGTTCAGAGACAGTATTGATCAAGCTTAGTTGGTTAATGAAGTAGATCCTGTATTGACCGAGTTAACTTGGTTAGCAAAGGAAAGTTAGCATGAAATTAGTGTTGACTTATTTGGGTTTATTAACATTGGAAATCTTGTTCTCACTGAGTTGGTTTAGTTAACAAAGGGATTCTCTATGTTGATCGAGTACTCAATTTTATATTAGACAATTGCTGGAATATTAAGTCTGACAAATTTATTGGTTAATACAAGCTAACTTAAGGTATAATATTTGATTTATAAAAAGAATATTCAAGCTTACTTGACAAGGTGAATCATATATATGAAAGATCAAGTTGAGGATTAAAGTGTGGAATTGAAGAAGATGAATTACAAAAGCAAATTTGAAGGATATCTTTCAAGGGTAGAGCATCTGAGTTCACCAACTTGCAAAGAAGATTCTGATCAAGGAGGATTAAGAAATCAAGCTAAAATTCAGATCTAAATCAGAGAAGTTAGTTGCATCACTAATTAGGTCAAGTCATTGCTACTTTCTAATAATTATAGCAGTGAATCAAATCTCTAAATAGAGTTATAGCTTAACATCTATTCAACAAATCCTCTAAAAAGGTGGCATTTTTAGATTGAAGTATTTGAAGACCTCTAACAAGGCCACTCCTAATAGGGTTAATTAAATCCTCTAATAGGGTCATACCTAATAGTGTATTATTTAACCTTTAAGAGAGTTGGCTCATAATAGGGCTCACTTTAGAAGAGTGAAAAATAGCAACTAGTTGCAATTGGTGGTTTTCCCAAATTGGGTTTCTACATTAAATCTTGGTGTCTCTTGTGTTCATGTTATTTCCTTTATGTCTCTGCAACTAATTTAATAAAGGCTAATCACATAAATATCTTAAGATCTTTGTGCTAACTAAGTGACATCAACATATTTAGTGTTAACTAATTTACAGTAGAATATTTATTGTTAACCAAGTTACAACAAGTTTTAGTTTTATATTGTGTTGACATCTTAAAGGGACTTGGATTTCTTTTTGTAACAATTGATTTACCCCTCCCCTCTCAGTTACTCTTTTATATTTCCAACAATTAGTATCAAAGTGTTTGGTGCTTGTAAATAAGGTTTCAAGGACCTAAGCTAAATATCAAGATGTCTTATAGAAGAGAGATTCCTAAGGTGAACAAAGATAATTTCCAATCATGGTAGGAACTCATGAAACTATATTTAGAAACCATTGGAGACATGGGCCTAAAATATTTGGAGAACAAATATTTGGCACCTACTAGACATTTGTCTATGGATCAAATTATAGAAAAGAAGAATCAAAACATAATGATGATTAACATTACTTCTACTCTCAAGTATGGTAAATTTGATGAATTCAAAGATTGGCCTACTACTCATGAAATGTGGACCAAGCTGAAAGATATCTATGGAGGAGATGACAATGTAAGGAGAGCTAAAGTAGAAGTCTAAGAGGTTAGTTTCATCAAATGAAGATGAGAGAAGTGTTGAAAACAATTGGTTAATTATTTATTGTCTTTAATGTTACACAAAATGTCATATATTTGCTAGTAAATATGTGTCAAGCTCACTTAGGTGATGAAGATAGTTATTTTTGTTTGCCAAGCATTCCAGAGTTTGCCAATTTTAGAAGATAATGTCTACCGAGTTCACTTGGGTGACATAGTAAACTTCACAGAAGATTGATAAAGAAAAATTTGGATGGAACTAGTGCTAACTGAGTTCACTTGGTTACCAAGGAAACTTTGTAAAGATGTAGTGTTAACCAAGTTCACTTAGTTATTACAAGAAAAAAAATTCTGAGTTAGTGTCTACTGAATAGGGTTGGCTAACAAAGGAATTTCTTATTTTGGCATATTGAGTTCAATATATTTTTTTTTATGTTCTAGCCAACTGAGGAGATGAATATTAATTATTCTAAGTTATATTCAAGCTGACTTGAAAATGTGTAAGGTATAAATATAAGGTCAAGTTTAGGATTAAATTTGTGCAAGTGAATGGAAGAATAGAAGATGCTTTTAGGAAGAGGATTAGAAGGATAAGAAAAATATCCTTGTGGAGCTGAAAAGAGACATTTGATTATAAGAGATCAAGTAAATGAGCTAGAATTGAGATATGTAATCAGAAATTCAGTTGCATCAGGAACCATGTCATCCCATTTTTACTCTCTAACCATTGTAGGAGTGATCTAAATCTCTTAACATTGTTGGCTTAATAGCTATTTATAAATCCTCTAACAAGGTGGCATTTCTAGATTGAAGTGTCTAAAGACCTAACAGTGTGTTTTGTAACCTTTAATGGGGTTGGCTACTAACAGGGCTCACTTCAAACAAATAAAAATTAGTAACTAGTTGCAATTAGTGGTTTTTCCCAAATTGGGTTTCCACATTAAATCTTGGTATCACTTGTTTTCATGCTATTTATTTTATGTGTATGAAACTAAGTTAAGTAAGGTTCATAATAGAAAATATCATAAGACTTGCATGTTAAGCATTTACTGAGTTACAACATTTTATAGTGTAAGCTGAGTGCTTGTGTCTTTATCGAGCATTAGTATTTTCAATGAAGTTTATGTTTTGTGTTGACATCTAAGCAATTTGGGATTTTTTTTAGTGGTAACTAATTCATTCCTCCCCTCTTAGTTACTTCTCTTATATTTCTAATAATTGTATCAGAGCTTCTTGGTGCTTGCAGAGAATGTTTTAAGGACCTAAGGTAAAGATCAGGATGTCTTATAGAAGGGAGATCCTGAAGATGAATAGAGATAACTGCAAGGCATGGAAGGAACTCATGAGGCTACACTTAAAAACCATTAGATATTCATGGATAAAGTACCTAGACACTAAATACATGACATGTACTAGAACTATGACTATTGAAGAAATTGTAGAAAAGAAAAGTCATAACATTATGATGATTGATATTGCTTCATCTCTCATGTATGTTGAATTTGACAAAGTCAAAGATTGTGAAATTTCTTGTGGAATGTGGATCAACATAAAATCCATCTATGGAGGAGTTGATAATGTAAGAAGAGCTAAATTTGAAAGTCTCAGAGGGCAATTTGATCAAATAAAGATTAGAGAAGATTAAAAAATTGCAAAGTATAGTGACATAATCAAAACTAGTTTTTGTGTAGTCAAAGCTTTAGGAGGAAATATTGAAGATGAGATAGTGGTAAATAAGTTTCTTAGAACACTTCTTCCTATATATTCAATCAAATAATTATCAATTCAAGAAATGAGATGCAACCCAAAGAATGATATAACATTAGATGTAGTAGTTGGAAGATTGACAACACTTGAGCTATATAACTATGATAATAATATTCCTAGTTCTAGAAATCTTGAGTTTGAAAAGCCAAGTTGTCACTCAAGAAGAAAACTAAAAAGTCAAAAGCTAAACAATCTAAAAGTGAAGAGGAAGATAGTTCTAACAGTGATCTTGAAACTATTGAGGCATTATTTGCAAGAAGGTATCCCAAAAGAAAAGGGAAGTACCAAGGTAAAATTCCCTCGATCTATTTCTCTTGTGAAAAAGTTGGAAACATTGTTGCATGATGTCTAAATAGAGAAGAACAAGATGAAAATAAGCATAGAAAATAAAAAGGCAAGAATAATTTTAATGTATTCAAGGATTACAAGGACAAAGTTAAGAAATCTAGTTTTATGGCTAAAGATTTAGATAGTAGTGAAGATGATGAAAGTCTATATTGTTGTAAAAGGTGAATCTGATGATGAAGGATATAAAATGGCACTTATTTCTCATGATATCAAAAATGATACATGGATTATTGATAGAGGTTTCTCACATCATATGACTAGTGACAAAGAAAAGTTTGAATAGATGGATCATTATGATGGTGGAAGTGTGAGATTTGGAAATAATGAACCATGTTACATAATGAGAAAAGGTTGTATCTCACTAACCAAAGAACTTAGATGTGATAATGCTTATTGGGTTGAAGGACTAAAGCATAATCTACTGAGTATGGCTTAGTTGAATAACATTAGATTCATAGTAGAATTCATGAATGGGAAGGCCAAGCTGCTAGATGGAAAAGGAAATCTGGTCGGGTTTGGTAAAAAAACCAAAGGTAATCTATTCTACCTAGATCTCAATGCGAGTTCATGTTTCATTTTTCAAGTAGAAGAAATTTGGTTGTGGAATAAAAGGCTATGTCATGTAAACTTTGATAATCTAATCAAGATAAGAAGAAACAAAAGAGTGAGAGGTATTCCTAGTTTGAGGAGACCTGATATGGGCCTATGTAGAAATTGTCAAATTGGTAAGATGGGCAAGACTAGTTTGAAAAGAAACAACTATCATTCTAAAGAAGTCTTGGAGCTAGTTCATACAAACTTATGCGTACCTATTGGAATAGAGAGCTATAGTGGAGATAAGTATTTTATTCCTTTTTTTGGTGGTTATTCTAGAATGATTATTGTAATGTATTTGAAAGATAAGTCTAAAGTATTTCAAAAGTTTAAGTGGTATATGGTAAGAGTAGAGAAAGAAACTGGAAAAAAGCTAAAGTGTTTTAGGTTAGACAAAGGTGGTGAATTCATTTCCAATGAGTTTAATGAAATCTTCATTTAATGGGGAATTAATAGACAAGTATCAGCCCCTGGTACACCACAATAAAATGCTATAGCTAAAAGAAGGGATAGATCCATCACAAATTGTATAAGAACATTGATGATAGAAAATAATGTTGCAATCAAATACTAGAAGGAAGCAATCAATACTTTAGTGCATGCCTTGAACAGAGTACAAATGAAAAAAGACTCAAATAAATATCCTTATGAACTATGGTATGACTACAAAAGTAATGTAAGTTACTTGAAATTATTTGGTAGCAAATGTTATATCTTGAAGGAAACTAGGAAAGGTAAATTTGATGTCAAAGGTGATGAAGGCATATTCCTAGGATACTCCTACATAAGTAAAGCATATAAATGTTTGAATTTATGAACTCATAAGGTTATAGAAAGTGAACATGTAAAAATTGATGAGTTTTTAGAAAAGAGTGAAGAATAGAGCAGCAAAGGACCTAAGGATTACAAAAAATATTATCTAGTATGAACCTAGTATATTGCCAAATCCAATTGGAAGTTAGTAGAATTCACCTCCCAAGTTCCCAAAATCTCTAGAGGCTATTGAGTTGCAAACAATGCAACCCAAGTCACAGACTAAAGAACCCAAGTCACAGTCAAAAGCTACCAAATTATTGCCAGAGCAAATTGAGTCTGAAGGATTTGAGTCACAAATAGTGGGACCCAAGCCTTATATAGAAGATCATGATGAGGCTAGTGAAACAAGTTTTAAATCCAAAGAACCTATGTTAGCAAGATATTTCATAAGGCACCATGCCCCTGATCAAATCATTGGAGATAAGTGAAATGGAACAAAGACAAGAAACAAATTGAAAGGTACATGTTTGCTTACTAAATTTGAACCTAGATTAGTTAAATATGTTTTGGATAATAAAATTTGGATTGAAGCTATGAATGAAGAGTTAGATCAGACAGAGAGGAATAAGACCTAGATTCTTGTTCCTAGACCCAAGGATAAGAATGTAAATGGCATAAAGTGGGTTGTTAGAAATAAGTTGAATGAAGATGGAGAAGTCTCAAGAAAAAAAGCAAGGTTAGCATACAAAGGCTATTCTCAAGAAGAAGGTATTGATTATGGTAGAACTTTTTCTCCTATTGCAAGAATAGAAGGTGTTAGAACTTTACTTGATTATAATACACATAAATGATTTAAAGCTTATAAAATAGATGTGAAATATGCATTCTTGAATGGAATTCTTGAAGAGGAAGTTTACATAGAACAACCAAAAGGTTGTGTAGATCCTCGATAAAGGAATATGGTTTATAAACTACACAAGGCATTGTATGGACTCAAGCTCCCAGACCTTGGTATGAAAGACTTCATAAATACTTGATAGCAATTGGTTTTCAAAGAAAAAATGATAAAAAGTAGCCTATATATCAAAGAAAGTCTAGAAAAGAGAATTGTATTGGTAGAAATCATAACTTATGCAAAGCTTTTTTAGAAGAGATAACTAAACAATTTGAGATGTCCATGTTTAGAGAGATAAAATTCTTTGTTGGGTTGCAAATTCAGTAGAAGAAGGATGGTATCTACATCACTCAATCCAAATATATCAAGGATCCACTAAAGAAATTTAGAATGGAAGACTCAAGACTAGTTGGAAAACCTATGTCTATTGGACATAAGATTTCAAAAAATGATGATTCCAAGGAAGTCGATTGGACCACATATAGATCAATGATTAGAGAATTGCAATATGTAGTGCAAACAAAGTCTGATATTGCATTAGCAGTTGATATGGTGGCAAGATTCTTAGAAAATTCTAAAGAAAATCACATCATGAAAATCAAGAGAATCCTAAGGTATCTGAAGGGTAATAAAGATTATGGATTATGGTACAAGAAAGGAGGCAATCTCGATTTAAAAGCCTTCATAGATGTTGATTAGGTAAGAAGTGTTGATGATAGGAAGAGCACCAATGGTGTAGCATTTTTTATTGGTAAAAGACAAGTTTCTTGGACAAGTAAGAAGCATAATTCTATTTTTCAATCTACAATAGAAGAAGAGTATGTGGAAGAAATAGTTAATTGCTCCAATGTTGTTTGGTTCAAGCAACTATTAGTAGGTATGAAGGTAAAGATCAAGGATCTAGTTTTTATATTCTATGATAACACCAGTGTAATTAATATATCAAAGAATCATGTGATGAATACCAAGAACAAGAACATTGCTATAAAATATTATTTTCTGAGATAATTGGTGCAAGATAAAGAGTTGAGATTGGAAGGTGTGAATAATAAAGAACAAATTGCAGACATATTCACTAAGTCATTACCTAAGGATGCCCTTTTGTATGTAAGAGTTAAGTTAGGGGTTATTCCCCTATTTGAAGCTCACTAAAATTAATTTTATTGATGAATCAACCAGAGCATGTTGAAAATCAGTTAGTGGATGTGTATTAAAAAGGGAAGAATGCATATGAATCGATACGTTAGGTACATTTACATTCATTGAATATTCTCCTTGGCATAAGATGTCAAAGAGGGATTTTTTTTTGTATTCACATAAATTTTTTAAAGGGAGATTTTTGTGATGAGGGAGAATTATTTGTAGAAATGTCAAAGAGGAAGAACTTGGTTTGATATCAAAGAGATAGAGTTTGTTGATAGAGGGAGTTCACACTGATAAAGGGAGTTCTCAAGGATGAGAATCAAAATGAAACTAAGGATATTTTCCTTAGTTTATTTTTCTCTAAAAATTTCATTTTGTTATGACATCTCTTGTTGCCATCAATGCGAAAGAGGGAGATTGTTAAAAATAATTGGTTAATTGTGTATTGTTTTTGATGTTACACAAAATGTCATATCTTTGTTAGTTAGTGTTTTTCAAGGTCACTTGAGTGATGAAGATATTTTCTTGTGTATGCTTAGCATTCCAAAGTTTTCCAAGTTCAGAAGAGAGTTTCTACCAAGTTCACTCAAGTGATATAGAGAATTTTGCAGAAGATTGAGTGTTGACTAAGTTCACCCAATTAATGAAGGAAATTTTGGATGGAACCAGTGTTAATTGAGCTCACTTAATTACAAAAAAAACTTTGTAAAGATGCAATGTTAACCAAGTTTACTTGGTTAACATAGGAAAAGTGTTTCTTAGTTAGTGTCTACCAAGCAAGGTAAGCTAATGAAAGATTTTCTTATTTTGGCATATTGAGTTCAACAGATTTTTTTGTTGGTTTTAATCAACTAAGGAGATGAATATTGATTATTCTAAGTTATATTCAAATCTAAATTGACAATATGTATGATATAAGTATAAGGTCAAATTGAGGATTGAACATGTGCAAGTCAATGGAAGAATAGAAGATGCTCAGAGGAAGCAAATTAGAAGGATAATTTGTGGAGATGCAAAGATACATTTGATAAAAAAGGATCAAGAAAACAAGCTAGAATTGAAATCTGTAATCAAAAATTTAGTTACATCAAAAACTAGGTCATCTCATTATTACTTTCTAACCATTGTAGCAGTGATCTAAAATCTCTTAATAGAGTTGGCTTAACAATTATTTGTAAATCTTCTAACAAGGTAGCATTTCTAGATTGAAGTGTTTAAAGAGCTCTAAAAAGGCCACTCCTAATAGGGTGATTAAATCCTCTAATAGGGTCACAACTAATAGTGTGTTTTGTAACCTTTAATAGGGTTGGCTCCTAACAAGGCTCACTTCAAAAGAGTGAAAATTACTAACTAGTTGCAATTGGTGGTTTTTCCCAAATTGGGTTTCCACATTAAATCTTGGTGTTGCTTAGTTTCATTCTATTTATTTTATGTGTATGTAACTAAGTTAAGTAATTTTAATAATGTAAAATATCATAAGGGTTGCATGTTAATCATTTACCAAGTTACAACATTTTCTAGTGTCAATTGAGTGCTTATGTGTTTATCGAGCATCAGTATTTTTAGTGAAATTTATTTTTTGTGTTGACATCTAAGGGATCTATGAACTATTTTAGTGGTAGCTAATTTACCTCTTCCCTCTCAATTACTTCTCTTATATTTCCAATAAGAAGATGAAAACATTGGTTAATACAGTGAAAAAATCAAGTGTAAGTGCAATCTAAGCCTTAGGAGGGAAAATAGATGATGTGACAATGGTCAACAAGATACTCAAAATTCTTCTTCTTGTTTATGCAATTAGAGTTTCAGCTATTCAAGAAATGAGATGTGATCCCAAAAATGATATAACTTTGGATGCACTACTGGGAAGGTTGACATCCTTTGAATTAGATAACTTTGATAACTATGTTCCTAATGTTGGAAGTATAGATGGAGTATCTAATAGGGGGTTTGAATCAATTACCACAAAAACAAATCAGCAAATCTCTCATATGTCTAATAAAACTAGTTATTTTTGTTACTCGATAACCATACAGAAGAATGTTGTAACTTGGTAAATGCAATGTACATTATTTTTAATAGATCTTTAAGCATTCATAGTAATTAACATGCAACCATAAAATAAATAACATGAACACATGAGACACTAGATTTAACATGGAAACCCAATAATGGAAAAACCACCAAGTAACTAGCTATTGATTTTCAGTCTTCTGAAGTGAGCCCTATTAGGAGCCAACCCAGTTAAAGGTTACAACACAAACTATTAGGTGTGACCTTGTTAAAGAATTTAATCATCTTGTTAGGAGTGGCCTTGCTAGAGTTCTTTAGAACAATTCAAAAGAACTATCACCTTGTTAGAGGATTTACAAATGGATGTTAAACCAACCATGTTAAGAGATTTAAAAATCACTGCTAGAATGGTGAGAAAGTAACAATGAATAGACCTAAATGAGATTCAATTGAATTGTTGATATAGATCTCTATTCTACTCCACTAGATCCTCTCTGATTGAATAAATCTTTACTGCTCCTCAAGAATATTTGATCCTCCTTCAAAGTTCACTCACATTTTCTTTTTCAATCAATAGACTCTCATGCTTGCTCATTACACTTTAGAATTCTCAACTTGACCTTTCATATATACCTTTCAGATTATCAAGTCGGGTCATTTACAACTTACAATTATCAATAATCATTACAATAGTCAGCTACAATCATTACTTAAAACAATTAAACTTTATTTTCCAAAATAATAAAATCTTTCATTGGCTGACCCTCCTCGGTAAACACTGCTTCAAAACTAATTTCTAGTGTTTAGCAACAGAGGCTTGGTTAACACTGCGAACCCTGCAAAACCCTTTGGAGACCGAGTGAACTTAGTAAACTCTCACTTTCCTTTTTTAACTTTGTGAGCTTAGTTACCACTAAATTTTACAACAAAATCCTTCAACGCCTGAATGAGCTTGGTTGAAACTATTTTCACAAAGTAATTTTTAGGAATGCTTGATAGACTCTAGAATTAGCTTTGCTGACAAACTGAGCTCGGTAGATACTTTTTGCTAACTGATATGACATTTGTGTAACATCAAAGACAAAACACAATTGGATAATTGTATCCAATAATCTCCCTCTTTGGCATTGATGGCAACACAACATGTCATAGCACTATGAAATTTGAAAACAAGTCTTCCTCTAATAGAAAAAAAAAATTGTTTTAGATTTTATGTCACAAAACTTCTCTAATGTAGTAATCTCCCTCTATGAAGGAATTACATAGCTTCTTTTTAAAATAGAAAACTCTCCTTTAATTAAATTCAAATTTCAAAAAGATATGATAGTAAACTCTCGCTCTTTGACAATACATGCCAAAGACAACACATACCAAATGAGTAACAATGTACCTTAACTACTAATTCATATGCAATGTTCTCATGACTATACTACATCAACTAATAGATCTTCAACCTTGTTCCTATTGATGCATCACTAAAACTTCATTTTAGTGAGCTCAGATAGGGGAATAACCCCTAACTTACCTCTTAGATACAAGAATGCATCCTTAGGTAATGGCTTGGTGAATATGTCAACAATCTATTCTTTTGTATGGACATATTCTAGTATGATCTCCTTATCTTGCACCAATTCTCTAACAAAGTGATACTTTATTGTAATTTGTTTAGTTTTGGAATACATCACTGGATTCTTTCATATGTTAATTGCACTTGTATTATCACAAAACATAACAACTGGTTCTTTGATCTCAACCTTCATGCCTTCCAATAATTGTTTGAACCAAACAATATTAGAACAATTCAGTGCTACTACAGCATACTCTGCTTCAGCTATAGATTGGGATGTGCATTTTTTCTTTTTACTTGTCCAAGATGCCAACCTCTTTCCAAAAAAGAATGCTCCACCACTTGTACTCTTTCTATCATCAATGTTTCTTGCCCAATCAGCATTAGTAAACACTTTCAAGTCCAAATTACCTCCAAATTTATACCACAATCCATACTCTTTAGTGCCTTTCAAATATCTCAAGATCCTTTTGATTTCCATCATGTGATTTTCTCTGGGTTTTGCTAAAAATCTTGCCACTATACCAACTGCAAGAGCAATATCAGGCCTTTTATGAACTACATACTACAATTCCCTAATCATTGATCTATACAAGGTCTAATCTACCTCATTTTATGCATCATCCTTGGTAAGCTTTACTCCAGTACACATGGGAGTTCCAATTGGTTTTGAATCTTCCATACCAAACTTCTTGAGTATCTCCTTAATGTATTTAGACTGAGTGATGTAGATACCATTCTTGCTCTTCTAAATCTAAAGACCAACAAAGAATTTAATCTCACCAAACATAGACATTTCAAATTCTTTGTTCATTTTCTCTAAAAAATATTTGCATAGATCATCATTTCCTATAAAAAAAAGTATCATCCACAAATATTTCTACCAAAACAATCTTTTTATTTGGTCCTTCCTAAATATATAAGCTACTATTACATTAGTTCTCTGAAAACCAATCTAAATAAGATAGTTATACAATCTTTCATACCATGCTCTAGGGGTTTGTTTCAGACCATACTATGCTTTGTGTAATTTGTAGACCATGTCCTTGTTTTTTGGATCAACAAAACCTTAAAGTTGCTCAATATAGACTTCTTCATCCAAAATACCATTGAGAAATGTTGATTTGGCATCCATATGATATACCTTAAATCCTTTGTATGTGGCATATGCAAGTAAGGTCCTGACACCTTCCAATCTTGCAATAGGAGCAAAAGTCTCTCCATAATCAATTCTTTCTTCTCGAGAGTACCCTTTACATACCAATCTAGCTTTGTTTCATGATACCTTACCATCTTCATTCAACTTATTCCTAAATACCCACTATTTTCCAATCACACTTTTATCTTTAGGTGTAGGTACAAGAGTCCATGTTTTGTTCTTCTCTATTGTTGTATCTCTTCATTCATAGCCTCAATCCAACTTTCATTTTCCAATGCATCTTTGACATTTTTAGGTTCAAAATCAGCAAGTAAACAAGTACCTTTTAGCTTACTTCTTGTCATAGCACCTTCAGATTTGTCTCCAATAATCTGATTTGGTGCATGATGTCTCCTCTCATACTTGGCCAATACAGGTTCCTTGCCCCTTGAATGAATTTCATTGTCATCCTCTTGCACTTCAACTTTAGGTTTTGCCTGCTCTAACTCAATAGGCATTAGCTCAATAGCTTTAGACTATGACTTGGGTCCTTATGACTCAGTTGGAACTTCTTGCAACTCGGTGACTAAGGAAGACTCAGGAGTAGAAGTCACTTGATTGACAGATATATTTGGCAATGTATTAGGTTCAATAAAAACAAATCTCTTGTAATCTTCTAGTTCCTTTTTTCTTTCTTCTTCAATCCTTTCTACAAACTCATCAACTTTCACATGTGCACTTTCTATGATTTTGTGAGTAGACAAATTCAAACATCTATATGCCTTACTCTTACAATCATATCCCAAAAATATACCTTCATCACCCTTCACATCAAATTTGTCTTTTATAGATTCTTTCAAGATGTAAAATTTACTTCCAAATACTTTTAGGTAACTTAAATTGGGTTTATAGCCATACCATAACTCATAGGGAGTTTTGAACAAGTCCTTTACCTGTACTCGGTTCAAGGTATGAATTGTAGTGCTAATAGCTTCCTTCTAGTATTTGATAGAAATGTTCTTTTCAATCATTAGAGTCCTTGCACAATCCATGATAGATTTGTTCCTCCTTTTAGTGATTCCATTTTGCTCGAAAGTTCTAGGAGCTAATACCTATCTTTTGATTCCTCTTTCAATGCAAAATTTATTGAATTCATGGGAAATGAATTCACCACCTCTATCTGATCTCAAAAAATTTAGTGTTTTCCCTATTTCCTTTTCTACTCTGGATGAGTACCATTTCAATTTCTCAAATGCTTCTGACTTTTCTCTCAGATACATAACAGTCATCATTCTAGAGCAATCATCAACAAAAAGAATGAAGAATTTTTCTCCAGTATAGCTCTTAATTCCAATAGGTCCATACAAATCAATATGCACAATTTCTAAAATATCTTCAAACTGATAGCTTTTACTTTTAAAACAAGTTTTTTCCATCTTACCAATCTGACAATTCTTGCATAGACCAACATCAAGTTTGTTTAAACTAGGAATGCCTCTTACTTTCCTGAATTTTCTTACCTTTACCATGTTATCAAAATTCACATGACATAAGCTTTTGTGCCATAACCAACTTTCTTCAACTTGAGCAATAAAACATGAGCACTCACCATGTTTAAGATAAAATAAGTTACCTTTTATTTGTATGCTTGATCCAATCAACTTTCCTTTGTCATCTAGTAGTCTTGCCTTTCCATGCATGAATTCCACCTTGAATACAATATTGATTTGTTGTGCCACACTCAATAGATTATGTTTTATTCCTTCAACCCAATAGGCATTATCACATACAAGTTCTTTTGTTAATAATATTCTACCTCTTCCTTTTATGCAACAAGGTTCATTATTTCCAAACTTTACACTACCACCATCATAGTCTTCAAAATGTTAAAACTTAATTTTGTCACCAGTCATATGATCAGAACAACCACTGTTTATGATCCATGTATCATTTTTTCTCACATGAGAGATAAGTGTCATCTTATCTTCATCATCATTATTAGATTCATCTTTCATAACAATGTGAACAATTTCATCTTCACTATTATTAGAATCCTTAGAGTCCTTAGCCATGAAACATGTTTTCTTACCTTTTTCCTTGAATGATTTGAAGTCTTTCTTGCCATTTCACTTGTGACCTTTCTTCTCATCCTTATTTTTCTTGTTTGGGCACCTAGCAACAATATGACCAATTTCCTCACACGAAAAATAGATTATAGGAACCTCACCTTTGTATTTTCCTTTGCCTCTAGAATATTTTCTTGCAAGTAGAGCTTCAACTACTACAAGATCACTGTTAGAACTTTCTTCTGATTCTTCTACACTTTTTGACTAAGATTCCTTTATTTTCTTCCCTTTCTCCTTGAGTGACAAATTCAATGTTCGTGGAAGCTGGAACATAATTGTCATAGTTATCTAGCTCAAATGCAGTCAATCTTCCTACTGTGGCCTCCAAATTTATCTTATGATTTTCTTCACATATTCTTTCTTGAATTGTAGATACTCTAATTGCATAAATGGACAGAAATGTTCTAAGAATTTTACTTACAACTATTTCCTCTTTGATAACTCCTCTAGAAGCTTTGATTGCACTGACACTTGCTTTGACTCTTTCAAAATATTTTGAAATGTTTTCATCCTCTCTCATTTTCATATGATCAAATTTTCCTCTTAGACTCTCTACTTTGGCTCTTCTCACATTTTCATTACCTCCATAGATATCCTTCATCTTGTTCCACATTTTAAATGTAGTTTTGCAGTCCTTGATATCATCAAACTCTTCATAGTTTAGGGCAAATGCAATGTCTATCATCATGTTGTTATAAGTCTTCTTCTCAGCAATGTCATTAATAGATAGTGTACCAGAAGGAGTTGTATATTCTTCATCAAGATATTTCAATCATGTATCTCCAATGGAGGCTAGATGGAGTCTCATGAGACCTTGCCATGCTGAAAAGTGATCACTATTAAGCCTTGTAATTTCCCTCTTGTAAGACATCTTGATCTTTAGCTTAGATCCTTGAAATCCTTCCTACAAGCTCCAAATGCTCTGGTACCAATTATTGGAATTATAGATGGAGTAACTAAGAGGGGGGTGAATATATTACCACAAAAAGAAATCTATAGATCTCTTAAATGTCTAATAAAACTAGTTGTTGCTATTACTCGGTAACCATTCAGAAGAATGTTGTAACTCGATAGATGTATTATATATTATTTTTAATAGAACTTTAAGCATTCACAATAATTAACATGCAACCATAAAAGAAATAACATGAACACATGAGACACTAGATTTAACATGGAAACCCAATATGGGAAAAACCACCAAGTAACTAGCTATTGATTTTCACTCTTCTTAAGTAAGCCATGTTAGGAGCCAACCCAATTAAACATTACAAAATAAACTATTAGGTGTGACCTTGTTAAAGGATTTAATCACCCTGTTAGAAATGTCCTTGCTAGAGGTCTTTAGAACAATTCAAAAGAACTATCACCTTGTTAGAGGATTTACAAATGGCTGTTAAACCAACTCTGTTAAGAGATTTAGAAATCACTGCTACAATGATGAGAAAGTAACAATGAATAGACTTGAATGAGATGCAACTGAATTGTTGATATAGATCTTTGTTCTACTCCACTAGATCCTATCTGATTGAATAAATCTTTGTTACTCCTCAAGGATATCTAATCCTCCAAAGTTCACTCACACTTTCTTTTTCAATCAATACACTTTCATGCTCGCTCAGTACACTTTAGAATTCTCAAGTTGACCTTTCATATATACCTTTCAGATTATCAAGTCAGATCATTTATAGCTTACAATAATAATTAATCATTACATCTATTGGCTACAATCATTACTTAAAAAAATTATAATTTATTTCCCAAAATAATAAAATCTTTGATTAGCTGACCCTTCTTAGTAAACACTACTTCAAAATTGATTTCTAATGTTAACCAACAGAGGCTCAGTTAACACTACGAACCCTGCAAAATCCTTTGGAGACCAAGTGAACTTATTAAATACTAACTTTCCTTTGGTAACCTTGTGAGCTTGGTTACCACTAACTTCTACCACAAATTCTTTCAAAGCCCTAGTGAGCTCGGTGGAAACTATTTTCATAAAATAATTTCTTGGAATGCTTGGTAGACTCTAGAATTAGCTTTGCTGACCAACTGAGCTTGGTAGATACTTTTTGCTAACTAATATGACATTTGTGTAACATCAAAGACAACACACAATTGGACAGTTGTATCCAACACCTAACTCTGGTAGCATTGAGTTTGCATTTCAAGCTAAACTATCACTAAAGAAGAAAGGTGGAAATTCTAAAAGAAAATAGTCTGATAGTGAAGATGGAGATAATTTTGATAATGGCCTTGAATTCATCGAATCCCTACTTGCAAGATGATTCCCTAAAGGAAAAGGAAAGAAACTAAAATGTCTAACGTCGGATAGAGGATGACAATTCATCTCAAATGAATTCAATGAATTATACAATGAAAGAGGAATCAACAGATAAGTATATGCACCTAGTACACCTTAGCATAATGGCATAGTAGAAAGAAGAAATATATCCATTATGGATTGTGCAAGAACACTGATGATAGAGAATTTTTTTTTTAATCAAATACTAGAAGTAAGAAATTAGTATAGCAATTCATACCTTGAACCAAGTTCAGCTGAAGTAGGATATAGATCAAAATCCTTATGAACTTTGGTATGACTATAAACCATATGTCTATTATTTCAAAGTATTTGGAAGAAAATGATGTATCTTGAAAGAAACAAGAAAATGAAAATTTGATGTGAAAAGTGATGAAGACATATTCTTAGGATACTCCAACAAGAGAAAATCATATAAATGTCTAAATCTTACTACTCACAAAGTCATAGAAAGTGCACATGTAAAAATTGATGAGTTTGTAGAAAAGAGTGAATAAAAAAAAAAAAAGAACTTGAAAACTATAGAAGCTTTGTCTACTTTGAACTTAATAATCTACCTGAGATTCAAGAAAATGCAATTGGAAATCAGTAGTCTTCACCACTTGAGTCCACTAAATCTCTAGTTCAACTTGAGTTTCATCTAATGCAACTTGAATTATAGTCTTAAGGACCTAAGTCATAATTAGAAGGACCCAAATCATAGTCAGAAGGACTTGAGTTTCAACCAGTGGAAACCAAGTCATCTTACAAGGACCCAAATCACAAATAGTGGGACTTGAACATGATTCAAAAGATCATTTTGACCATGATGAGTAGATCGAAACAAGTTCTAAATCCAAAGAGAAGGTACTTGTACTTGCTAGATATGTCAGAAGGAATCATGCACCTAAGAAAGTCATTGGAGATTAGTTAAAAGGCACAATGAAAAGGTAGATGTTTTCTTAATGAGTTTGAACCTAGAACTATTAAAGATTCTTTAGAAAATGAAAGTCAAATTGAGGCAATGAGTGAAGAGATTGAAAAAATTGAAAGGAATAAAACTTGGACTCTTGTTCCTAGACCCAAGGACAAAAATGTAATTGGAACAAAATGGGTATTCAAAAATAAGTTGAATGAAAATGGAGAAGTTTCATGGAACAAGGCAAGGTTATATGCAAAGATTATGGAGAGATGTTTTCTCCTATTGCAAGACTATAAGGTGTTAGAATACTACTTTCTTATGTTGCACATAAGGAATTCAAAGTATATCAGATGGATGTAAAGTCAACTTTCTTGAATGGAATCTTAGATGAAGAAGTCTACATTGAGCAACTTGAAGGTCTCATAGATCCTAACAAAAGGGATATGGTCTGAAAATTACATAAAGCTTTATATGGTCTCAAACAAGGCCCTAGAGCCTAGTATGAAAGATTGCACAATTATCTGATAAATATTGGTTTTCAAAGAACTAATGGCAATAGCATTCTATACATCAAGGACCAAAAAAGAACAAGGGCAGTATCTACATTACTCAATCAAATTATATCAAGGAGATAATTAACAAATGTTGAATGGAGAATTCTAGACTAGTTGTAATATCTATGTCTACTAGACATAAGCTTTTTGAAAATGATAATTCTAAAGAGGTAGATGAGACTACATATAAATCAATGATTGGTAAACCTTAGTATGTGGCACACACAAAACCTGATATTGCATTAGTAGTTGGTATGGTGGCAATATTTTCTACTAATCCAAAGGAAAATCATATTATGGTAATAAAAATAATTATGAAGCATCTAAATGGTACTGAAGATTATGGTTTTTGGTATAAGAAAGGAGGCAACTTTGAATTCAAAGCCTTCATGAATGTTGACTGTGCAAGAAGTATTCATGATAGGAAAATCACTAGTAGTGGAGCATGCTTTCTTGGAAAGAGGCTAGTGTCTTGGGAAAGAAAGAAAGAAATTGCATCTCTTAGTCTACAACAGAAGTAGAATATGTTGCAGCAGCAATTATTTGTTCCAACATCATTTGGTTCAAACAACTGTTGGCAGGTATGAAGGAAGAAATCAAGGATCCAGTAGTTATCTTCTATGATAACACCAATTCAATTAACATCTCCAAGAATCTAATAATGCATACCAAGAGAAAGCACATTGTAATAAAGTGTCATTTTTTGAGAGAATTAGTGCATGACAAAGAGGTTAGATTGGAATATGTGAATACAAAAGAACAAATTGTAGACATATTCACCAAGTCACTACCTAAGGATGCATTTTTTATCTCAGAGGTAAGTTAGGGTTCATTCTCCTATATGAAGCTCACTAATAAAATAGTAGTGGTTCATCAACTAAGCATTTTGAAGATTAGTCAAGTTGATGCAATATTGTTAAAGTATATTGCATATGACTCAGTACATTAGGTAAATGTAAAATACATCGATTGTTGCCTTTGGCATGAGATGTCAAAGAGATAGAGATTTTGTTGTCATATTAGAGAAATTTTGTAGAAATTATATAAAGGGAGAGTTTTCTATAATTAGCAAGTTCATGATAGAGAAAATCATTCTAGAGGAAGAGATTGATGTTAGAGGGAATTCTCACTGATAGAGGGAGTTCTCATGGATGGGATTTAGAATGAAACTAAGGAAATTATCCTTACTTCTATTTTTTTCTAAAATTTCTTTATATTATGACATGTTGTATTGCCATCAATGTCAATGAGGGAGATTATTGAAAACAATTAGTCAATTGTATGTTTTCTTTGATGTTACACAAAATGTCAAGCCTTTATCAAGAAATCAATGATAGTCAAGATTACTCAAGCATCAAAGATAGTTTCCTATATATGTTGAATATTCATTAATGACCAAGTATAGAGAGAGTGTTGACCGAGCTTAGTTAGTTAAAGAACTAGATCTTATATTAACCAAGTTCACTTGGTTACCAAATAAAAGTTAGCATGAAGTTAGTATTGATCGAGTGGGGTTGGTTAATGTTAGAACTCCTATTCTAACTGAGGTGGGTTAGTTAATGAAGGGATTCTCTATGATGACGGACTACTTAATTCTATATGAGCTGACTATTAGTATATTAAGTTTGATAAATTTATTGGTTAATAAAAGCCAACTTAAGGGATAACATTTGATTGATTAAAAGAGTATTCAAGCTAACTTGACAAAGTAAATCATATATATGAAAGGTCAAGTTGAGGATTGAAGTATGGAATTGAACAAGATGAATTAAGGAAGAAAATTTGAAGGATATCTATAAAGGACAGAGCATTCAAGTTGATTGAGGTGAAAAGAACATTTTGATCAAGGAGAATTAAGTAATCAAGCCAGAACTAAGATATAAATCAAAAAATTTAGTTGCATCAGCAATTAGGTCAATTCATTGTTAATTTCTAATAATTGTAGCAGTGAATCAAATCTCTTAACAAAGTTAGCTTAATAGCTAGTCATCAAATTCTCTAACAAGGTGGCTTTTCTAGATTGAAGTGTCTAAATACCTCTAAAAATGTTACTCCTAATAGGGTGAATTAAATCCTCTAATAGGGTCAAACCTAACAGTGTGTTTTGTAACCTTTAACTAGGTTGCCTTCTAACTGTTAGGAATAAGGTATCTCAACTTGGATAATTCCTATTCTTATTATTTGTTTTGTAAATGTATTTTTTGCAAATAATGTAATTAAGTGTGAGTGTACATGTCTAGTTGGCATGTTGATGTGTCACTTCACTTGCATGTGTTAGCATCTTGAATTATGATGGATTCATGTGACACGTAAGAGCTATCTTTGGAATATTTAACTGTGTAAGGAAATCATACCCAAAAGGGTTATGATAGATTCCTATGATGTGTAAGAGCTATCTTTGGAATATTATTGTTTACATAATATCAAATCTGAAATTGTAAGGATTTAAATAGAATTTTCACAATACTTTCCTTAAGAGATTAGTGTAGGATGTTATTTCCGCACCTGAGTTTTCTTTCAAGTGGTATCAGAGCTTGATCAACTTTTGATCCTAGTTATTGTATAGGGTTTTTTGAGCTAATCTCAAGATGAGTGGGAGTTTTGTGTAGAGTATTCTAAATCTTATTTATAGATTGAGATGGCTAGTTCATCATATAGAAAAATAGACTGTGATAAATTTAATGGTAATGATTTTGAGTTTTGGAAACTAAAGATGGAAGAATTACTTGAAGATTGTGATCTATGGGAGGAAACTTCACTTGATGTGAGACCTAAAACAATATCCCAAGTAGATTGAGATATCAAAGATTGGAAAGCTAAGGGTCTCATTAGACTATGTCTAGCTAATTTAGTTCTCCTAAATGTTCTTGATGAGAAGACCGCAAATAGTTTGTGGACACATCTTGGGTCTATGTGTCAGGCCAAATCTCTGGTGAACAAATTGTTCTTGAGGAAGAAGTTGTAATCTCTAAGAATGGAGAAAGAAGGATCTATTATAGATCATCTAAATTCTTTTAATTTACTGATTGTATAGTTGATATCATCTGGTGTTAAGATTGAGGAGCAGTATTGATTTATGACCCTGTTATGTTCCTTGTCAGATTCATGGGACCATCTTGTGATGAATCTTAGAAATATTTTAGTCACTTTTAGAATGGATGATGTGGTTTATTCATTTTTATCTGGGAGATGAGAAGAAATTCATCAGATTTGGCTAAGGAAGCTCTTGTTATTCATGGTAGATCCAATGACAGAGGCAAGCAAAGTGACAACAAGTCTGGAAAGGGTAGATCCAAATCCTATGGAAAATCAAAGTCTCCTAGAAATTCCAAGGAAATTTTTTGGAACTGTGATAATACTAGGCACTTCCATAAAGACTGTAAAGAACCAAAGAAGAAGAAGAAAGCCTTAGATTTAAGTTCAGAAAAATCTCAAGAAGATGGTGATGCTTTCATTGCAGCCTTGGTAGCACATGCATCTAATGATGTGTGGTTAATAGAATCAATTACTTCTTTCCACATGACCTCTCATCAAATTTGGTTCTCAAAGTGTGAAGTTTTCAATGGTAGAAAGGTGTACTTGGGTGATGATTCTCACCTAAAGATAGTTGGACGAAGATGGGTCACTATTAGATTCCCTAATGGACAAGTAAAGGGGATCAATGGGGTAATGCACATACCTGGTTCAGCATGAAACCTATTATCTATAAGTATGCTAAATGATGTAGGTGTGTAAGTTTTTTTTTCTAAAGAAGAATGTAAGATGATGAGAGGAGCTATGGTGCTTGCTAAGGGTACTAGGAGAGGTACTCTATTGCAGCTTGATGCATGCATTTCTCAATGCAATAGTTCTTCTATTTCAAAGAAGAGAGAAACTATCATTTCATCCCCACCATTTTAATGAGTAGTAAAGAAGATTGTGGTTATTGGTTCTGATGGTAGTGCAGTAAGTGTACCTAAGGGTGTGAACACATTGGAAGGAAAACTTCCTTTAGAAAAGACAATGTTGTGGCATATGAGATTTGGCCACATTAGTGAGAAGGGTCTTGGAACCCTTAAAAATAAGAACCTCATTGAGGGGTTAAATAATTGTAATCTTGAACTTGAATTCTATGAATACTATGTCTATAGTTAAAAAAATCATGTTCAATTTTACTCTAGTTCTCACAAATCTTCTAATGTTTTGGATCTTATTCATTTTGATGTATTTGGTCCTATAAAAGTTCCTTTAATCTCTAAGTCTATATTTTTTGTATCTTTCATAGATGATTATAGTAGAAGGACATGGATTTATTTCCTAAAAAGTAAGACATAATTCTTTAGTCAGTTCAAGGAATTTAAAGCCCTTGTAGAGAATCAAACTAGTAAGAAGATTAAGTATGTGAGAACTAACAATGGTGGTGATTTTTGCTCAATACAGTTTGAATAGTTCTATAAAGAATGAGGTATCAAGAGGCATAAGACAACTCCTTATGCCCCAAAAAAAAATGGAGTTGTAGAAAGAATGAATATGACATTGATTGAGAAGGCTAGGAGTATACTTTGTAGAGCTGGTCTTGAACAATGGTTTTTGGCTGACGTTGTGGCCACTGCTTGCTATCTAGTTAACAAATTTCCTACATTAGCTCTTGTTGGTAAGACACCCATGGAGGTGTGGTCTGGTAAGAATCCTTCAATTATAAATCTTCATGTTTTTGGTTGTGAAGCTTATGCACATATTCCAAAGGAGAAAAGATCTAAGTTGTAAAACAAAGCTATGAAATGTATTTTCATCAGATATAGTGTTGGTATGAAAGGATACAATATTTGGGACCCTATGACTAGTAATGTTTTGTATAGAAGAAATGTTATTTTTATAGAGCTAACATCTTCTGCTATTGTGCTACAACCAAATGAAAAAGAAAAGAAGGAAAATATTGTTCAGTTCCCTCCTACCCCTGAGAAGACTGAACATAAAGACCATGTTGGGTCTAATGATGAGGAGAGCTCTAGTAGATATGATAGTTTAGAAGAAGAGGAAGAACAACCTCAACCTTAGCCCTTGAGGTGATCTATTAGAGTAAGGAAGTAGCCAGAAAGGTTTGGTTATTCTATGTTGGATTCTAGTTGTGCCTTTACTTTGATTACTAACATTGATGAGCCTAAATCTATGAAAGAGGATTTGGATATGGAAGACGTAGGTTCTTGGATTGAGGCCATGGATGATGAGATGGCTTCATTGGATAAAAACAAAACTTGGGACCTTGTACCTTTTCCTAGAGGATGAAAAATTTTTGGTAGCAAATGGGTATTCAAGAAGAAATTATGTGTAGATGGTAGTGTTGAAAGGTCCAAAGCTAGATTGGTTGCGAAGGGGTACTCATAGGTAGAGGGAATAAATTATGGTGAAATATTCTCTCCTATTTAAAATTTGACATTCATTAGGTTTTTGTTATCTCTTGCTACATCATATGATTTAGAGATAGAATAGATAGATGTAAAGACAACTTTCCTTCATGGTGATTTGGAGGAAGAGATTTATATATCACAGCCTAAGCACTACATTGTTAAAGCTGTTAGCATAGTTTGAGATGAAAGATCTTGGGGAAGCAAGGTACATCTTGGGTATGGAACTTAGTAGAGATAAGTCTAACAAAAAACTTTGGTTGATTCAAAGTAAGTATGTGAAGTCTATGTTGGAATGGTTCAGCATGGCAGGTTGTAGACCATTATGTGTTCTTGTTTCTATGGGAACAAAGTTATCTATAAATGATTGTCCAAAATATCCTAGTGAGGAGGAGGACATGAATAGAGTATCGTATGCTAGTTTAGTTGGCATTCTTATGTGTGCTATAGTCTATACTAGACCATACATTGCCCAAATAGTCAAAGTTCTAAGCTAGTTTATGGCTAATCCTAGATAGGTACATTAGGATGCAATTAAGTGAGTATTCAGATATTTAAGGGGTACATTAGATTACTCAATTTTCTATCATGGTAACTCTTCTGGAGCTCTTCATTCAATTTTTATTCATGGGTTTGTGGATTCAGATTGGGTAGGTGATATTGACAATGGGAGATCTATCAGTTCTTATGCATTCACTATGTTTGGTGGTGTCATCAGTTGGATGAGTAAGTGACAACCTGTGGTTGTTTTGTCTACCACAGAAGCTAAGTACATGGCTGCTACTCATGCTTGTAAGGAAGCCTTTTTTCTTAGGATATCATGTTCTGATATTGGTAGTAATACAAGATAGATTACTATTTTTTGTGATAGTCAAAGTGTTATTTTCCTTGCAAAGAATCCAACTTTGCATGCTAGAATGAAGCAAATTGATGTGCAATTTTACTTTGTGAGAGATATGTAATTTGTGAGAGATATGGTGGAAGATGGAAAGGTAAATTTGGAGAAGGTAGATACTATAAAGAATTTTGTATATGTATTGATGAAACCAATGGGCACAAAGAAGTTTAGATAGTGTTTGGAGTCTATGGACCTTTTGGCCTATAGCGGTTAGTTCTTGTTATGTTCCTATTGCTCTTACAAGTTGTTAAACAAGTGGGAGAATGTTAGGAATAAGGTGTCCCAACCTTGGATAATTCCTCTTCTTATCATTTTTTTTGTAAATTTCTTTTTACAAATAATGTAATTAAGTGTGAGTGTACATGTCTAGTTGGCATGTTGATGTGTCACTCCACTCGCATGTGTTGGCATCTTGAATTATGATAGATTTCTATGATGGATTCCTATGATGCATGAGAGTTATCTTTGTAATATTTAATTGTGTGTAAGGAAATCATAACCAAAACAATTATGATGGATTCCTATGATGCATAAGAGCTATCTTTTGGAGATACCCTAAAAATCGAAAGCACATTATACAAGCACTTTGAGGGTTGTAGATAGTTGTGAGAGAGGGTGAGTAGTCATTGTTGGTTGCTACTGGATAATTCTTCCATGTCCTAAAAGAGCTTGCACTGGAAGTGTGTTGTATCCTTTGAGGTGAAGATAATACATTGTGTAGGTTTTGGAGGGGTGGGGTTGTTTTACTGAAATTTTTTTCCCCACTGGCATATCTTTGGGTTTATGTGTTATTATTTCTCTATCTATTTTTGTATTCATGGTTGACTGCAATATTATTGTTTACATAATATTGAATCTAAAATTTTAAGGATTGAAATAGAATTTACACAATACTTTCCTTAAGAGATTAGTGTAGGAAGTCATTTTTACAGCTGAGTTTCCTTTCACTAACAAGGCTCACTTTAGAAGAGTGAAATTTATGATTTTCCCAAATTGGGTTTCCACGTTAAATCTTGGTGTCTCTTGTGTTCATTTTATTTCCTCTATATTTTTTCAACTAAAAATTTAATAAAGGCTAATCACATAAATATCTTAAGATCTATGTGCTAAGTGAGTGATAGTAATATATTCAGTGTTACCTGAGTTACAATAGAATATACAATATTAACCAAGTTACAACAAGTTTTGGTTTTATATTCTGTTGACATCTCAAAGGAACTTGGATTTTTTTTTGTATTAATTGATTCAACCCTCCCCTATCAATTACTCCTTTCTATTTCCAATAGTAAGGATGCCCTTTGGACTAACAAATGTTGGGAAAACTCTTCAAAGAGCTATTGATGTCACCTTTGAAGGACTAATTGATAAAATCTTGGTAGTCTAGGGTATGTGTAGGATCATGGTGTACCAAAAGTGGCGATGTGAAAGAAGTGGATTTTCAAAATATCTAAAAGTGTTTCAAAATCCGCTCTAACTTTTTTCCACCCATCCTAATAACAAGGCAAATAGGTTGGGCCAAACCTTATCGGGTATCCAATCTATTATTAGGTATCTAATATGATATTAGGTATCCAATATGAGATTGGCTACTCGAAACCTTTGACTAGTTTTTTTTTTTTAAATGAGAGCAAAAAGGTCATTTATGGCTATGGTGTTTTTGGCTCTTATTTTGGGTATCATATCGGAGCACGAGTATATGATTGAGGTAATTAATATTTTTTTTTTTAGATTTTCAATGAATTTTACTTAAAATTAGGTTTTTTTAAATAGAAATTTTTGAAAATTAGGTTATTTTTAATAGATAATTTTAATTTGTTTTATTTTAATTAAAAACTTAAAATTTTGTTTTGCAATTTAATAGGTATGGGTGACCTGAGTGATATTGATGACATGGAGCCACAAAAATATATTCCTTGAAACCCTCCACCAAACAATCCAGTACCCCCTCAAAACTATCCACCAAACAACCCCTACCCCCTTTAAACCCTCCTCAAATTGAATATTGGATATAAGAAAATCTTACTGAACTAAGGGGTTTACAAACCATATATAACACTATACCTACATTGGCTCTCATGATATCTATGTTAAAAACCATAGTGGATAATATTAAAACACTTATCAATGAAAAATATGTTTCTCTTCACTGTCATGAGAAAATACATGCCATATTTGATGATGGTTGGACTCTGATGAGGTTGCAGCTCTAAACATAACCAAAGATGATATGGTTAACCTTTTTGTAGACCCAACAAATGGTAAAATAGTAGAGCATAAAAAGCCCAAATTATCAATTAAATGGTGCACAAATGAGGTTATGTGTTTGAACTTTTGAGATCATTGGTGGATGGTTTGTGACAAGCCTCCACATAGAAATTTAGAGGTTTCATTCTATTTCATTATAAAATTTTATGTTGAATTTGTGTTGGACCTCAAGGTCAACTACTAGAGCATGAGGCCCAACATGGGTGTAGGAGGAGGAGCTCCTCAAAATAAAGCCTTTTCCCAGTAGAAGAAAGATTGTACATCCCCCCACCCCACTAATGTCTCCCCCCTCCTCTAGTGAAGCATCCTAATATCATTGATGAGGCTAGCTCTCAGACTATTAGAGTCATCCATAGATTGAGTACCCTGTTGATATCCCAAGCTAGGTTAGTGTTGATGATGTTGGAGTGAGTTCATCATCGGTGATCTCATCACATGTTTGCATTCCCTGTACTTCCATAACAAGAAAGAATATTTTTTTAGGTCCCATAACTAATTTTTTGAAGTATCAGTTTCTATTTCATGAGGATGATACACTAGATGCACCCAGATAGACTACACACCCTAACATGAGAGACAAGGGACATGTAGAGCCATGCGATCCTTCTATGTTGGTACGTGTATACTTTTTTTTTTATAGAATATGTGATTTAAAGTAAATCTTTATAATATATTAATTTTCAATTATATTGACTTATACATGTATGTGATCTTAATTCTTGTTTATTTGATGATTAAGGAGGAGCTCAAACAAGTTGATGATGTCACACTCTCAGCTATTTCATTTTTCCTTGAGATATCTATGGTACATTATGTTGTGTTCTCATTATTTTTTGATTTGATATTGGAATAAATATAGTTTCTAATCTTTCTTTTCTCTTGCAGGTATCACCTATCAAAAGGGGATTGGGTGTTGGGGGTGAGGCACAACCCATTGATAGGGAAAAAGTAATTCGGTTCCTTTAAAGTGATTAAATATCAATGCATTCTTGTAAAATATTTTTTCTAATGAAATTTAATTACACTCTTTGTTATGTAGGGCATGGCTACTAGTGATGAGTCCAAGCAGATTTGGCATTGCAAATCCTCTAGCATTTCCATTCATAGTGAGAGCCCCATCATATGCATAAGTATCATTTATTTGTTATTTTCCTTAGTTTAATAAATAAATTTAAAACTAATTTATGTGATATTAACAACTAGGCTTTTTTATCTCATAAGAAACACCAAGTATGCAGAAGGCTAAACATTAGAGTTTTGTGTCTTTTCTCACACAGCCGTTATATCTAGAGGAGTCAAAAGAGGTAAGTTTTAGTTTGAAATCTTCATTATATATTGTAAATTTAGTATTCTATGAATTATAATTATATATTTTATGTTATAGATCCATATGAAAACCATACTTAAACTTATACAAGCCATAATCAATGAGATTCAAGCATTGTTGAGGACATATCATAGGACTCCTGACTGTCACAAGAGGTTGATGAGAGAGGTATTTATGATGAAAGTTTAAAACTATAAATCTTCATTAAAAAAAGGATCATTATGCACTTTATTAATTCAATGTTAGGTACATATAATCATATAAATTTAGTAGTTTAACTTTGGATTTTCCTTTTTTGTTTAAGTAGGAGGCATCCAATCCACCTATTTCAATGAAGAAACTACATTTTGATGATCCACCAACATCATAGGATAGTATAGTTGTTATAGGATGTGTGATGAGTCATTTTGAGATGGCATATACCACATTTTATAAAGAAACATTGATGTTATACACATTTTGATGGCATGATCAGCCACATTTTGTATATGGATCTATGTATTTTGATATATATTTGCATAATTTTTCTATGGATACATGAACTTTGATATATATTTACATAATTTTTCTATGGATACATGTGTTTTTATATATATTTTTTATTATTTATGTTCACAAGGATATACATATTAATTTATTATAGTACTATTCAATTTATCATGGATCATGTGTATTGTTCATGTTTATGGAATATCATTCATTTTGATCATGTTTTTATATTCAATTTAATTTCAATAATCTATGAAGAATATTTTAACTCTAAATTATTTTTCTCACGGATGCAGAGCCAACCTACTAGATGAAGGTCATTTAGGTATGAGATCATGTGGCAGTCTCACATGGAGTTCATAAATTTTATTATGCTGTGGTGGAAGGATCCAATTGAAGGAATGGCTATGTTTTTTATTGCTAGAAAACTTGACAGAATTTGCAAAGAGGTGAAAGGATGGAGCAAATATTCATTTGGAAACATATCCGTAGAAAAGAAGTCTACTAAAAAGAAGTTGGAATCCCTCCAAAATCACCTAGCACAAGGTAATGCTAATTTTGAGGATGATTAGGAGGAGAGGGAGTGTAAGGATAGGTGGAAGACCCTCGTAAATCGGGAGGAATTCTTCTAGAAACAGAGGTATAGGGTACAGTAGTTGGAGGAGGGTAACTAAAATATGGTCTTCTTCCATAAATTGGTGCCAAGGAGAAAAAAGAGGAACACCATAAACCTATTGGTGGATGATAGTGGTCAGGAGATAAAGGAGGTAGAGGAGATAGAAGTTAAGGCCAATAACTATTTGCAGGAAATCTACAACCCCATAGTTTTTCAGGTTGGCAATAACATGAAAAATGATATTTTGAGGTCATTTCATCCAGTGGTAAATAACTAGATGAATGAGGACATGGCTAGTAAGATCAAGAAGGAGGAGGTCAGAAAGGTCATGTTCGACATGAATCAGTACAAAGCCCTTGGTCCTCATGGGTTTCCACTAGCTTTTTTCTAATAATTTTGGGATATTGTCAAGTATGATGTGGTCCATGTTGCTAGGGACTTTGTAAGAATGAGCAAACTATTGAAGGAACTTAATCAATCTTTCATTGTTCTTGTCCCTAAGATGGATGACCGTAGATGTCTAGAATATTTTAGACCTATTAATCTCTGCAACATGATTTATAAATTTCTCACCAAGATCATCTCAAATTGTATCAAGACCCTTCTTGATAAGTTTATAGGACCCTACCATAATGGTTTTTTGCCAGGGAGGCAGATTCTTGATGCAGTCATAACCACACATGAGGTAATTCACTCTATGGCAAGCAACAAGAACCCAAGTATGAACCTTAAAGTGGACATTTCCAAAGCTTATAATAAGGTAAGTAGGGAATTTTTTTTTTTCTATATTTACTTTTTTTTCCTTCAATGAGAATTTTATCAAAACTATCAAGAACATGATGAACACCATCACATTTCTAGTGCTTGTTAATGGGGCTCCTGGTAGATTATTTTCTTCATCCCAAGGTTTATGACAAGGTGACCCCCTATTACCTTACTTATTCATCATTTTGGTAGAGGTACTAAATAGAAATTTAGTGTCCATGGCTAACTCTAGTAGAATTAAAGGAGTTAAACATGCATCCTTATGCCCACCACAAATTATCCAACAAACACCTTCTTATTTGGAATCTCCTTTGTCCATGAAGCTAGGGAGTGATTAGCTATCCTAAATTACTATATGATGGTTTTAGGGAAATGGATAAACTATCAAAAAAGAAAAGTTTATTTCTTCAACACCAATGCTAGTCTGGGAGAAAAGGTAGCCAGAATTATAGAATGTCAAGAGGAATTTCTCCCAGATACATATCTTGGTCTCCCTCTCACAATTAAAGAAGTCTCTAATCAATATTAAAGTTTGTGGGATAGAAAGGAAAGATTCTCAGTAGCACAAGGAAACTCTAGCATCTCTCAACATCTTTGTAGGGCATTCTGGTGTATTTTCTCTCTATCTTTAAACTCCCTGGCAGATTTAGAGGCATTCTTGAAAAAATTCAACGTAATTTCTTATGGTCGTGCACTGAAGAGAAGTCTAGGATGAGCTTGGTAATCTGGGAAAAAAATTTTTGACCTAAGGGCCTTAAGGTTTGAATATAAGAAGGATTGGACACATGAATAAGGCCCTCCTAACCAAGATTGGTTGGAGAGTTATGAACTCTCTAGGTAGTTAGTACAATATTGTAATGACTAAGTACCTTGGAGGGGAAACATTCCATCACTTCCTATGGACCCATGGTCTCCCCTAGGGTTCTAAAATTTGGAACAATGTGGTGCACACCTGGAGAATTTCAAAGATGGGTTATTACTTGATTGTGGTGAATGGAAACATCATTAATTTTTGGGAAGACCAATGGTTCCAAGATAACCCCCTCATGCACACTAGGTTCCTACCCTTATGTGAGACTTATACTAAACACAATGGCTCTTTGACTCAAAGATATATCAACTTGGGTCATTGATTGATTAAAATTCAGAATCAAGAGCTTCCCAGGATGGGTATTTCCCTAGAACAAAAAAACTTCCTCAAGTGTTATTGAATCCCTTTCACCCTAGTGGATGACTCCTTGGTTTGGAGACTTACCCCCTTGGGTGACTTCATAGTGAAGTTGGTTATCTTTGTTATCTAAGGGGGGTGGCCTAGGGAGATTGGAGAAAGGTCTAGCACCCTTGGATCCTACCAAAGATAAATTTCTTTTGGTGGATAGCCTTGCATGGTTCTATCCTTACTATGGATAACCTTCAAAAGATAGGGTGTCAACTAGATAATTGTTGTATCTTATGTTATCAAGATGCAAAATCTATCCCACACCTTCTTATCCACTTCCTTTTTTCTTTGGATATGTGGAGCAAGGTCCTTGCCTTATAAAAGGTGTAGTGGTGTGCTGATGAAAGCCTTCAACAATTTTTTCATTGGGACAGACTGTTGTTTCACCGATATCTTAAAAATTTATGGACAATAATCCCACCGTATGTATCATGGAAAATCTAGAAGGAGTAGAATAAAAAAATCTTTAGGGACAAAGCCACTACCAATTTGGTGGTGGCATAGTGAGTTATTAGACTTCTAAAAGAATAAAGTGGGATTTGGTGGTGGAAGACCCCCCACCCTTTGAATCCTCTAAGAAGACTTGATATGAAGTGGGTGTCTTCTTGGGACTTAGGCCCAATGGTGTCACAGTTCAACAACTTCAAAGCTATGGCTAGGTGGAGAATAATGTGGCACACCCCTCTCTCCCTGAGACAATGTGGTCATGGTAGGAAGCACTACTACTACGGGTGTCTTCTACAATTGTATGGGGGAACTGGTGGTTGTCTATACCGGGAATTGCAAAGGGGGCTCAAATAATGAAGTGCAAGCCCTAGAGCTTCTATGGGGAATGAGAGATGGTAGAACACAAGGAATTAATAGGTTATCTATTATGGAGGATTCAAGGTTAATTATTAAAGTTGTTAAAGGAAAGGGTTAGAGTAACTAAATGATCAAAGTGATAATTAACAAAGTTCACAAGTTGATGGAGGGGTGCTAAGAGATCTACGTGGACCTCATTTACTATGAAGGAAATAGTATAGTAGATGAGTTGGAAAAAATTTTCCATAATGTCACATAGCTAATCAAATGGGAGGACATTAGCCATGTTGGCCTCGTTTTTCACCACTTATATTTTGTTGCACCCAACAGTGAAAAACCCTAGTGTTGTGTTCTAAAATCTTGTGAAATTTGGTTAAAACCTTAGATGAAATCTCCTAAAGATACATAAACCCTTATTTTTGTGCCCTAGCCATTAAAAGTATTTAAATATAATTTTCAAATGAAATTGTGTGGGACACACTTATCCTAAGTTTTATTTTCCCAAAGGTCACTTTATTTCTTTCCTCAAATTTTAAACCTTTTTGTTAAGGATGCCCTAACTGCAGTTACCTTTCTTTAACCCTTTTTGTGTAACATTTTAACTTTGGTGCTTTGATTTTATCAACCATTGATCTTTCCAAGCTCAATGGTAGGTGCATTCCCACAAGATAAATTTGTTTGAAGTTTAAGTGAAGCGGACAAGCACCTTTGAGACACATAGCATTTGGTGATGTGGGTTATGACTAGGCCGCAAAGACTAGAGCTTGTCAGAGCTTGTTAGTACCTTTTATAACTTTTGCAAAATTGCCACTATGTGTTCTATTTTTTAGAAATATCATTATTTAGGCCATGCAATGGGGTTTCTTTTTCTATCATATCATTGAGTTGTTGATCTTTGGAAGATCAATGGTGGGCGTATTACTACTTTATGAAGATGCAAGGATTTTAAGCGAAGCAAGCAAGCACCTTGGTGATACCTATCCCTAATCACATCATGAAAGATATTTCACAAAATTCATAAGAAATTTCATTTACATCATTGATCTTGGCATGATTGACAGGTAGTGCATGCCCGCAATACTGATGCAAGAGCATCCTAGGCTTTCCTGCAATCTTGCATGTTTGGAGGGATTTTGGTTAAGTGTTGAGGAGCATCGAGCTTGGATTTTTTTTTTTTCATGGTTAGGGATATTTTGGAGACACATTGGAGGACCTTTCCTCATGATTGCATAGAGATTGGATGGATTGAGTTGAAGTTTGAATTGCTTTTACCTTGCTGCTGGAATTGTATTTTTCTGGTTTCTAGGTGCCTATTACAAACCATGTAACTAATTTTGTGCAATAAATGAGAGGGTATAAACTATAGGTTTTGAAGGGGGCCTAGATTAATATATTTTTTTAAAGGAAAAAGTTCTAATTACTTATAATTTGGGAGATATAGCAATTCTCCTGAGGTATCAATTTCTGGTAGTTCTACGAGATAGTTTTCTGTGTGACTTTCAAGATGGATGCACACTTTTCTTTAGGGAATCATCCTTTGTAAATTTAAAAGATTTTAGATGAAATAAATTAATACCTATGGTTTGAAGCATGAGTTATAATTCAATTGGAGTTAGGAGATATTACATTTTTTCTCAGATATCAATTTTTAGACATTTAATTATTGTTATAGGCCGACTTGTGGCATTTAATTTATGTATTTGTATTTAATTTATTTTTTGAGCCAACTTGTAGCTTATATTGGTATAAGTAGGGGTATTTTGGATTCTTTTAGTCATTTATTTGGGATGGAATCAAGAATAGATGTGAATTTGAAGAGCTAGAGTTGTGGCTTAAGAACTAGAGGATCTCTTGGTGGACCTAAGGGTAAAAGTGTGGATCTTGAAGAAATAATTGTATTTTTTAATTACTATTTTTATTTGGCCCTAACCCGAAAGGCCTCATAGCTGGGCATATTGCATGTAATCAGTTATACTTTATAAATCAAGTATTGTAATTTGGTATCAAATCTTGCATTGTTGCTTCTTGCTGTTGTGTTTTCACTGTGTGTTTATATTGATAGTGGCTAGGACATATACTTTGGGGATTCCTCCAGCCTTGCACTACATTAGGTGGTATTATAGAAAAGGTCGTTCCTGAGTGTGTTGACAGATCACCGAAGCTGAGGTAATTTACACCAAGATTTGCAAAGAAAGTTGATCTTGTAGCTTATTGATCTCCTAGATTGCTGGATTTTTTTCTTAGGGTTTGCTAAAATTTGGAAGATGCATCCAAGAAGATTGGACCCTAGGGAAATTTATGATCTTAATGATGTTTTAGAAGAACAGATCTCAGAGAAGATGAGAGTAGAGTTAAGATCTAAGATTGCATTGATGAAGACTGACATGATTGCTAAAATTGTAAGTGCTTTAGGTGGTGTACCTAAGCATGTGGATACTAAAGGAAGTTATGAGAAAGTTGTTAAAGACTTTGAAGCTACTAGATTTAGTGGTGAAGACAAAATAGATCATGTGGAGAGACATATTGGAATTAGGGCTAGTCAGTTTGCTCGACCTAGATCTCAGTCGAAGTTGAAGCATAAGATGTAGGTTTCTAATTCTTCAGGTACTTTGAATCCTGAAGACCTAATTGATTGGATTGGTAAATTGGAAGACTACTTTAAGCTTGAGGATATTGACGATCCACTCAAAATAAGGTTGGAAAAAACTAAGTTGAAGGGACATGTTGCTCTTTGGTGGAAAGAACTATAAAGAGATAGAGAAGAGGAAGGTGAAATGAAGATCACTAGATGGAGATTGATGGTGACTAATTTGAAGGCTAATTTTATTCTTGTTGCTTATGAACTTGAGTTTTTTAACATGTTACAAAATCTATAATAGAAGGATATGATTGTGAAAGATTATATAGAGGAGTTTTACAAGTTGACTATTTGGTTTGGGCATAGAGAATTGTCAAAAGAGAAGGTAGCTCGGTATATTAATGGTTTGACATTCAATATTTAGGATGAGGTTGGTATCCTAAATATTTATTTAGTTGAGGATGCCTATCAATATGCTTTTAGATTAGAGGAGAAGATAAAGAGGAAGAATCAAGGTAGTTCCTGAGGGAAGGAGAAGTAGGATAGTTTGGCACAAGCTAAACCAAAAGTAGAAGGTGAACAAAAACTTGTTGAACACAAAAGGAGGATAGGTGGAGGTGAGTTCAGGGGTAATTGTTTCAAGTGGGGTCAAGAAGGGCATAGATCTTTTGAATGTTCGATTGGGAGGACAACTATTGTTGTGAATGAGGTTACAGTCCAAGACAGTCAGCCTAAGCAAGGAGAGAGTTTGCTGGCTTGATGAGTACTAATTGGTGAGAGGACATTGGATTCTTGTTAGAGAGCTAGTTTATTTAGGACTTCTTGTATGTCTGGTGGTAAATTTTGTAGAGTGATTGTAGATGGTGGTAGTACTGATAACCTTATTGTTGAAGAGATGGTTCAGAAACTTGGTTTGAAGAGAGTGAGACATCCTTATCCTTATATGATTGTTTTGTTGTAAGGTGAGTATTTTTTGGAAGTGAGGGAGCAATGCCTTGTTGATTTCTAGATTGGGTAGTATAAGGATCAAGTGTTGTGTGATATTGTGGATATGAATAGTTGTCATGTGTTACTTGGCAGACCTTGGTAGTATGATTGCAAGGTTGTGCATGATTTTGTTAGGAATGTGTTTACTATTGAGAAATGTGTTAGAAATTTTTCCCTAATTCCTTTGTAGAATGAAGAGCTTGGTAGGAGGAACCTGAATATTGGCAACCACGTTAAGTTGGCAGATTTTGAGAAGGTTGGAGATTAGCATGGAAAGCAGACCTATGGAACACCTATGGTGGATGTGAAGAAGAATAAAAGCAAGGGAAAGAATGTGGAAGTTGGAGACTTGGATATGTATGTGAAGAACCAATTTGGGATTTATCTATTAAATCCTAGAAGATGTTCTTCCAGTTACTAGAACATCTTTTTGAACCTAGGTTGTCTAATGCAGGAGCATCCTAGGCTTGCCTACAATCCTACATGTTTGGAGGGATTTTGGTTAAGTTTTGAGGAGAATTGAACTTGGATTTTGGTGGAGTTATGTTTTCATGGTTAGGGATGTGTTGGATAAATAGTGGAGAACCTTTCCTCATGATTGTATAGAGATTGGATGGATTGAGTTGAAGTTTGAACTACTTCTACCTTGCTATTGGAACTGTGTTTTTTTGGTTTTTGGGTGCCTGTTACAAACCATGTAACTAATTTTTCACAATGAATGAGAGGTTATAAATTCTATGATTTGAAGAGATCCTAGAGTACTATCTCTCATTAAATGTGTAAATTCTAATTCCCTATAAATTGAGAGATATGGCAATTCTCCTAAGGTGTCAATTTTTTGTAGTTTTGCACGATAATATTTTTTGTATGACTTTCAAGACAGATGCACACTTTTCCTTAGGGAATAAGCCTTTTTTCATTTAAAGGGTTATAGAGGATCTAAATTACTACCTATGGTTTGAAGCATGAGTTCTAATTCAATCAGAGCTAGGCGATATTGTGATTTTTCTTAGATATTGATTTTTGGACATTTAATTGTTGTTGCAGGCTAACTTGTGGCATTTAATTTATGTATTTGTCTTTAATTTATGTTCTGAGCCAACTTGTGGCTTAGATATGTATAATTAGGACTCTTGTTGATTCTTTTAGCCATTAAGTTGGGATGGAATGATGAATAGATGTGAATTTGAAGAGATAGAGTTGCAGCTTGAGAACTAGAGGATCTCTTGGTGGACCTGAGGAACTGTGGATTCTTCTTGGTGTTCTTATCCAGTTGTGTATCTAGACTAGCTTAGATTGGTTGTAAGTAGGATCTTTTTGGATCTTATAGAACTAATTGTATTTTGTAATTGTTGTTTGTATTTGGCCCTAACCTAGAAGGCCTTATAGCTGGGCATATTGCATGTAACCAATTATATTTTATAAATCAAGTATTGTAATTTGGTATCGGATCTTGCATTGTTGCTTCTTGTTGTTGTGTTTCTGTTATGTGGTTATATTGTTGGAGGCTAGGGCATCTCCATTGGGGATACTCCTGCCTTGCACTATATCAAATATTAAAGTAAAAGCATTTTAATTAAAACATTCAAGTGCCTCTTTGACATATGGCATATGATGATGTCACAGACCCACTTCTTTGAAAAGTTAACAACGTAGTTTGTATTGTCAAAAAAGTTGTTAGACATGGTGGCACAAATGCAATGCATTTATTGGTTGGTGTGGCTGACTCAACCTTAAAAGGTATGATCTTATCACATCATTGATCTTTGATAGATTAATGGATGGTGCTTACTCTCTGTTGGCGCTCAAAATTGCCTTCCCGATTTTGAGCACCATTGAAAAAATCAAGCCCTTAAACGCTTTTAAAATGCATATGTGCCTGGTTGTACCCGGCTGTCCTTTCAAGACCCCTAAGGTGTTTAATGCTTTTGGCACCTTCCATTCAGCCTGCCTACCTGTTCCATATGGTCAAATCATCATTCTGAGCTATTCAACGAAGTCCTATTTTGAACAATTGTCAATCTTGCTTTTTCACCTAAGTGTCAAATAGCGACCAAAGGCCCAGTTTACATTTGAATATCTTTTACCCAAGAATTTTTTATGACCTGCCACTTTGGGGATGTTTAGTGTCTATAACAAAGAACCTATGTTTCAATTTTTAAGTTATTTCAAATCTGTTTGACTATGTTTTGCACCCCCCAAAGTTGGTCATTTACTGTTTTGTGCATTTGACTAGTTGTTCACAATTCTGGGAAGCCCTGTTCAACCAATCATATCTTTGACCCAATTAACCCAAATGAAAAAATTATTTTTGCATTATGTTCCAGGGGTAAGACACTTCATATGTTCCAATTTTGAGATCATGTCGAATCCATTTGATCAGTTTGCTAACATGATCAAAAACATAGTTTATATTATCTTGTTACGGCTAAGGTATCCAGATTGATCCGTACCCCTGTTCGACATGTTATAACTTTGATCTTGTAATTGGCTAGCCTAAATGTATTGTACCATTGTGTTGTGTCCTAAAAATCCTTGAAGTGTGCCAATTCTTAAGTCATGATGAATCCATCTGCATACTTTCACATGTCCGTACATTTGCTAAAAATTACTTTTTGACACATTTCTCAGTTAAAATTTCCAAGTGCCTGTTTTCGAAAATTCGCCAAATGTGCCCTGTGATTTTTCATGAGCCCAAAACATGGAATTATATTCTCTCCATGGCAAAGAACTTATATCCTAGTTTTGAAAACCCCAAGTGATCAATAACCCAGTTTATAATGCCAAACTCGAGCCCAGTTTATGTTTTTTAACATTGTTTGCTTGCAGGATAATTGAAATATGAATGTTCAGCAATTAAAATCTTTTGATTGGGAATTCATCATGAGTTGAAAATTTGCAGTATGATAAAGCATATAGGATTGAATAGTCATGCCAATTTTCGTGGCCTGATTACTTGATTTAATCAATTTTTAAGCGCAGCTGGTGGGCCTCCATGCACAAATTCACAATTTTTAGAATTGATTAAAGAGGCGAGAATTGGTAGTGATATTGATTACAAGAGAGCTTCTGCCGAAAATGGATGAAATCATGTATGGATTGAGGTTGCTCCGGTTGTAATTGATGAAAACAAGGGATTCCTATTCTCATGATTATAACTGTGGATATTACTTGCTTTACTTCTTCATCAAAGGTAATGGTTTCTTCCTCAATAAAGAAAAACAAGCCTATTATTTTAAACAAAACTGATCAGCAAAGAGATCATCCAAGCCACGGGTATTTGGGCATCTATACCAAAAGGGGAGTCATTTACTATCTAGGATGAAAATTTTGGTTCACAAGACTTAGCAATACATGATAATTCACCTTCTAAGATGCACTATAGAACATTCAGAGGTTCATTTGGTGAGCAGAAAACTACAATGAAAGACCTTGAATCAATGATTTGTAGAATACGTGAAGACGAAATGCTTACCTCACATTTGGAGCCTCATTCTTACATATGTGCATATGCTAATAGGTGTGATTCTAATGGTCTAAATATGGATGATTGGTTGATAAGAATAGCAAAAATTTTGGAACAGACAGTAGAAACATATATTCCAAAAAATGTTTTTAAACATCTTCCGGTAGTCCAGACACCACTAAAGTGCAAAATTTAAAATGAATTTTAAAGTCAATCTCATGGATTAAATGATTGGCACCATAAATATTTGGAGGCAAAGTTGTAGGCCTGCCAGAGAATAATGGAAGGAAAATTATAACTCTGCTCACTCTCACCAAGGAAAGAAAGTCTACAACAATTGCAATTTCAAGAAGCCGTATGGAACATTTTAAAGTAGAAAAAATGCCTTTTAAAATGCAAGGGAGATCCCTTGGAGTTACCCACAGCAAGAGGAAGCTTGCCCTAAGATCTCATGCCAAGTTTGGAGTTGCAGTCAGAGCTAATTAAGGGAGGATGGAGCAAACCCTGCACAGATATGGAGAGCTCACGCAAGCAGAGGAGATGCCAAAAGAAAAGAAAGCAATGATGCAAATGGAGGCATCATGAAAAATAAAAGAACAACTCATGCATTGATAGAAGAAAAATGCCAGTCAACGCATGTAGGGGAGCAGTATTGTAGAAAGTCCATGCATAAAAAGAAAGCTCCAATACACTTTTGGCAAGAAATGCCCATGCAATTTTTAAAAAGGAGCTCTCACGCAACATGAATAAACCCAATCCATGCTGCCAGTAAGATGAAGCTCACGCAGTCATCAACACATCACAAGGAACACCCCAATCCGGCATATAAAAGAAGAACAGAGCTCATGCACATCAAATGAAGAGTCTGCGCATTCACAAGATCGTCCACGAAATCAACAGGGTATGGTTTCTTTTAATATAAGTTATCCCACATTGATAAAATGTCGGTATGTTTTACATATTTAAATCCTCAAACATACCATATACAATGTGAATTGAAGAAAGGCCTTTTGGAAAGGGTACGACCTAAGCATGGGGTCCCACCCGTGTCCAGCTGGCGTGCAGAGTAAAGTATAATTTTAAACAAAAAATGCAGTCCAAGCAGGATGATGTCAGTGAACTAGAAGGCAATTGAAAAACCAAGAATTCGACGGTCGCTACCTCGCTAGTCAAAAAATCTTAAAAAATCCAACTAGCGACATAGCGAGGTCATCGAAAAACTAAGGAATCTGGCAAGAGTCACCAATGAATCGGATGGTGACAAGTGGCAGCGATAGTGTATGATGTGGCGAGCAACTGTCAAGAGCACACCAGATTGCGCCACGTGGCAGATCCGATGGTTCTCGTTAACTCGCCAAGAAGAAGATGCATGAGGTTTAATATAGCGAGGTAGTGATGATGATGTGGCGTCAGTGACTGGGCAATGACTGTGCATTGAAGGAGCGAATAGGAAAGTGACACATGTCATCCGGTCAAATCAGGTTGACCCCGAAATTAGAGGAGGGAAGAGAAATTCAGAAAAGAAAAATAATAAAAAATATTATTTTTTATTATTCTCTTTCAAGTTGGACATGAAAATTCTTTTTAAATTTAAAAGGTTTTAAATTTAAAAGTTGTGACTTTAGAGATTGTTTTAAATTTTTTTTTTAAAATCTAAAGGATGTGCAGACCTGATGTTCCTAGCAAGGGAGTCATTTTCAAAATGACTTTCAGGAGGTTTCCGAGAGGCCAAATAGGCAATGTTATATATCGCCAGAATCAGGAGAAGACAAACTTTCCGATTCTAGAGTCAAGTTTTACTCAGGTATCAGTTAGTTTGAGCTATAGGAGGATTTGTCTCGGATACCTAAATTGCAACCATTTTTAGACCAAGAAGTTCAGTTGTGATTTTTGGCAAGTTAATAGCTTGAATATGCATAAAAGACAAGGAGATTTCAATTGGGGGCATTTCTGAGTCAGTTAGATGAAGTTTTATCAGCATTTTGATGCAAATCAGATATTTAGCAAATAAGGGATTTCATCATTCAGCTGGAGATATTTTGTAAATTAGTTGCAGATAATGATGAGACAAAATCAGATCAGATGGGATGAAAGAAAAAAGATGTTACTCAGTTGCATAGGATTGAATTTCAAGTGGACACTTGTCATTTTGAAATTAGATCCGGGAATTCATCTGGGCTATATCATTCTTTCTTTCTGTCATTGTAAGGGTTCCAGTTTCTGGGAAGAAAAAGTTCATTGCTGTGATACCATTAGAGATTCCAGTTTTTGCACTATAAGACCATTGGTTCTAGTATTTTGACATGTTTCCATGACTGTGACACCATTTTTCTTCAACAGAACTCTCATGTGAACAGCATTGTAGAGATAATATAGATAGTTCTGAGACATTAGGTTGTTTCATGTTTCAATTTTATGCATCTAAATGTATAGTTTCAAGGAAATGAATACATATGAGCAACAATTTCACTAGTTTTGTTCTGGTTCTTGTCTCCTATCTCAGCAATCTGTAAGTCTTATGTGGTTTTGGAACAAAGATTTGAGACCCATTTTCATCCCTTTCAGGTTGTATGTTTGATGTATTTTGTTGTTGGACCAAAGGGCCAAGTAAATGCTCGATATGCTTAAACAAGGTTACTGGTTGTTTGAGAAGGATATTTTGTGAGAATGAGACGAGAATGAACACTGATGTCTGAATCACAAGGTGGTTGGATAGATTTGATGTCTCGGTATATGAGATATGTCCTAATGTCATAGATGTATGTTTTGAATTCATGGAATTGCCCAATGGATTAGGCACTGATCAGTTATAGGATCACTGGTTATACTGTTGCATTCTTGAGGTTTTATTGAATCAACATCAATAATCAATGAATTTCCCTTTCATGTTGAAGAGCTATAAACAGAATGCCCTCACTCAGCTTATGAATTTCATTGTTTTGCATCTAGCTACTGCAGATATATGTTATTTCATAAGTTATTAGGAGAAATAAGGGTTTCTATCTACTTTGTATTAGATTCAGTGTATGCGTTGATAACTGGTACCATATAAGGAATCTATAGGTTCACCCGCCTAGGTTTTGTAGAGCTTGAAGAAGAAGAAGGTTCATGCCTTATAGTTGGCCCTATGTCTGAAATGATATGTTGATAATGGGAATCAGCTGCCCCTAGATGTGTCATTTTCTCATGGGGATAATTGGAAATGGGTAACATTTTCAAACACCAACACTCTCATTACCAAGATGACTAAATTTTAAACAAAGCAGGGAAGTGTTTGCATGCCATGTGGCATAGTGGGACCTATTGCTAGGAAATTTGTCAAGTCACACTAGGGTGAAAAAGGTAATGAAATGGAATCTAGTAATTGGAAGGATAATACACATACTTGCTAGGCTAGACTTGAGTGTGCTAGTTGGACTGCATTTTAAAAGCTTATTTATAAAGTTATGAAGATTTTTTTGTGACCGTCGATATTTGGAAGATCGATTATCAGTACTTCACTGCATTATGAAGATGCTCAAGGTTTAAGTAATGTGGTAATGCACCTATTCGACGTGTGGCAAATTTCATAATGCCTTAATGAAGCTTTTTAGATTTTAAAGAAGGTCGTCCGATGATCAAGAATCAACGGTTAGAATTCAAATTTTATAGCATGGTGAGAATTTGTGGCTATATAGTATTTATGTTGATCCATGCTAGTCTATGTGAGTTTAATGCTATAGTATAATTCAAAATTCACCATTATTGAGCTACAAAATTGCAAAATTATTAGAGCGCAAGTATTTCTAGAGCTAGGGGACGAGATTCTTTAGGGTTTTCAATGATTTGCAGAGTGATTCACATAAAAATAAGCAGAAAAGAATGGGTAAGTGGTCTAAAACTCTTGAGAATTGATAAATTGCAATTGTGCTAGGTTAAATTGAGAAAATGCCTCCTCATAAATTTTTTTGGCGAAGTGAATTACATAGAAAGATCAATTCATGATGATTTTCTTGAAAAAATGCCTCCATCTATAAATGAATTGACAAAGGGTTTTTATGACAAGGCTAATTATTTGAGGGATGCAAAAGTTTCAGTAAGGGTTTGGAACTATTTAAAAAATAGTTTGCAGAATGAAACTTGGAGTTTGATATAGGAAAATTGGTCATTCTTGGAGTATTTTTTGATAGTGACCTATTAACTGACATGGCTAAAAAATATGACCCAATTACCAGAATTATGAAAAACCATGCAAGGGATAACCTTTTTAGGGTTTAACTCGCATACATCAGAGAAGTGTTCAAGCTCAACCCCTACCATGTCATCCATGAAAAAATTGATATGGAGGAATTCCAAGCTAGGTATGATGCATAGAGGGTATACATAAGGGGAGGACCATTGCAACAACATTTTTTCAAAATTGGGTCAATGTCTTTGGTCACACCAAATACCCCAGAGCCCTTGATGAAGAAATATTTTATTCCTAGGGAACAAGCCTTATATTTTTCTCTCTACAAAATATTTGGAATGGATGAGCAAGATTATATTCAAGGCTCTATTTTTCTCATCATAGCTCAAACTTTGCAGTTTGGGATGAGCTCAATTCTTGACTTTGCCACCTACTTAGCTGAGAAAATTCACAATGGTCTAATTGGAATAGCTCAAGGTAAGGTTAATAGACCCTTTTTTTGGTATTCTTTGTTGATTTATATATGTTTGTATAAATGAGTTACTTTTTTCTCCAAAGAGATGAAATTGGAACTAGAGAGAGATGGAGAGAAACTCCCAATTCAGTTATGGAGCATTAACATGACATGGGCGGTCATAGATACCAGCTTTGTTAGACTTGATAGATATTTTGCATCAAGACTTTGATTGCTACTGAGAGGGAATAGCCCTAGAATACCTTAGCCTTTATTAGAATTGATAAGACCTAAGGATTATGCTAATGGGTTGTTGGTCAGTCATAATTGGAGGGATATCATCCCATATCTTGTTTCCACTATTTTAAGAGTTTATGGCTTTTTGGGAAAGCCCCATGTATTTTCGTATCAGGTGCCCTTAAAGGTAGGAATTGCAAAGTTATTATGGCAGATTGTATCAATTGAGGAAAGGGATCTGCTAGGAAAAGGAAAAGGTACATTCTTCCCAATGTTCACTATTGTGCATGAATTTGTCTTTGTTAAGAAAGGATGGAGAGGTTTGGAGAATTTTTTGGATAAATATTAAATGGTTCAATCACATGCTCACTACATTGATCCAAAGTGATTCTATGACCTCCTTAGGGAAAGAAGTAAAGCTAAGATTCATATATAGACTATGTATTTCCTAGAGGATGTCATCAAAAATAGATTTTCATTACAAGAACAAGAAATTAGAAATTAAAAATGGATAGTGTATAGCAAGGTTTTGGATTTCATAGATGTTTTTGAGCCCAACTATAACCCTTTGGCCGAATGGAAATATTGAGGGGGGCCAAAATGGATATGTTAATGAATAACTTTGCTAGAATAATGAAAACTTTAAATGAGAAGAAATACATTTTGAAAAAGGCTCATCTAGATAAATTTGTTGAGATGGAAAGGAGAATAAATAGCATAATGGTTATGAATCCAGGATAGTATACACTATGAGAATGGCTAGATATGTTGTAGCTTAGAATGTGTAGCATGCCCCTCCTTACAAGAGGCCAAGATTAGAGAGCACATCTAACACAAGTGCCCCCAAGAAATAGAGGTTAGAACAAGGATCATCCTCTAAAGTAGGATAATACTCACCATCCCAGACTCTATTCAGAATTGATGATGAGGCATCTCTAAGAGAATATCTAAGGCAAATTGGAGGGGAAGGAGATATAATTGTTACAACTACTAATATTGAAGGAGGAGTTCCTAAGGAGCCTCCCATGCCATCCTTTGACCTTACTATTGCTGATTATAGAGGTAGGGAGATAGATCTAATAATTGCACAAGCATCTCAAAATTTTATTGATGATGAAAATTTTGTAAATTCTAGGGCATTTGTAATATTCTTATGGAGGAAAAACATTGACAATTTTGAGGCAAAATGAAAATCAATAAAAGTACAAAAACCAAATAAGTTGGACTCTAAGGTTAAGGAGGAGGTTAAAGCCAAAATTTTGGAGGACTTTGCCCAATTAACCCCTGAAGCTGGAAGACAGCTAGTAAAAGAGTCTGGTGTTTTGATTTTACCTGAATGGGACATAGCTAATGCTATGATTTTTTATTCTATTAGAAAGGAAAAAGATGTGTAGTATAAGATTGAAGAAGAAATTTTGCAGGCTCATAGAGGAGTGAAGTATAGCAATGACCACCAAGCATTGGTAATTTGGTCCATTGAAAAAAGAGATAAAACTTGGATTCAAGAAATCTCCAATGTAGAGCATATTAGCACTCTTATAGTCTATAGAGTTGATGAAGTGGACAGTGAAGAAGTGACCAAAATGACTAAAGAAGTGGTGGATTTCATCTCGGTGGTTGTTGGAAAAGAAAAGCATAAGTTCTTAGAACTCAATAAAAATTTGAAGAAGTATTAAAGATGTATGAGGAAAGAGGAAATAGAATATAGTTTACTAAAGAATCAAGTATCCCAAATAGATAAACAACTAGGAAAGAGGAAAGTGGGAGAGTCTAGTAGGCCTAGAATTGTATACCCTCATCACTCTGTTGAACCATTCAAGTCTACTCTGATAGTAGAACTACCTGATACCCCACAAAGGCTAGAATTTTATACTGTAGATGAGTTTGAAGAAGAGAAAAATAAGTTATGGGAATTGCAAGATGAGTTGAATAATCAATATGAGGAAAAAATCAAAAAAAAAATCTTATGCTTGGTAGATAAGATTGACTGGCCAACATTCTATGACCAATTGGTAGGGATCCTTGATATGTGGAATGAAATAAGAAGTATTGAAGACACATTGAAGCCCATTGTGAAAAAATGGAGTGAGAGAGATAGAGATATTACCCTTATGTGTATCTCAGTTATCCATTTGTCCTGTGAACAAATAGAGAAAACTTTTGAGATGACCAATAATTTGATAAAATTTGATGAGAAAAGGGTTTCTACTCAAAAGAGAAGAATGATTTCTTTTTCTAAATATATAGGAGAGAAATTTTATATGTTCCCCAGTGCACTCAAAAAGATTGATAAGTTAAAAGAAAAGGAAGAGTGGGGGAAGGAATTGGATGATTTACTTTTCCATAGAATGAATGAAGTTATTAATGAAAAGGGAATATGATTTGGGAAATGACTAATGAAGAATATGTCAAAATAAAACTGTTCTACAATGCCATCAAAAAAGAATTTGTTGAAATATACAAAATAGGAGGCTTTGTAATCAAAAACCAGCATGAAATCCTAAATTTTGATTGGCCTAATAATAGTATTTTCAACAAATGGAGGGAAGAATTTGTGTCTTCAAAACATATGGAAATGAAGGAAGAGCATGTGGATCATGATAGAGATCAAATAGATGACACATCAATGCATGCAGAGGAAGATAGAGAAGAACAATCAGCTCGAGAAGAAAGCATAGTGGTCCCAACTAATGATGTGGCAACTAAGGATTCAAAAATAACTGTTGTTCTAACAGTTCATGATGATGAAAGTGGAGAGCCTCGAGTTGAAGTAAAGATGCATGAATCAAAGCTAGACACATCATTGGCAAACCTGATGGCTACATACTTCGAGGAGTTGGAATAATAAAAGAGTCAATTATGGAATTTGTAGCATTTAAAAATGTAATATAAAATAGGCCCACCAAAAAGAATATTATGATGTAAAGTTTTTTTGTTGTACAAAGGCTTTTTTTTTATGACAATAACAATTGTAAATATATTTTTTGTAAGGGACAACTATCAGCTCTCTATGCCTGAAGCTTGTTGCATCTCACACTATATAAATGAGATTCCAGGGCTAGAAAGAGGGTCTGAGTTATTACATAATTTTAGTTTTAACTAAATTAGTTCAGTCTAGTTTCTTGGTGTAAACTTTATGATGTCTTTCTCTACAAATATCTGAGAATACATTAATCTTGCAGGATCTTGAGGTCTTATCTTGAGTCATCTTGAGTTTTTTTTCAATTCTATACAATTTTTAAAGGAAATTAATACAAAGTTGAACTATCTTCAGATCTGTTCTTGTTGAATCTTGTCTCCTTTTTTATTACTTAGTCATTTTGAAATTGTGTGAGCAAAGCTTATTCAATTGAATGCAATTAAATCAAGTTGCATGTCAATTCACTATTGCTTTTAATTCAATGAATTAAGTAAATGCTTCAATCATATTGATAGGGTTTCCATGGTAATAGGAAGGATATCTGTAAGAATGATTTTTAGTGAGAATTGTTGATAGTATTGATTGTAATGTAGTCAATTAGATCTAGAAATTGAATGGACTCTGAATCCCAATGGATGAGGCATTGATCTATTGATTTAGTCTGTAGATGGAAAGATCATGAACAAACATCAAGCTTAAATTCAAAATCAATTTTACTTTATTGTTTGAAGAATGTCAATGTTGGTCAGCACTTGTTTACGTTTAATTCTTGTGTTGTAGTTAGCTGTTATTGCCCAGATTTATTTATAAATCTAAGAAGACCTGTGACCAAATCTGCCATAAGGGATGTGTGTTGTTTTGAAATCTCATGAAATGAATAAAATATGTATGTAATATTAGTTTGAAAAATATTTCATCCCTTAGGTGCACCTGCCTTGGTTTTGCAGAGCCTAATGAGTAGAAAATCTCTTATAATTTTGTTGAAATTGGGTTTAAAATTGAAGAACAAGTAACTATTAATGGGAAGTAGCTAATCCTTAGGTTGTTGAATTCTTTATTATCTTGATATTAATTACTTTGCTGATTAATAGTTGAAAATCACCAACAAGCCAAATCCCATCATGAACTCAAGTGATGATGGAATGTGACTGTACTTCACATAATGTTGCATGAATCATCACAATAGGTGGCACATCTATAAGAATCTGTGTGGGTGGGAAGGCAAGATGTTTACTCTTCATAAAGTGATTGTTTCACAATATTTCATGAGGATTCACTTTTATGATCCTCTTTCTACAAGCTTTAATTATTTCTATAAAAGGATGAATGGAGTACATTTTTCAAGATATAAAAAATTGACAAAAAAAAATAAAGGCACTTTAATCAAACCCCACTCCAACTATAGCTAGTGATGAGTGATTATGGAAGGAAAGGGACTATTAACATATGTTTTTGAGGGAGGTTTTCTTGTTTTTGGGAAACCTTGCATCTTATGTTGAATTTTTACTACCTTTACATTTTCATCTTGGGTGCAATTTATTTAACCTAGGGTGACTGCCAAACCTACAACAAGGTGATGTCAAAAAATTTAGAGAAGTTTGTGGTTGAACTGGGTGGTGTTATGGACAACAGTGATTGCATTGAACCTATTGTTGGAATGTTCAAATGGGAAGAGTATTTCTGAGAGGGGCGGTGAATTAGAAGTAACTAGTTTTTTCATTTTTAAACCCTCATTAACACATAACTAAAAGTAAAGTGCATGCATGTGAACATATAAGCAAACATGAAATGAAAGCATGCATCAACACATGACAAAAGAGATTTGGTAAACCATAAATCCTCTAGGAATAAGAAGGTAAAACTGGGGTGGTAATGATACCCACAAAAATTAATGTAGCAATATGTTCAACCACTTCTAATGGTCTGCCCTATTAAAGGCTTGCCCTGTTAAAGGATTTATAGTGTGTCAATAGTGACCTAGTTAAAGGATTTACAAACACTTTACAAGAAGGTCACCCTATTAAAGGATTTAAAATAGGTTGTTAAACCCACCTAATTCAATAGGATTTTCATCACCTTCTCCAAAGGTTTTTCCACCTTGCTATTAAGCTCACCTATAAAAATAGGATTTTCATCATCTAATAAAATGGTAAGAAAGTATTAGAATAATAAACCTAATAGTATGCAATATCTAATTGCTTAATTTAGGCACTTAATCTGCTCTCTCTGATCTTGATCCTCTGAGATCTGATATCTGATCATGTTCCTTGTCCCTTGTATTATTTTGATTAACTAGATATGAAATTGTTGCTCTGTTCCTCTAAGTCTTTCCTTCTTCACACTAAAATTTTGCTATATTCTCCCCATACACTATTATCTCTCACATATGTAACAAAATTTTTGACCTCCTTTTAAAGATTGTGAAGACTTAGGGTTAGGTATGGATCTATGATCCATATTGAATCTCAAATTCCTACTCATACCTTGCATTTTTCTCATTGGTTGAATGCCTTCTCCATTTTTTTGATTGGCTCCATGTAGATTGTATAGGGAATGTAAAAGATTCATCCTTATCCTTTTTCACCTTAAAAATCTCTCTATGTTGGCTCCAAAAAAAATTTACATCTGAGTTTGTGAGGGCACAAACTCATATGTTGATACTGTGTTACTTGGAACATATTATATTATTGGTGCTCGGCACATGAATATTCCTGTATTGCTCAGCACATGTTACATTTCCAAATTGCTTGACAAGTACTACACTCTATGTTGCTCAACACTTGAATATTCCTAAATCACTCAACACATACTATGCTCTATCTTGCTCAACATGAACTGTGACTTGGCACCTGTTAAGATTCTGACTCGGCAACTACTATAACTCACTTGGCATACATAGTGTACTCAGCATATATGGTGGAATTGGTTAAGTGTGTTGACACTCAAATGTCAAGACCATTCTAAGACCAATAATCTCCCCCTTTGACATGAGTGTCAAAAACACTTAACTATGCATTAATGAACTGATCTAATTGAGCACATTCTTTATCCTTGCTCGACATACATGCAAAATTTCAAAAAATTGTTCAAAATTTTGTGAGCATCAATATACCTTATGACTCCCCTTGAGTTGATTATGCCTAGTCCATTCTTGAAACTAAAATTTTGTGCTGATGTGCCTAATTCTCTCTGTCTTTTGTCCTATTCCTATTCCTTGTGCCTATATACTGTATCTGATCTGTATGAGTTCCCTATTTCAAATCTGTTTTCCACATGCTTCTCAAAATTTTGCATTTCCCATCACTTTGTCTTATTTCTTGTCTCCCCCTTTTTGGCTATCTACAGACTTTCCACTTTATTCTCAAAATGAATGAAAGAATGTAATCAAAATTATCAAAATTTGGTATTCTCCATATATCTTCATTTATCTCCATTTATCTCCCCATATATACATATCTCCCCCTAATGTATATATCTCCCCTTTTTTGACACTAATGTCAAAGGGTTCTAAGGAGTAATACCATACTTAGCCAAAAATGTACATTTACCTCCAAGAGTATCTTCAGAGTTACATCCCAATTATCCAATGCAATGTCCAGTGACTTGTGTTGGATGGCAATCTCTGCAGCAAGGTGTACAAGTCCATCTAGGGTAGAAAGATTTGGATTTTTCTTTAGGACTATTTCTATGTATGCTTGCTCCTTGTGGAGGATCTCTTCGTGTGGGGTTATGGAGGACTAGATTTGCATCAATTTTTCCTTTATGTTTGCCTCCTCTACTGTTAATATAGCTAATTCCCTTTGTGTGTGAAGCATTTATGCAAAATGCTTCTCACTCTGAGCTAGATCTCTACATAATTGCATGTTAGAGATTTTCAAGTTCCTTTCCAAGCTCATTATTCTTATATTAGTTTCCTGTGTGAAATTGGAAAAATCACACAGTTTTTTGTACAATGAGAAAGTGTTCCCAAGTACAATTTTCACTCTTTCTAGTTTCTTAGCCAATTCAACTTGTGCTAGTGCTATATCATTTGATATTTTCTCATTTACTTTGCCCTAGAATTTTCTTTCTAACCATTCCATTAATTTTACATTTGTATCATGGTCTATATTAGTCACCTGATCAACTATATCTGATAATTGTTCTATTATAGGCCTTGTTTCATCTGGTGACTACAAGCTAAAGGCATCCATGAACATGTCCTTTATCTCATTCAATGCTTGACTATACTTGTATTCTCTTCTCAATACTTCTTGTCTCTTTCTCCTATATAGTGCACCTTGTATTTCATTTATATTTTCTATGGTGAGGGTGTTAGATTCATAGGAGGGAATGATGATCTCTTCATCAAGTTCAAGATCTCCATAGTGAAGTATCCTAGCTACCTTTTTAGAGCTCGAGCCTAGTGTTTGAACTTGTATTGATATCATATCAATGCTTGGCTTTTGAAGAGTCTAAGTGGGAGTACCAATTTTTGGTAATTCAACGAATGTATGTATTGTAGCTTGCTCCTCACCTCTTGGTTCTTCCTTCTTTTCTTCTGATTTCCCTTTATCATTGACAATTGTTGGGGGTGAACCTATTGACTATTCTTGTTTTCCTATATCTACCCTTGTTGTTGCACTCAGCATCTAAATTGCATCACTTACTACTTTTGGTGGAGATGGTGGTGGAAGTAGTAGGAGTTTAGTAGCATCAAAGGTTGAAGGTGGTTCTTGTGTTTGTACCTTGACTTCTTTTGGATCTGCTAGTGCCTTTTTAACTCATCAACACTGATCAACACTAAATTTTTACATAGGTGAGCTTGTTGTGTAGATTGATCAAGGATCTTTGAGAGATCCTCTGCAGTTAAAGGATTGATGTTTTGACATGAAGTTTCAATAACATCCTTTATTTTTATGGTCTCTGTAGGTGTGATGGTGGCATGAGAAGGGCTAAGAGCTAGCAATTATGTGTCTTGCACACTCTTTTCATCCTATTCATCTAATGCATTTTCCTCTCCTTTAGCTATATTCTCTTCTTCTTCCTCCTTATTTACTTCCTCCTCTACTCTTCCTTCTTCACCTTTCTTCTCCTCTTCATCTTTCTTCTCTTCCACTTTCTCTGTTGTCTATTTTGCTTCTTTTCTCTTTGAGCTGGCCTTTGCCTTATATTCCTCATCAAATACATCATCAATTTTCTTGTATATTGATTTCCACAATTTTGTGGATTTATTTACAACATCCTCTATCTTATTTTGGAGGATGAAAAATGATCTATATTTAGGAGAATATTTTCTATTATGCTCTTTATTTGCCTTAGCTATTTGACCTTTAGTCAAGTTTGGAAGAACTCTAGCTAGGGTTGATTCTCTTATCTCTGTTTACATTTGTAAATAAAAATGCCACTTATCTTCAACTATCTTATATAGCTCCTCAGGCATTGTACTAGCTAATTCTAGAGGTGTGTGTTTATATTCAGCCATTATTGCATACACTAATTCCTCTATTTTATTTTTCTCTTCTTTATTGAGCTTATTAAAGTCTATAGTCTTTAAACCATTCAATTTTGATTTTCTAATATTTACACATAACTTGTCAATCGTAGACTTGGAGGGATGACTTACCACTCTAAACTGGCTGTTGTCATCTGACTCTATTCTTTCTTCATCTGAGTCTAGTTGGGCAACATATTTCCTTCTCCTCCTTGGTTCTTCACCAGTCTACTTTGTGGCTTTCTTCTTCTCTTTGACTTCATCTTTTTCCTTTTGAGTTGCATCCCTGGTGGTAGCCCTTGTAGTAGGCTTATTTGTTTTGACTACAATGGGCTTTTTCCCCTTCTTTGCCTTGGGCTAGGATGTAGGCTGAGTTTTGGCTTTCCTTTTGGTGGCTTTGGCTTTAGTAGGTGCTTCCTTGGCTTCTTCTTCCTCAGCACATTCTTCTTTTTCCTCTCCTAGGCCTTCTGTCAATTTCAATGGCCCTTGCCTTCGTTCATCTTCTTCTTGTTCACTCTCATCTTCATCTTCATCTGCTTCTTCTTCTACTATAGTGCTTGCTACTTCTATATCAGCTCCAAATATTTTCTTGATCTTTCTTATCATTTTGTCCTTCTTCTTCACTACAGAGGCTATCTTCAAATCTGTTACCACCCTAGATTTGATAATATCATAAGTTCCAAAGGGTTTTGTAGCCTTGTTTATCTCCTCTACAAGCAAACGAGTGATTGCAGCTGAAGTTTGGTCTACATCAAGCTCATATCCAAGTGGCCTAAGCCATCTTACTCTAGGTACCATGGCTTGGATGTAGGTGTAATCTATGTCAAACAAGAAATAAATGTCATTTACATGCTACTCAACCAGTGATACTGGTATCCTCATCCTTTGTTTCATGGACTTCTTGAAGTCCTCAAAGTAGCTTGTCATTTGAGCATCAAAATTGTCTCCCATTTGCTCAATAAACTCATTGACTTGTGTGACAATTATCTTGTTAGGATCCCAATTTACCTTTCCAACTAATGGAAATTCTTTCATGACATAGAAAAATATGCAAACCAATACTTATCCAAATTTGCATTGAGCTCCTTTAGATTTCCTTATGGCTCCCAAATTTTCATTGATTTGTTGTAGCATGAGCTCTGCTAGATCATAAGTGTGGTCCTTCTTCACAAGTTTGTATGCAACATCTACTGCTATACATAGCACACTGTTCAATCTTCTTGATTGATATAATTTGTGAGATATGACTCTGACAGCTAAATCAAGTAGGGGTTCAGTGATGGTGTTAATAGTCATTCCCCTATTGTTCCATTTGGCATCAGTATTTTTCTTTATGGCCTCCCTTTTGTCACTTCTCAAGATCTTAGGCCAATCTAGGGTTGGGAATCCAATAACCCTATGAACAATTTTCTTTGTGATCTTCACTAGCCCTATTTCTAACCAAAATGATCCATCATGAATTTGGCTCAACACTATATGAATCCATTTAGTCTTAAATAGAATGGGGAAAACTAGGGCATTAGTTAAACCCTTCTTCTCAACTACTGAGAACTCATCCCTCAATATACCTTTGTCACAAAAAAATTAAGGCATTGAAAATTTCTAGGTCACCTATGGCTCCAATCTTATAGTTATAACATTTCCCGACATCTTGGACCATTACTGGTTTGTCTGGAATGACTGACAAAGCACCAGCTGGGTCATTTTTATACACGACCTCAAGAATGGGTTTAAATTCTAGTTGCTTAACCTCATTACTGACAAGTTGGACTTCATGACTATCCTTTCCCTTTGTGGTTTTAGACCTAGATACCATCTTGATCAAACTAGGGTTTAATATTTAAATAAACTTTCAATTACTATGTAGCTCGGTACTTGATGAAATACCTTTGAATCAAAGAGTTCGAGTTGAATTTTTGTTGACATCGGTGCAAATTGCTACTAAATTACTGTTTGATCACCTCTTCACTCTTCTCATTTTTGTTCTATGTTTTAATATCTTGAAAATGAGTGATTTTCAACTTTATTAGGCTCAAAACCTAGCATTTATTGCATAGTGCTTACAGTTGTACACTCGACATCCATTGTTTTCTATTTACTTGGAAGCCACTACCATATCTCATTCGACATCAACTAGACTTTCTAGCTTAGCATATACTGGAGTTTCACTCAGCATCCAAGGGTAGCTCGACAACTTCTACAAAATTTTCAATTTTTAACTTGACATCATTTCTCATGCAAATTTCTTCTTGGCAGCACTTCTTTGTTCTTTTGGGCTGATGTATGATACATCTTTATATATATCAACCCCATGTACTTGTCTTGTACTTAATTGGATGAAGTGTAATCACTTGACCTCTTGGGTGAAGTGATCTCTCCATTGGATGTACTTGATCCATCTCTTTTTTTTCATGTCTTTTTCATTTCTACCTTGATGTGTTCCACATCAACTTTTTCTTTACCCTTGTTGACTGCCAACTTGGGTGCCATGGCCTTTGTTGGGCAATACCTACTGACATGTCCTATCTTCAAGTAACTAAAACATGTGATTTGGCTTAACCACCTATTGTAATTTCCCTTGAAGTGTGTTCTTATGCAGTTCTGAGGAACATGACCATATTCTTGATAGCAGTGACAACTTTGTCTAGTATTGTAATCCCAATTGTAGTGGTGTACATAGTTTTTTCTCCTTATAGGCTGATTAGGTATCCACATAGGCTTTGATCTACACTCAAAAGCTCTATGTCCATACTTTTTGTAGTTGTAGTAGTGACCATCAAATCTTGGTGTCCTCATGGTCTTGGTTCTGCAGTCTTGTGTTGAGTGTCCTTGCATGTTACAATTGTGACAATAACCTTTTGTTTTTGGATGTATTCTGTTGATTGGTCTTTCTACTCCTACAAACATTAGCAGTGTGCCCCTTTTTATTATAGAAATGACAATAGGGTTTATAGTTCTTATCTTTTTCACTCCTTTGCTTAGCACTCTTTGATGTTTCACCTTCTTCAATACTTGTGAATCATAGTCTTGAAGTGTCATTGCTTGATCTTGGTGATTTCAGCAACTACTCAATGTGCTTGATGGCTTCACTTGACTTGTTGAAGCTCTCTACTATCTCTTTTTCTCTTTTCAACTCATTTTGCAATTGTTCATTCTGTATTTTTAGGGTAGAGATCTTAATGTCCTTCATTTTTAGCTCATGATGAGCATTCATCATTTGACTAAGTGTATCCAACTACATGTTGGAGATTTTTGTGAGTTCTATGTACTTCTCCTCAAGTCTATTTGCAAGGTTTCTTTTCTCATCCTCAAGCATGGCTCTATCCTCAATTCCTCTCTTCTTTTGTTTAGTCATTTCACATAGCATCATGGCTTGTGATTCTTGTTCCATTTTAAGAGATCTTATCTCTTCTGCTTGAGCTCTATTTTTCTCCATTAGTTTTTCTATTGCTGCATCAAATTCCTTGGAATCTCCATTAGAAAATACTTGTGTGGTATGTGTATTTCATTTTCAGCTATGGCTATCTCCTTCCTTCTTTAAAAGGATTTTCTCAACTCTACTTTGCCTTCTTCCACTTTGTGTAGAGCTAGGTGCACATCAATCACCTAATTTTCTATGATCTTCCCAAGTTTGAAGACTTCCATCTTTAGACCTTTTCTTTAAGTTGTTAGGCTTCTTCCTTGTGAGAACCAATAGCTCTAATACCAATTTTTGGAATGTTCAAATGGGAAGATTACTTTTGAGAGGGGGGGTGAATCAGAAGTAACTAGTTTTTTCCTTTTTAAACCCTCATTAACACATAACAGAAAGTAAAGTGCATGCATGTAAACATATAAGAAAACATGAAATGAAAGCATGCATCAACACATGACACAAGAGATTTGGTAACCCAAAAACCCTCCAGGAATAAGAAGGTAAAATTGGGGTGGGGATGATACCCACAAAAATTATTGCAGCAATATGTTCAAGCACTTCTAATGGTCTGCCCTATTAAAGGCTTTACACTATGTCAATAGTGACCTAGTTAGAGGATTTACAAGCACTTTACAAGAAGTGTCACCCTATTAAAGGATTTACAATAGGTTGTTAAACCTACCTAATTCAATAGGATTTCATCACCTTCTCCAAAGGTTTTTCCACCTAACTATTAAACTAACCTATCAACATAGGATTTTCATCATCTAATACAATGGTAACAAAGTATTAGAATAATAAACCTGACAGTCTACAATCTCTAATTGCTGAATTCAAGCACTTGATTTGCTCTCTCTAATCTTGATCCTCTAAGATCTTATATCTGATTGTGTTCCTTGTCCCTTGTACTATTTTGATTAACTGGATATGAAATTGCTACTCTATTTTTCTAATTCTTTCCTTCTTCACACTAAAATTTTGGTATAGTCTCCCCATACACTATTCTCTCTCACATATGCAATGGATTTTTTGACCTCCTTTTAAAGATTTTGAAGACTTAGGGTTAGGTATGGATCTACAATCCATATTGAATCTCAAATTCTCACACATACCTTGCATTTTTCTCATTGGTTACATGCCTTCTCCATTTTTCTGATTGGCTACATTTAGATCATATAGGAAATGTATCCTTTTTCTCCTTCAAAATCTCTCTATGTCAGCTCCAAAAATGGTTTACATCTAAGTCTATGAGGACATAAACTCATATGTTGATTATATGTTACTTGGCACATATTATATTACTCGTCCTCAGCACATGAATGTTCTTATATTGCTCGGCACATGTTACATTTCTAGATTGCTCAACACCTATTACACTCTATGTTGCTCGATGCATGAATATTCCTAAATCACTTGGCACATACTACACTTTGTCTTTCTTGGCGTGAACTATGACTCAGCACCTATTAAGATTCTAACTTAGCAACTACTATAACTCACTTGGCATACATAGTGTACTTGACATATATGGTGGAATTAGTAAAGTTTGTTGACACTCGAATATCTAAACCATTCTAAGCCTAACTCCTATGGGGATTAAGGCTTGCATCTATAAGAATAAAGTTATGATGGTTTATCTATGGGAAGGTGGTTTATTAGCATTTATGGAAGGGATGACAAAACATGATGAGAACATTTTGATGCAATTCTTTAACTCGTGGAATGAAAAAAAAATGAACATCAATGGGATGCTAGTCTAAATCATGGAAGAGGTTATTGCTATGGTTGGAGGGTTTTCCCTAGGGGGAAAGAATTGGCACAAGTAGGCCAGAGTGAATGATGAAACTAGACTATAGAAGTTCTTCAAGTTTGATGGGAAATCGGCCAGTTTGAATGCGTGGTGGGTTTTCCAAAGAATATCTTCTTAAGCCCTAGGATGTAATTTTCTATGCCATAATAAGGTATATTACCCTCAAGGATTAGTTCCGAGTACTTTATTACTATCAAGTACTTTATTACTATCACTTCCCTATTCTCAACCATTGCAGGAACTTGGATTAGATTTCCTTTTTGTATTTTTTTTTTGAATTCAATGGAAGATATTATCTATAAGGCTAGGAAAAAGAAAGAGGAGGGTAAACCCTTTTATCTCATTCACTAGGGTTTCATGAATAAATTGTACAACTACCACCTTGTCTTGAACCTACCACTTTTGGTCAATCTATTGGCTACTATCACTCCTCAAATATATATGAACCCTGGTCCTGACTCAAACCAAAAAAATCAAGAAAACCCATGACCCTAAGGTCAAAATAAGCTTCATTAGTTTAGATATGAACACAAGGAAGAGCAAGAAGAATGCTTGGAGAAATAGAAAACATCTCTAATTAGAAAAATTCAAGTCCTCCCAGAACAAAAATTTAGCTCTGATTCTACTAAGAGTCAAATAAAACCCACCAAGAGGAAGAGGCCTTACTAGGACATTGGCCAGAAGCCTATCTCCAATCCACCTAGTCCCTTACACATCTTAGATACCCTTGAAGTTGACTAATCCCCAGCTAGAAGTGTGGGGGGGGTGAGGACATCACCTCCCCCATGAAAGGAACTCCCAAAGGTGGGGGAAAAAGGGAAGCATAGTCACAGCCAAAGCCAAAACAAGGTTCGACTAGATAAGCTAGAAAATTTGATAAAGGAGATGGTAGACAATCACATTGGCATCTACCAAAAACTTGACACACTGGAAAAATTCTTCAAAAAGTTATCCACTCCACTGCCACTACTCTTTATTTCTTGTAGTGAATAAGGATGTAAAGGACTGGACAAGGATAGTGAGACTACCACTTCATTTATGACTTTCTAATGGAGTACTAGCTGAAGATACTCCTAGACAAACCTGTCAATGAGGAGGGGGTAGATGTGAACAAGGACAAGCCTGAAAATAAGAATAATGAGGAATTAGAAAAGAAATAGGGCAGTTAGCCCAAATTTTGGTTTTTCTTTTTCCCTTTATGTTGTCGATCACTCTAAATGTGGTGCCCTACAAGGTTTTATTTTATATGTATATGTCTAAGTGTTAGACTGATAGTAGCAATATGTTCCCTTGCTACTAGAATTTTTTTCCATTTTCTTTGATGGTTAGCAACAAGAATAATGGTAATGATGGTTCTATTCTGTAAAAAAAAAAATTGAAGTATAAAATTGGTATCCATTAGATGATTGGGAGGTAACCTCTAGCTGATCCTTCATCCTTTTTGTACTCTAGGGTCAACCCCCATCCTTTTGGTTGCTACCTAATACTTCTTCAAAAATAACCTTTATTATTAATTTTTGATGTAATGTTTAATTTGAAATTATACAATATATGTTTAACTTGAAATTATCTTTTCAATCCCTTAAGATGTATACAATTAACCAAATTCATGTCCAAATTGGTCTTAGGAGCCCATCTTTGGTCTTATGAGATGTTTCAATATGTATTGGTCACAAATGTTATAGGGGCTCTGTCATCAAAATAGGGGTGTCACTAAGTTATTGTAGACCTCAACATAACTATATTATAGCATTCAACATTTCATTGATAGCCCCCATGAGCTTTGAGTTATGACCCTCAGAAGATTGACCTCCAAACGCACTTAGAGAATCTTCAAGACTCTTCAATACAGGGTGGCCACAAACATTGGAGGCTCTCCATGTCCATAACAAGGGTTTTACTAGGGTTCACTGTTCATTGATAGGCCTCAAGTTTTTGGAATTGGGAAAAATGCAAGTTTGGTGTTATTATTAAGTAAAAGCATCATTTTTTAGGTCCCTCCACATTAATTACATTAAGTAAAAACATCCTCGTTGCTTACATTAAATCAACAAGTTTACATTTACAATATTTCAAGTGTTTCATCATTATTACATCAATACACAACTACCAAAAATCATAGTGTCAAAAATCATAATATCAAAAATAGAATAGATTTTTCATAATTCTACTCCTTATTTAGTTTTTATTTTCTTTCACAGCTACTTTTCATGATGTACCTACTTTCTAATATCATAAAAAATATCAATAAATAATCATATTAAACATGATAATTATCATTTCACTAAACCATTATGAACAAAAGAACATAAGAAGAAAATATACCTAGTTGAGTGTTCCTGTAGGGTCCTCTCTCTACTTTAGGGTCTCCAATAGGACTCCATGATCAGCATTAGTAATTGTAAAAATTACTTTTACTTTTGGTCTTCCTTGATACTTCAACAACTTCACATTTGTTGCTAGAATAAGATGTGAATATATGAGAATTTTTTGTTCTTCTGATAATCTTTGAATGTAGGAATTCCATTCTTTCTAAGAATGTATATCTGTAGCCATGTTCTAGCAACAACAACTAAACCAGTAGGATATGAATCTATCATCATCTATAATCAATTGTGCAAGATTTTTTTTTACCTCTTACAAAATGTGAAAACAAATAATCTAATATGTCATCATTCCCTTGTGGTGCAACCAATGCAAAGACATGTCTTGGCTAAAGAAGATATAATAGATGGTAATGCTCAATTGAAAATTCTATGTCATCATTTATGATAGAGGGTATGATAGAAAATGGAGTAAGATAATGTGGAGCTCATGTTTCCATCCACCCACTCAACTCACAGTGATCCCAATCACACTAAAAACAACTAGGATAAAAGAAAGCTAGTTTTCATGTACATGTACTACAATCAGAGCTTTGAAATGAATGCATTTTTGATAAATCTCTAATAGTAGCACAATCTGATATATCACCTATGGATCTTTCCTCAACCACCCAAAAGAACCTATGTACATATGAATCAAGAGTTCCCCTATGATAATGTTGAACTAAACCAATCAATAATGCTATGAGCATCAAGAAGCTTTGCTCCTAAAAGCTTCAATTTCTCCCTAACTAGATCTCTCTTCATGCATCCCTCTGCTCCATCATGTTCCCCTTTCCCATGGTCACACTCAAAGAAACTCCAAATATGATGCATCCCCCTCTCTACATGCATCCTACACAACCAATAAAACATGTGAGCATTCTTGAATTAACCTGTGCAATTATCTAACCAAATGATATGTCTATCCATAGCAATATCATGCTCATGTACGTAATCAAAATAATTTTAAAATAATTTGCACAAACTCATAAGATTGAGATCTGTAATCACTCATTCAAAATAGTACTCTCTAATAATCTTATGACTATCTTCTATGCTATTAGAGGCATGTGTATATGTTATGTGGAAAAAAATAGTAATCTGAATGGAGTTGCAATACTAAGATTGTGTCTCATTTTTGGGCTACAATGCGTAGTTCTCTACAAAGTCAATAATTGATATAATAGTGCCAATGGGAAAAGTCTCCTTATACATTCTAAATTATTGATCCAACCACTAAGACATGTGACTATGCCTTGAATACTTGTAGAAAATATTTGTCTTGAAATCTAAAATAAAGCTAGCCACACTGATTTATTTTGTAATCAATTCACATCTAGAGCCCTCACCTCCACTTTTCAATATGTATTTCACTATTTCATATACCATTTTTTTAAGTATTCTCCTCCCAAGATCTTGTTTGCACCCCTCATAGAAGCATGTGTCAAACTTGGATAAGCCACCACATTCTGAATACTTCTCATTTAAGTAAGCATTTATATAAAAGAAAAAAACATCAACTATAAGACATAAAAATTGATCTAGCAAGTCTCTTGATGATTTTGGAAGCTCACTAGCACCACAATTCTCCAACATTTCATTACTGTGCAAAGTAGAATGGATGGAGCATAATAGTTCATGGTGCATAGAAAATTCCACATGATATGTGCAACATGTATTTCAAATCTTAAGTGGCACACAATAAAATGGCTTCAAGGATTCAAAATATCTTTGTGATATATGTAATCTTGGATGACTCTCTCTAAATTCTTTCAAAAACATAGTTTTACTTACTTCCAAATAATGTTTAGGATGTGGCCTGTGGTCTCTAATGCCAATTCTCAACTTTGACACGTCTCTAGCATTGGGTGAGACTCTTGATCTAGAGTGCCAAAATTATGTAATTTATTACTTCACATCATTGGTTAGCTTCTTATCAAAATGTGGAAGTCTCCCACCAAAAGTCCACGTATCATTTTGAAGAGGATCATCAATTCTCTCTCGTCTAGTAAGTGCTCTTCCCAAAGTAGTATGATTGAGGTTCAAGTAAATACAAGTTTGTCTCATATATCTACCCTTTCTCAAATGATGACTTACCAAAAAGGTTGTAATAACCCTTCAAGCAGTTGTCTTATCCTTCTCCCTACTATTTTTCCCAATGCTATTGAGAGCAAAAGATTCTTCACAATAATGGCATTTTTTTCTATTTTCTTATTTACATGAATCTTCAATTTGGAAAGCATAGGTCTCATCTTTTGCACCTTTAATAAGTGCATAAAAAATTGCCATTGCTCCACCACTATCTTGTTGCTGAAAAATATCTTATATAGTCTTGAAGCCCATAACTGAATAGTTTTTTACAACTTTTATCCTTTCAAATTAATAATAATCATTTCTTCAATTTCAATTATCCATTTTGGTGTTCTAGGACCTTCATTTTGGTTATAATTAGGAGATATGTAATGTTCTTGTGCATTTTCATTTTTTGCATGGTCAATCATGGCATTTACATTATGAACTAGTAAATTTTCGTTCTCCAAATTTTCAATCCTAGAATTGTCGTTATAAATTAGGGTATTTTCATTCCCCAGCTGAACATATTCATTTTCTAACTCTATGATTTCACCTTCGATCAATACATTGTCAAATTGATTAACATTTAACATACCTTGTCTCTTCCTTTAGTGGTTTACCTTGTCTCTTTCCCTATATGTTGCAATGTCTTCATTTGATACCTTCCTTTTGTGTTTATCCTTTTGATGACTACTGCTCCCCATTCAAACAAGAATGCCAGACAACTTATCAAATCTTGTAGCCACCTTTTCAAACAATGGGCCCAAACAAACATTTTTTTTGCAAACCCATGAAAAAGCCAAAAAAAACACGATTGTTGAGTCTATAGTGATAGAGAACACTTTGGTTAAAGCCTTCCAATAAACAGATTTGAGTACCCAATCCCATATTAGGTATCCAATTTTATATCAAGTATCTAATATGATATCAAGTACCCAAAATTAGCACCCAAAATTTGGAGGAAAATTAATTGGGAAAGTGTGGGAAATCAATTAGTATTATATATTATTATATAAAATCAATTAGTGAGGCAAATCAATTATTATTATATATTATTATATATTATTATTATATAATATAGGAATATAAATTATTATTATTACTATTATATAATATAGTAATATACTATTATTATTACTACATAATATAATAATTTATTATTATTACTATATAATATGATAATATATTATTATTATTATATACTAATGTATTTAATTTCCACACTTATAGCTATAGCAATAACGTGCTATATAGGAAATCCTCTTTTTGCAACCTCTGATAGCTGTTTTCTCTATAGAGTGTAGCGATCACAAGTTTCAGTATTCATTGTGATTTTTCATCTCATTGCTATAATACATAGAAAGAGGCAAATGTCCATTGCTCATTGCTATGTTCATTATTCTCCAAATGCAATGCGTAATCAACTCTGATCTGTCACTATAGGCAATAGTGACTCCTTTTGAAAATCACACTTCTTTATCGATGTAACACCATGGTGATCAACTGATCTTATCATTAATTGTTGCAACAAAAACTTCCTTTCTTCGATCACCAAAAGCACTTATTCCCATATCATATAGCAATACAACCTACTTCATCATTGATCATCATAACCAAAACCTCATCTCCCCACTTACTAATGATCGTTGAAGGTTATAGTGAAACACCTTTCTTTATCACTCATCACCATACTAACAATATGTCTTCTTTGAATAGCAATAAACTTGATCGCTATATCTTATAGCAATATCTCTCCTGACTTTGAAGATGATCCTACTGCTATTGCCACAGTATACACCAATACTTGAAGCTTCATCACTATAGCTATAGTGATATATCAAAAAATCATATATCTCATAGAGTTTCAAGAAAATTAGAACAAGGATCCATAGAGAGGAACTGCCATGTGATGAATAAGCCTTACGAATGCATTTTGAGATAGGTACATTTGATTTATATGGAAAATCGTGATTTCCTACAAACAAAAAGAAATACAATAAGTAATTCTTTTATTTGATCACAACCATATAATCAACCTATGCTATGAAGAATATCCTTGAAATGATAAATAATTTGCAACATGAGAATAAGCCAACAAGATCAACTATAAAAAAAGAAATAATAGGTCAAAAATATTTGAAATATTGAGTTCCACCAGGACATATGGTAATCAATCATATGGGTCAAATGGCATTGTATGCTAACCTATGACCCCATTCAATACATTAAATTGTGACATGTGTCCCTAGGGGTCCTAGGACCCCTAGGGACATATGGTAATCAATCATATGGGTCAAATAGGGTTGTAGGCTAACCTATGACCCCATTCAACCCATTGCATCACATGTAGTAATTGATCATATGGGTCAAGGGTTGGTTTCATGCTCACTTCCCTTGGATTGGAGAAGTACTATTTTTCTTATAGGCTCCATTTTAGTTGCACCAATAATGTAGAAAAGTATGAAGCTTTGATACAAGGTCTACAACTTATAGAAGAGAAAGGAATCAAGGCTCTAAGGTTATTTGGGGACAATGTGTTGGTAGTTAATCATGTAAGAAGCCCAAATATAACCAAGAGAAACCTCTTCAAATCATACAAGCACAAAGTGTGGGATTTTCTTGAAGGCTTTCAAGCATTCAACATTTAGAGTGTTCCTATGAACAAAAATAAACATACTAACAAGCTTGTACCTATGGGTGATCATTATGAGGTACCAAAGAACATTGAAGATGAAAAGGAACAACATATCAGAGTGGTTGTCAGACTTAAAATCCCAAATGACAATACCTATTGGTAGGTTTTTTATTTTGATGTGCAAATTGTCAATTTTCTACAAAATGAGGCAGAATTCTCTGAGAGGAACTAGTCAAAATTGTAAGGCCAATATGGTGATCAAATCATGAACCTTAGTTCAAAAAAATTACCCAAAGGTCTAATCACTTTAGAGAGTATCTTCAACCCTAATGATCAAGCAAGGAGTAGAGGCTTAAATGTAGCTATCAACAAAGATGATTACATCCATGTCACTATTGTTGATGGAAGAACTCTTAATTTGGGAAATGTATGCTCTAAGGTTAAGAAGGAAAATTTTATTCATTTACGTCAAGAATGTAATGATGTATTTTCATGGACATATAATGATTTAAAGGGTTTTGACCCAAGCCTATTTCAACATACCATAGATTTGAGTGATAATGTCAAACCTGTTAGACAAAAACAAAGACTAGTCAACCCTAAGATTAAACCTATGATGAGGAAGGAGTTGTCCAAGTTAATAGAGGTAACATAATTTTTCCTATTAAGCACTCCTCTTGGGTAGCCAACCTTGTTCCTATTAGGAAGAAGAGTGGGTAAATTAGATTGCGTGTAGACTCTAGAGATCTTAATAGAGCTTCCCTTAAAGATCACCATCCTCTCCCTTACATGGAATAGATCTTGTCCAAATTTAGTGGTTTAGAGATATTTTCTATTTGAGATGGGTTTTCAAGTTATAATGAAGTTTTCATCCAATAGCCTAATAGATACAAGATTCCTTTCACTACTAAATGGGGCATCTATGCCTATTATAAAATTCTTTTTGGACTAACAAATGCAAGTGATACTTTTCAAAAGGAAATGGAGATGGTGTTCAAGAATATGATTGAGAAGTTTGTTTTGGTCTACCTTGAAGATATTATAGTCTACTCCAAGAATGTGGCAGATCATTTTGGTCACCTAAGGCAAGTGTTCATCAAAAGTAGGGAGTATGGTGGGTATGTGCAGGATCATGGTGTGCCAAAAAGTGGCAATGTGAAAAAAATAGAGTTTGAACACGTCTAAAAGCGCTTCAAAATCCGCTCTGACTTTTTTTCACCTATCCAGGTACCAAACCTGGAAAGTAAGGCCCAAGCCTTATCGGATATCCGATATGAGATCCGATATCCAATATCGACGGCATAAAAATTGGAGGGAAAAGGGACAAAAATTAGAGGGAAAAACAAATTTGTAAGTGATATAACTAATTTGAGTTATGAAATATGTAAAGATATAATATATAATCTATAAATATATAATATAATAACATAACTATTATATATAAAATAATATATAATCTATATATTATATAATAATATAATATAATATTTTATATATATATATATATAACGTAATGTAAAGATATAATATATAATCTATTAATATATAATAATATATTATGTTATTATTATTATTATCATCTATAAATATAATATATATTATTATAATATATTATTATTATATTTACTATATTTTTATTAAATATAATAACGTAATATATTATATATATGTTATTAATACATATTATTATTATCATATATAAATTATAATCTATAATATATTATTATTATTATTATCATATGTAAATTATAATATATAATATATTATGTTATTATTATTATAATCTATAAATTTTATATATATATATATATGGAGTCATTTATATGGGTCAAAAGGGCTCACAGGATGACCTATGACCCCTTTCGACACATTCCATGATGACATATGTTCCTAAGGGATCCTAGGACCCCTAGGGACATATTAGAATAGTTTATATGGGTCGAAGGGGGTCACAGGATGACCTATGAACCCTTTCAATATATTACAAGATGACATTTGTCCCTAGGGGTCCTAGGACCCTTAGGGACATATTAGAATCATTCATATGGGTTGAAGGGGGTCATAGGGTGACCAATGACCACCTTCAACACATTCCACGATGACATATGTCCTTAGGGGTCCTAAGACCCCTAGGGACAGATTAGAATCATTCATATGGGTCGAAGGGAATCATAGGGTGACATATGACCCCCTTCGACACATTCAACGATGACATATGTCCCTAAGGGTCCTAAGACCCCTAAGGACATATTAGAATCTTTCATATGGTTTGAAGGGGGTCATAGGGTGAACTATGAACCCCTTCGACACATTACATGATGACATATGTCCCTAGGGGTCCTAGGACACCTAGGGACATATTAGAATGCTTCATATGGGTCAAAGGGGGTCATAGGTTGACCTATGATCCTCTTTGACCCATTAAATGATGACATATGTCTGTAGGGGTCCTAGGACCCCTAGGGACATATTAGAATCATTCTTATGGGTCAAAGGGGCTCATAGGGTGACCTATGACCCCCTTCGACCCATTAGATGACGACATATGTCCCTAAGGGTCCTAGGACCCCTAAGGACATATTAGAATCATTCTTATGGGTCAAAGGGGGTCATACGTTGATATATGACCCTCTTCAACACATTACATGACAACATATGTCCCTAGGGGTCCTAGGACACCTAGGGACATATTAGAATGCTTCATTTGGGTCAAACGGTATCATAGGTTAACCTATGACCCCCTTCGACCCATTAAATGATGACATATATAGCTAGGGGTCCTAGGACCCCTAGGGACATATTACAATCATTCTTATGGGTCACAGGGGGTCATAGGTTGACCTCTAACCCCCTCTGACCCATTACATGACGACATATGTCCCTAGGGGTCCTAGGACCCCTAGGGACATATTAGAATATTTCATATGGGTCAAAGGGGGTCATAGGTTGACCTATGACCCCCTTCGACCCATTAAATGACAACATATATCCCTAGGGGTCCTAGGACCCCTAGGGACATATTAGAATCTTCAACCCATTACATGACGACATATGTCCCCAAGGGTCCTAGGATCCCTAGGGACATATTAGAATCATTCATATGGGTTAAAGGGGGTCATAGATTGACCTATGACCCTGTTCAACCCATTACATGATGACATATGTCCCCAAGGGTCCTAGGATCCCTCGAGACATATTAGAATCGTTCATATGGGTCAAAGGAGGTCATAGGTTTACCAATGACCTCCTTTGACCCATTAAATGACAACATATGTCCCTACCGATCCTAGGACCCCTAGGGACATATTAGAACTACTCTTATGGATCAACGGGGGTCATAGGTTGACCTATGACCCCCTTCAACCCATTAAATGATGACATTTGTCCCTAGGGGTCCTAGGACCGCTAAGGACATATTACAATCATTCTTATGGGCCAAAGGGGGTCATAGGTTAACCTATAACCCCCTTTGACCCATTACATGACTACATATGCCCCTAGGGGTCCTACCCTAGGGACATATTAGAATCCTTCTAATCGGTCAAAGGGAGTCATAGGGTGACCTATGACCCCCTTCGACCCATTACTTGACGACATATGTCCATAGGGGTCCTAGGACCCCTAGAAAAATATTAGAATACTTCATATGGGTCAAAGCGGGTCATAGGTTGACATATGACCCTCTTCAACCCATCAAATGATGACATATCTCCCTAGGGGTCGGACCCCTAGGGACATATTAGAATCATTTTTATGGCTCAAAGGAGGTCACAGGTTAACCTCTAACCCCCTTCGACATATTACATGATGACGTATGTCCCTAGGGGTCCTAAGACCCCTAGGAACATATTAGATTCGTTCATATGGGTCAAAGGGGGTCATAGGTTGACCTATGACCCCCTTCGAACCATTAAATGATGACATATGTCCCTAGGGGTCCTAGGAGCTCTAGGGACATATTAGAATCATTCTTATGAGTCAAAAGGGGTCATAGGTTGACCTATGACCCCCTTTGACCAATTACATGATGACATATTTTCCTAGGGGTCCTAGGACCCCTAGGAACGTCTTAGAATTGTTCACGACCCATTACATGATGACATAGTCCCTAGGGGTCCTAGGAACCCTAGGGACATATTAAAATCTTTCATATGGGTCTAAGGGGGTCATAGGTTGACCTATGACCCCCTTCGACCCATTATATGACGACATATGTCCCTAGGGGTCTTAGGACCCATAGGGACATATTAGAATCGTTCATATGGATCAAAGGGGGTCATAGGTTGACCTATGACCCCCTTCGACCCATTAAATGATGACATATGTTCTTAGGGGTCTTAGGACCCCTAGGGACATATTAGAATCGTTCATATGGGTCAAAGGGAGTCATAGGTTGACCTATGACCACCTTCAACACATTACATGATGACATATGTCTCTAGGGGTCCTAAGACCCTTAGGGACATATTAGAATGCTTCATATGGGTCAAATGGGGTCATATGATGACCTATGACCCCCTTTTACCCATTAAATGACAAGATATGTCCCTAGGGTTCCTAGGACCCTTAGGGACAAATTAGAATTGTTCTTATGGGTCAAAGGGGGTCATAGGGTGACCTATGACCCCCCTTGAACCATTACATGACGACATATGTTCTTAGGGATCCTAGGACCCCTACGAACATATTAGAATGCTTCATATGGGTCAAAGGGGGTCATAGGGAAACCATTAAATGATGACATATGGGTCAAAGGGGGTCTTAGGTTGACCTATGACCCCCTTCGACCAATTACATGACGACATATGTCCCTAGGGGTCCTAGGACCCCCAGGGAGATATTAGAATCGTTCTTATGGGTCAAAGGGGGTCATAAGGTGACCTATGACCCCCGTCAACCCATTAAATGATGGCATATGTCCCTAGGGGTCCTAGGAAACCTAGGGACATATTAGAATGCTTCATATGGGTCAAAGGGTTTCATAGGTTGACGTATGACCCCCTTCGACCCATTAAATGATGACATATATCCCTAGTGGTCCTAGGACCCCTAGGGACATATTAGAATCATTCTTATGGGTCAAAGGGGGTCATAGGTTGACCTATGACCACCTTCGACACATTACATGATGACATATGTCCCTAGGGGTCCTAAGACCCTTAGGGACACATTTGAATGCTTCATATGGGTCAAACGGGGTCATATGATGACCTATGACCCCCTTTTACCCATTAAATGACAAGATATGTCCCTAGGGGTCCTAGGACCCCTAGGAAAATATTAGAATTGTTCTTATGGGTCAAAGGGGGTCATAGGTCACCATTACATAACGACATATGTCCTTAGGGATCCTAGGACCCCTACGAACATATTAGAATGCTTCATATGGGTCAAAGGGGGTCAGAGGTTGACCTATGACCCCCTTTGATCCATTAAATGATGACATATGTACCTAGCGGTCCTAAGACCCCTGAGGACATATTAGAATCATTCTTATGGGTCAAAGGGGGTCATACGTTGCCCTATGACCCCCTTTGACCCTTTAAATGACAACATATGTCCCTAGCGGTCCTAGGACCCCTAGAGACATATTAGAATCATTCTTATGGGTTCAAGGGCGTCATAGGTTGAACTATGACCCCTATGACCCCCTTCGATAGATTACATGATGACATATGTCCCTAGGTGTCCTAGGACCCCTAGGGACATATTAGAATTGTTCATATGGGTCAAATGGGGTCATAGTTTGACCTATGACCCCCTTTGACCCATTACATGATGACATATGTCCCTAGGGGTCCTACGATCCCTAGGGACATATTAGAATCATTCATATGGGTCAAAGTGGCTCATAGATTGATTTATGAGCCTCTTCAACTCATAAAAATGATTCTAATATCTACCTAGGGGTCCTAGGACCCCTAAGAACATATGTCATCATTTAATAAGTCGAAGGGGATCATAGGTACCCCTATGGACCCCTTTGACCCATAAGAACGATTCTAATATGTCCCTAAGGTTCTTAGGACCCCTTAGGGACATATGTCATCATGTAATGGATCAAAGAGGGTCATAGGTCAACCTATGACCCCCTTAGACCCATAAGAACGATTCTTATATGTCCCTAGGGGTCTTAGGAACCCTAGGGACATATGTCATCATGTAATTGGTCGAAGGGGGCGATAGGTCACCCTATGACCCCCTTTGACCCATATGAACGATTCTAATACGTCCTTAGGGGTCCTAGGACCCCTTGCTATATATGTCATCATTTAAGGGGTCGAAGGAGGTCATAGGTCAAACTATGACACCCTTTGACCCATATGAAGCATTCTAATATGTCCCTAAGTGTCCTAGGACCCCTAGGGACATATGTCGTCATGTAATGTGTCGAAGAGGGTCATAAGTCAACCTATGACCCCCTTTGACTGATAAGGACATATGTTATCATCTAATGGGTCGAAGGGGGTCATAGGTGTGAAGAACCTCCTTATAGCAATATCATGAGAATGCTCGAAATAACAGAATACAAAGTGATAGCAGAACTCAGAATGAATCTACTGATCGCAGGCCACTTCGAGGGGGTAACCTCCTTTGAGCAAGCTCAATACAATAAATTCGTCCGTGCCCATCAAGGGCCTCAACCTATTCTTATATACTGAGTACGATCTAGAAAAGTAATACTACCTATGCATGTGGGATAATAAAATATACTCACGGGACGACTTACAAAGCATATGCATCCAACAACACTACTCTGACAAAATAAACAGAAGGAACACACAGGTTCCTAACATCCCCTCTCCCTTAGAAAAAAGCTTTGTCCTCAAAGCTTAAGGTGTGGAAATTGTTGTTGAATCTGAAGAAGGGGTTCCCAGGTAGCATCCTCTGGTTGCATGCCATGCCACTGAATCAAGACCTCAGAGATGGAGCGAGAGCGAAGCTGGCGAGTGCGCTGGTCAATGATTGCCACCGGCTCCAGGATAATGGATCCTTCCGTATCCATTTCAGGGAGAGTAGTTTGTGCTCTGACAGTGGTACCCAAAACTTTCTTTAGACAAGAAACATGAAAGACTAGATGAATGCGGGAAGAAGGAGGAAGTTCTAGTTTATAAGCAACTGAACCAATCTTCTGCAGAACCTTATAAGGCCCATAAAATTTTGGGGCCAGCTTATGACGCCCTTTCAGCTTTAGGGAGGATTGTTTGTATGGCTGTAGACGAAGAAAAACCATATCCCCAACTTGAAATGAGCGCTCAGAATGGTGTTGATCTGCTTGCTGTTTCATCCGATTACGGGCCATGTGAAGATTATCCTGTAAGGTACAAAGAATCTGATCCCTGCTGCGGAGAACTATGTCAACTGCCTGGACTGGTGAGCTGTTGGGAGTGTAGGGAAGGAGCACTGGAGGTGCCTGACCATAGACTGCTTCATATGGAGTCATTTTAGAGGCAGTGTGGTAAGAGGTATTGTACCACCATTCAGCTAAAGGGAGCCACTTGGCCCACTGATGTTGCTGTTCGGAAGTGAAGCAACGAAGATAAGTTTCCAAGCATTTATTGACAATTTCAGTTTGACCATCAGTTTGTGGGTGATAGCCCGAACTCATCTTCAGTTTGGTGCCAGTTTTCTGAAACAGTTCAGTCCAAAAATGACTGGTAAAAGTTGCATCACGATCAGAGACAATGGAAGAAGGGAGTCCATGAAGACGAAATATCTGGTCCATGAAGATTTGTGCAACAGAGGAGGCAGTATAGGGGTGGCTGAGGGCACAAAAATGACTATATTTCGAGAGACGATCAACCACAACCAAGATCACTGTCTTGCCACCGGAGTTAGGAAGCCCTTCAATGAAATCCATAGAAATATCAGTCCAAATCCGTGTAGGGATGGGCAATGGTTCGAGCAAGCCAGGAAGGAGGGTCGTTTCACCCTTGTGGCGTTGGCAAGTATCACATTCAGCCACCATCTGTTGAATCGTCTGTTTCATCCCTTTCCAAAAGAAGTTTCTCCTTGCTCGCTCATAAGTTTTGAGGAAGCCTGAGTGCCCTGCTGAAGGAGAAGCATGGAGTTCATAAAAAATAGCCTGATGTAGAGCTGGGTTCTGAGGAAGCACTAGTCGACCCTTGTATCGAAGAGAAGCACCATCCCAAGAGTAATGTGGTATAGCAGAAGGATTATTGGCTAGCTGGTGAATGATTTGAGATAAAGAAGAGTCACTGTCATAGCCCTGCTGAACAGACGCTAACCAATTGGGAATGGGCATGGAAATAGCGGAAAGGGAAGCTTGATTATCAAATGTGCGAGAAAGAGCATCTGCCACAATATTCTCCTTACCCTTCTTGTAGGTGATCTCATAAGCATACCCCATGAGTTTGCTGACCCATTTCTGTTGTGTAGGAGAGGATACCCGTTGTTCCAGGAAGTATTTCAGACTTTGGTGATTGGTTCTGATGCAAAAATGACTCCCTAAGAGGTATGGCCGCCACTTCTGTACAGCATGCAAAATAGCCATCATTTCTTTTTCATAAGTAGAGAGGGCTAGATTCTTACCAGAGAGGGCTTTGCTAGTGAACGCAATAGGATGGTCATCTTGCAGGAGAACAGCACCCAATCCATTGCCGCAAGCATCACTCTCAATAGTGAAGGGTTTGGAAAAATCTGGCATCGCGAGAACAGGTGTACTGCACATAGCCTGTTTCAGTTGTTCAAATGCAGTCTCAGCAACAGGGGTCCAGGAGAAGGCATCCTTTTTTAACAGAGCTGTCAATGGTGCTGCAATTTTCCCGTAATCTTTGACAAACTTGTGGTAGTAGCCAGTCAACCCCAAAAAACCCCGAAGGCTCTTGAGAGTTTTAGGATGCGGCCAAGTTTTCATGGCATCTATTTTTGTAGGATCCACCCGCACTCCATGGTGTGCAACAATATGCCCGAGATACTCCACTTCCTCCTGGCCAAACACACATTTAAATAGTTTTGCACAGAGTTGATAATCAGAGAGAAGTTGCAAGACAAGCTCCAGATGATGGAGATGCTCAGCCCAAGTTTTGCTATATATGAGGATATCATCAAAGAAGACCAGAATGGATTTCCGGAGGTATGGTCAAAATATGTTATTCATCACTGCCTGAAATGTTGAAGGAGCATTCGTGAGGCCAAAGGGCATGACTAAAAATTCATAGTGACCATCATGTGTGCGGAAGGCAGTTTTAGGTATATCCTCCTCATTAACCTGAATTTGATGATACCCAGAACGAAGATCTAACTTGGAGAAAAAATGAGCCCCATGAAGTTCATCAAGAAGTTCATCAACAACTGGAATGGGGAACTTGTCCTTTATAGTGAGATGATTAAGTGCTCGGAAATCAATGCAGAGTCACCATGACCCATCTTTTTTGCGAACAAGCAGAACTGGAGAAGAAAAGGAACTGGTACTAGGGCGAATAATACCTTGCTTCAGTAAGTCACGGACAAGTATCTCGATTTCGGTCTTCTGATGAAATGGGTAGCGGTAGGGCCTGATGTTGGGCGGAACACTGCCAGGAAGGAGCTGAATACGGTGGTCCTTTGGACGAGAAGGAGGTAATCCCACAGGTTCAGCAAATACACCAGAATACTTGTCCAAAATGTGTTGGAGATCGGCAGGAGTGCTAGAGACTGCTGATGGCTGCATCTGAATGGAATGGAGCTGAGCGATGACACCATGTGAATTCTTCTTAAGAAGTTTTTCCATACGGTGTGAACTGATGATGCTGAGAGACCCTGGTTGTAAGCCTTTCAAAGTGTGTTGGTGCCCCTCGTCTGAAAACTGCATCCAAAGTTCAGCAAAATCCCAGAGAATGGGGCCAAGAGTGCGTAACCATTGGGCACCCAAAACCACATCACAGCCACCTAAGGGTAAGGCAAACATGTCAGAGCGCATGTTATAATCTCCAATAGAGAGACGCACATTGCGACATTTCCCTTTACAAGGTAAAGTGCCCCCATTGGCAATCATGACTTCAAAGCTAAAGCAGGGATGGATAAAGCAATCAGCCTGTTTGGCTATTCGTGGATCAATGAAGTTATGAGTGCTACCAGAATCAATGAGTATAGTAAGAGGGATCTTCTTGAAGAAACCCTGGACCCGCATGGTTTGTGGAGTAGTGACTCCTGCCAAAGCATGGACAGATATCTCTGGTGGAGCTTCTGGTGAAGGAGGTTCAGGCTGGTGAGGCTCAACCGCATCATCCACTGTTTCCTGAGCATCTACATATTCTTCCAGTTCCGGTGGAGAATCCACATCCAAGAGATAGAGCTTTTGCTGAACACATCTATGGCCCCGAGACCATTTCTCATCACAATTATAACAAAGCCCTTTGTCTCGCCTGACTCGCATCTCTGTTTCACACAAGTGCTTGATCGGAGTAGTTCTGGGAGCTGGTATGACTGGAGGGTTGTGAGAACCTGTATTTCTGAATGGAACAAAATTAGATCTGGAGCGTTGTAGAGCACTAATCTTGTCTTCCGCTAACTTAGCCAACCCAAGGGCTTCCATCATTGTAGTAGGGCGAAACATTTTGACTTCTGAGCGAAGTGCATCCTTCAGACCACTGACAAAACAACTACGGAAGAATTCATCAGACAAGCCCTCTGTGTGATTAGCTAATTTTTCAAACTCTGTCTGGTATTCTCTTACAGTGCCTGTTTGACGCAGTTTAGTAAGTGCTCCTGTGAAATCATCAAAGGAACTAGGGCCAAAGCGCTCCAAAATGAGGGTGCACAATTCTGTCCATGTTGGGCCTACATTAGCCTTGATGTACCAACGGAACCATTGAAGAGCTTCATGTTCCAAATGAAAAGATGCAAGGGGGACTTTGTGGTTATCCAAAGTATTATGCAAGATGAAATACTGCTCTGCCCTATAGATCCATCCAGTCGGATCAGAACCATCGAAGCATGGAAAATCAAGCTTTGGTCCACGAAAATTGCCAGAAGAGGACCCAGTATCTCCTGAATGGTTTCGGCTCATGGCTGACTGCTGAAAGTTAAGACCCAGAATTTTGTCATCCAGATCTTGAAGTTTGGTTTTGAGGGATGCCATTTCTTCTTCCATGATTTTTGCTCCTGTACGCGTAACAACCATAAAGCAAGGTTTTTTTTTTTTTTTTTTTTTTTTTTTTTTTTGGAATGGGTAGAAGATGAGAAACAAAAACTTTTTTAGTTACGGCAAACTTGGATTTGGGTAAAACTCAGATAGGAAATGGGTGTTCGACGGGTGGTGGGAGACTATCTGGGGACAAGGGAAACAGAAAAATGAGGGTTTCAAGGGTAGGGAGGCGAAATGAGGCGAACAGTCCAAGAGGGATAAGGGAGCAAAATGAGGAATTGAATCTTGTGGCTCAGTTTGGTGGCGATTGGATGAGAGGTGAAAAAGATAGGGCAAACCCTAAAATTAGATAAATGAGGGATTTAGGGCTTTGATATGTAAAATTTGGGGTTGGGTCGCCAAGGAAGGAAGTATGCGAAATGATATTGCAGACGTTCTGCGGAAGTATGAGCAGAAACAGAAAGCAAACAAGGAAGCTACGACTAAAAAACAGAAAAAAATTTACTCTTTTTTTTTTTTTTTTTAATTTACTCACAGTCGACTTAGAAAAATTCACTCACAGACAGAACAACTGAAAAGAGTTATTGCAATAACAAGAGATATTGGAAGTGAGAGGAACCTAAAGGCCACGACAGAAAAAAAAAATTTGATGTAATTTCCACCCAGCGAGCCCAAGAGAGTGCTCTGATACCAGATGTGAAGAACCTCCTTATAGCAATATCGTGAGAATGCTCGAAATAACAGAATACAAAGTGATAGCAGAACTCAGAATAAATCTACTGATCGCAGGCCACTTCGAGGGGGTAACCTCCTTTGAGCAAGCTCAATACAATAAATTCGTCCGTGCCCATCAAGGGCCTCAACCTATTCTTATATACTGAGTACGATCTAGAAAAGTAATACTACCTATGCATGTGGGATAATAAAATATACTCACGGGACGACTTACAAAGCATATGCGTCCAACAACACTACTCTGAAAAAATAAACAGAAGGAACACACAGGTTCCTAACAATAGGTCACCCTATGAGCCCCTTTGACCCATAAGAACGATTCTAATATGACATATGTGGTCATGTAATTGGTCGAAGGGGGTCATAGGTCAACCTATGACCCCCTTTGACCCATAAGAACGATTCTAATATATCCTTGGGGGTCCTAGGACCCTTAGGAATATATGTTATCATTTAATAGGTCGAAAGGGATCATAAGTCAACCTATGACCACCTTTGACCCATAAAAATGATTGCAATATGTCCCTAGGTGTCTTGGGACTCCTATGTATATATGTCATCATTTAATGGGTTGAAGGACGTCATAGGTAAACCTATGACACCCTTTGATCCATATGATGCATTCTTAAATGTTCTTAGGGGTCCTAGGACCCCTAGGGACATATGTCATCATGTAATGTGTCGAAGTGGGTCAATTGTCAACCTATGACCCCCTTTGACCCATAAGAACAATTTTAATATGTCCCTAGGGTTTCGAGGACCCCTAGGGACATATGTCATCATGTAATGTTTCGAAGCGGGTCATAGGTCAACCTATGACCACCTATAACCCGTAAGAATGATTCTAATATGTCCCTAGGGGTCCTAGGACCTCTAGGGACATATGTCATTATGTAATGGATCGAAGGGGATTATAAGTCAACCTATGACCCCCTTCGACTCATATGAATGATTCTAATATATCCCTAGGGGTGCTAGGACCCCTAGGGACATATGTCATCATGTAATGGGTCGAAGGGGGTCATAGGTCAACCTATGATGCCCTTTGACCCATATGAATGATTCTAATATGTCCCTAGGGGTCCTAGGACCCCTAGGGACATATGTCATCATTTAATGGTTCGAAGGGGGTCATATGTCAACCTATGACCCCCTTTGACCCATAAGAATGATTCTAATATGTCTCTAGGGGTCCTAGGACCCCTTTGGACATTTATCGTCACGTAATGCGTCGAAGGGGGTCATAGGTCAACCTATCACCCCCTTTGACCCATAAGAAGCATTCTAATATGTCCCTAAGGGGTCGTATGACTCCTAGGGACATATGTCATCATGTAATGGGTCAAAGGGGGTCATAGGTCAACCTATGACTCCCTTAGACCTCTAAAAATGATTCTAATATGTCCCTAGGGCTCAGAGAACCCTTAGGGACATATGTCATCATGTAATGGGTCAAAGCTAGTCATAGGTCAACCTATGACCACCTTTGACCCATAAGAATGATTTTAATATTTTCTTAGGGGTCTTAGGACCCCTAGGGACATATGTCATCATGTAATGACCTATGACCCCCTTTGTCCCATAAGAACGATTCTCATATGTCCCTAGGGGTCGTAGGACCCCTAGGGACAAATGTTGTCATTTAATGGGTCAAAGGGGATCATAGGTCAACCTATGACCCCCTTCGACCCATATAAATGATTCTAATATGTCCCTAGGGGCCCTAGGACCCATAGGGACATATGTCGACGTGTAATGTGTCGAAGGGGGTCGTAGATCAACCTATGACACCCTTGACCCATAAGAATGATTCTCATATGTCCCTAGGGGTCCTAGGGACATATGTCATCATGTAATGGTTCAAAGGAGGTCATAGGTCAACCTATGACCCCCTTTGACCCATATGAGCAATTCTAATATGTCCCTAGGGGTCCTAAGACCCTTAGGGACATATGTCATCATTTAATGGGTCGAAAGGGGTCATAGGTCAACCTATGACCTCCTTTGACCCAAATGAACAATTCTAATATGTCCCTAGGGGTCCTAGGAGCCCTAGTGATATATGTTGTCATTTAATGGGTCAAATGGGGTCATAAGTCAACCTATGATGCCCTTTTACCCATATGAACAATTCTAATATGTCCCTAGTGGTCCTGGGACCCCTAGGGACATATGTCATCATTTAATGGGTCGAAGGGGATCATTGGTCAACCTATGACCCCCTTCGACCCATATGAACAATTCTAATATGTCCCTAGGGGACCTAGGACCCCTAGGGACATATGCCATCATGTAATGTGTCGAATGGGGTCATAGGTCAACCTATGACCCTCTTTGACTCATAAAAATTATTCTCATATGTCCCTAGGGGTCTTTAGTACATATGTTGTCATGTAATGAGTCAAAGGGGGTCATAGGTCAACCTATGACCTCCTTTGACCCATATGAACAATTATAATATGTCCCTAGGTGTCCTAGGACCCTTAGGGACATATGTCATCATTTAATGGGTCGAAGGGGGTCATAGGTCAGCCTATGACTCCCTTTGATCCATATGAACAATTCTAATATATCCCTATGGGTCCTAGGACCTCTAGGGACATATGTCATCATTTAATGGGTCGAAGGGGTTCATAGGTCAACCTATGATCTCCTTTGATCCATATGAATAATTCTAATATGTCCCTACGGGTCCTAGAACCCCTAGGGATATATGTCATCGTTTAATGGGTTGAAGGGGATCCTAGGTCACCCTATGACCTCCTTTGACCCATATGAACGATTCTAATATGTCCCTAAGGGTCTTAGAAACCCTAGGGACAAATGTCTTCATGTAATGGGTCGAAGGGTGTCATAGGTCAACCTATGACCCCCTTTGACCCATATGAATGATTCTAATATGTCCCTAGGGGTCCCAAGACCCCTAGGGACATATGTCATCATGTAATGTGTCGAAGGGGGTCATAGGTCAACCTATGACCCCCTTCGACCCATAAGAATGATTCTAATATGTCCCTAGGGGTCCTAGGACCTCTAGGGACATATGTCATTATGTAATGGGTCGAAGGGGATCATAAGTCAACCTATGAGCCCCTTCAACTCATATGAATGATTCTAATATGTCCCTAGGGGTGCTAGGATCCCTAGGGACATATGTCGTCATGTAATGGGTCAAAGGGGGTGATAGGTCAACCTATGACGCCCTTTGACCCATATGGACAATTCTAATATGTCCCTAGGGGTCCTAGGACCCCTATGTACATATGTCATCATTTAATGGGTCGAAGGGGGTCATAGGTCAACCTATGACCCCCTTTGACCCATAAGAACGATTCTAATATGTCCCTATGGGTCCTAGACCCCTAGGGACATATGTCATCATTTAATGGGTTGAATGAGGTCATAGGTCAACCTATGACCCCCTTTGACCCATAAGAACGATTCTAATATGTCCTTAGGGGTCCTAGGACCCCTAGGGACATATGTCGTAATGTAATGCGTCGAAAGGGTTCATAGGTCAACCTATGACCTCCTTCGACCCATAAGAACGATTCTAATATGTCACTAGGGTTCCTAAGACCCCTAGGGACATATGTTGTTATGTAATGGGTCGAAGGGGGTCATAGGTCAACCTATGACCCCTTTGACTCATATATATTAATAATATACATATATATTAATAACATACATATTAATATAATAATATATATTAATAACACACACACACACACACACACACACACACACACATATATATCTATATATCTATATATATATGGTTATTATATTTAATAAAAATATTATGTTATTATATATATATTAATAACATATATATATATATATATATATATATATTACGTTATTATCTTTAGTAAAAATAATAATAATATAAATTATATTTATAGATTATAATGAGAATAACATAATATATTATTATATATTAATATATTATATGTTATATCTTTACATTACGTTATATATATATATATATATATATATATATTATAATACATATTTACATAGTAATATAAAAAAAAAATTTATAAATTATAAGCTATAAAATATTATGTTATAATATATATTACGTTATTATATATATTAATAACACACACACACACACACACATATATAACTTTATTATATTTAATAAAAATATTACGTTATTATATATATATTAATAACATACATACATACATACATACATACATACATATATATATATATATATATTTATTTATTTATTTATTTATTTATTTATTACGTTATTATATATATTAATAACATATATATATATAAGGTTATTATATTTAATAAAAATATTATGTTATAATATATATATTTTTTACTTTATTATATTTAATAAAAATATTACGTTATTATATATCTATATATATATATATATATATATATATATTAATAACATACTTATATATATAATATATATATATATATATATTACGTTATTATATTTAGTAAAAATAATAATAATATAAATTATATTTATAGATTATAATGAGAATAACATAATATATTATTATATATTAATATATTATATGTTATATCTTTACATTACGTTATAATATATATATATATAATATTATAATACATATTTACATAGTAATATAACAAAAATAATTTATAAATCATAAGCTATAAGTCTTAAATCCGGTTTTCTCTCCAAAATGGGTTGGGATTTCAAATTTCCCACCAAAATTCACCTAGCCATATCGGATATCCGATTTGAAATCCGATATCCGATTTCAAATCCGATATCCGATTAGGCTTGGTATTTACCAAGCCTACTCGGTCAACCCAAAAGACATGTTTGAAGAGAGTTTTAATGATACTCAGACTTCGGGTAGTCGTCTGACAATGTTATTTTGATTTAAATTGAATGAAATGAAAAGGGTTTTTTAATATCGCTCTGAAGATTTCATCAATATAATTTCTGTCAAATTCTGAGATCGATAACTATTTATTAGTTAATTATCAATGAAGATTATTGTAAAGTGCTAATTGACATACTGATTGAAAAACAGCCATAATTTTCAAACGGTATAACATTTTTTAAATCTAAAAGTTGCATCACATTCTATGCTTCACCTAGTATAAGAAAAAATTAAATTAAATTAAATTTAGTAAAATTTTCTATTAATTAAGGTGGTCAGACACGGGACTTTTTTTTTCCGAAAAAGTTTTGGTAAAAAATTCATATTTAATTATTTATTTGGAATAAAAATACCGAAAAATATGTGTCACATCCGGGCATGAGTCTACTTTTCATATCTATAATTATATTAAAAAAATATTATCATTTGATTTTGATTAAGGTGGTTAGACATACACCTACTTTTTATTTTTGCCCTGAAATTTTTGTAGTACTGCATTAAAATTCAACCTTTTGACCAATCAATTATTATTTTCTCCTGATAAGGCCTAGTTGTTTAGAAACTAAATTCAATTTCTTACAGATTATTTTCTTACAACTTTTTGATATAAAGTCCATAACCACTTTAAAATTATGTGTCAAGTTGACATAACCCTGATTTTCTGATTTTTCACTACCACTTAAGGCCATAGTTTGGTACACCATGATCCTGCACATACCCTGGTGTGCCACTAAACCCAAGAAAGTGTATTTTTTTCATTAGTCAAGGAAAGTTTCTTAGGTATATTGTGTCTAAGGAAGGTTTGACTATTGATCCTAAAATAATAGAGGCAATTCTTTCTCTTCCACTTCCTACTCATAAGAAATGGTTGTAAAGCTTCCTTGGAAGAATAAACTTTGTAAGAAGATTTATCCCTAATATTGCTAACATGGTTAAGCCTCTTATAGCTATACTCAAAAAGAATATGATCTTCACCTAGACAAAGGAAGAGAGAGCTATTTTTGAAGAGATTAAGGCAGCAATAGCATCAAGTCCTACCCTTATCGATCCCAATTTTAATAAGGATTTCATTCTCTATTACCTTGGAGGTGAGTCAAGTATATTAGCTATCTTGACTCTATTAAATGATGAAAATGAAGAACAACCTATAGCCTTTTTCAATGAAGGTCTAAAGGATTATGAAGATAGGTAAAATTATGTGGAGAAGCAAGTCCTCTCTATCATAAAGGCTTTAAAGAAATTCATGCACCTTTTTTCTCACAAAAAGATCCAACTCTTGGTTCCTCATGCAAGTGTGAAGTACTTCCTCCTAAAAAAAGACATCAATGAAAAGAGGCTTGGATGGATCACTAAGATCATGGAGTATGACATAGATATTGAGATCATTGAGCTCTTCAGAGGTCAAGGACTATGTGAATAGATGATTTCATCCCAAAACCCAAATGAGTAGAATTCTCTAGTTATAGAAAATGTAGAATTAGTAGAGGATACAAATTTGAATGATTGGATACATGACATGATAGTCTTCTTGTTAGGAGGAGGATATCCACAAAGTTTAAGTAGGGCCAAAAGGAGGCAATTTAGATTGTACTCTATCCCTTTTTTCCTAGTGGGTGGGATTCTATTTAGAAAATATTTCAACGGAGCCCTATTGAGATGCATCAACACTAATCAACTGATAGGATGATCAAGGAATTTCATGGTAGTCTTGATGGTGGCCATTTCTCAATTAGAACAACAGGCATGAAGATCATGAGGGCTGGTTATTATTGGCTAACTTTGTTTCATGACTATTATAAGCATGTAAGGAAATGTGATAAATGTGCCTTATTCTTAGGTAAGCAGAGATTAGCAGCTCTTCCCCTTTGTCATATTCAGGTTGATCAACCATTTTCTCAATGGGAACTAGATTTTATTGGTCTGATCAATCCACCTTCCAGCTCTAGTCTCAAGTGGATCCTAGCTACAACTTATTATTTTACAAGGTGGATAGAAGTAGTAGCCTTGAAGAATGCCACCTAGACTTTAGTGGTAGAATTCCTTAATGTAATTGTTACTAGGTTAGGTGTTCCTTCAACAATCATATCTAATAAGGCTAAGTCCTTTGTTGTGGTCCACATTTATTCTTGGGTAGTTGATCATGGAATATATTTGAGTACATCCTTAAATTACTATCCCCAATGCAATGGCTTAGTAAGTCCTCCAATAGAACCTAATCAGAATCATGAAGAGGACCATTGAGGATAATTAAAGGTATTTGCATTCAAAATTAAAGACTCCCCCTTGGGCTGACAAAACTACACCTAAGAGGGCTATTGGGAACTCTCCTTTCATGTTAGTATATGGAAGAGAAGAAAGGGTTCCTATCTCACTTGAGTTCCCCTACCTAGAGTTAGCTCATCAATTGAAGCTAACTGAAGATGATGCCATGATAGTCAGAATGGACGAATTAATAGAGCTAGAAGAAAAAAGGCAGTAAACCATGTATACTCTTGAGGTAAATCAACAATAGGAAAAGAGCTTTGACAAGAAGGACAAGTTTATAATTTTCAAAGAAGGAGATATTATCCTTAAGTGGGATGCAGATAGAGTCAAACTGGATAGGCACTCCAAATTCAATGCAATCTAGAGTGGACCTTATATTATCACCAGTTACAAACAGGCCAAAGCTTTCTAGCTATCTAGGCCCAATGGTGATGTCCTACCAATTCTAGTCAATGGAATTTACCTCAAACCCTCCTTCTAGAGAGGGTTAGGTTTTTCTACATATATTAGGTTAGTTTCTAGTTTTACAAGAAGTGTTGGGCTCAGGTTATCTTTGTATAAGATAGCCAGGTTTTAAAGTTTGAGTTTGTAGAGGATGCAAAGTTTTTGCATATGCAAAGGTTGTGGTTCTTCAATTTTTCTAGTCTTTTGCAAAATAGATCTCAATTTTTTATGACTTCATAGCCCAATGGATGCTTAAGGTCACTAGTCATATACATAGCAGGCTATTATCCCCTCTAAGTCGCCAAAATTGTTAGCCATATTTTCCCTCCCACCAAAAAATTAGGTTTTACCCGCCAAACATGGCCAATGGTCATATATTTTAAAATATTCAAATGACCTAATGATATAAGGATATGTTTAAACCTTGTGTTATATTTTATGTCCTAAAGTCTATGGATCACTTTATATTATAATATATTGATGGGACCACATCTTATCAACCATCTAATGCAAAGAGATCGATGATTGTCACTTTTTTGTATCAAAAGGTACATGACCAAAATTCATGGTGACATAGTGATAGTATGCCACATGTCTTGGTGGGCCTTCCTTCCTTGCAATTGGTGGAGTTGTTAGATGAGGTAATAGCTAGAGAAACTTTATTTGTGCTTCACAAAAGTGTGCCAATTTTTTGACATACTGCCCATCATCAGATTGAAGATGATTAATGATTGTTGCTATGTCACTATGCAAAAATTTACATCCATTTTTCATAGTGAAATAGTGATGATGTGACACATGGACATGTGGGACCTTTTTTAACTATGGGCTACAAGCAAAGGGGATGCCAGAATGGGTTAGCATAAGGTAGTGTTTTGATTGGTCAAGATACTGACAAAGGTCGATGCATCTTCAAGACCATCAAATTGAAATTAGATCGAGAGTCATCATTATGTCACTAACCAAATATGCAAGGTCATTATCCATAGTGACATAATGATGGGCTGATAGATGTATCAGTAGGCCTAGGTGGTGAGTGTAAGGAAACTTGGCAACAAAGAATATAACCGTTTCCACATAACCCATAATAGATTTGAAATAAACACAGAATTAAAATCCACATGCAAGAGAATAGACAACATACCCACAAAATGTGACACAAGATATACCCTGGGAAACCCTCATTGAGGGAAAAACCCAGCCTCCAAAAGCATCCATCACCATGTATTATTCAGCAAAATAACCATTGCCATACAACCATGGAAGCCTTCATGGCCATAGCCACAACCGAGCAAACTATGTGAACAAGCATGAATCCACACATCCCATGCCATGCTTTCAACCTTCACAAATGCTCCCTTGGCTAACTTGTCAAGCCTTGTCCTGCTCGACTCTTTCCTTTTGTCTTCTCCTTGTCACTCTTTTTTCTCTCTTTTTTACAACAACTACCCTTGTGGCTGCTTATATAGTAGCAAGTCCCACAAAACCACTAAGTGGTATTACATAAACCATGTGCTAAAACCATGTGCTACCTAACCCACTGACCCCACATTTAATATTGGGCATTTAATTATTTTCCCCAATATTAAATAATTACATAAAATATTTTTACAATGTTACAATACAACTCATCAAGAATATTTCATGGGAATCTTTACATGTTGCACGTCCATCTAAGTACAACATTACATAATAAAATAAAATAATAAAATAAAAATATTATGCAATGAGTGCAACACCCATTATCTCAACAATCTCCCACTTGTTGTATACATTGCATAAGGTCAATCCGTAGCCACATAAATGAACAAGGGAACAATCCCTCCCAGCACATCCACCATCATGGATCAAAATACACCAAGTGCTCCATCCTGGTACCCGCAACAAAAATCAAAGTATCCAGCATCTCAAACATGAATGATCTCACCTCCTATTATGCCACTACCACTGGACATACATAGAAGCCATCCAAAAGAGAAAGCCACCCAACCTGTCACATTAGAAGATCATACAATCTTGTACCAACTGAAATTCCAAGCACAAATAACCTGATCCAAAGGTAATCACATGTATCCGTAGTTGTCAAAATATCCATAGCTTAAATAGCACCCACAGAAAGTGCCAAACCCATCCAACTATCCATACCTCAAAGGTATAACAAGTGAATTTTATATCATCGACATATCCAATCTATAACCTGCAATCACAAGCCTCAAGAGCAATACTTGCCACATATATACCAAGAAGCTCCCACTGCAAAAGATAATGTCAAATCTATAACCAATCCACTCAACACATCTCAAAGAAGTGAATCCATGTAGTATCAAGGACATCCACAATACATAAATTGATATCCGGCAAGAACAACTCTCATAACAAGTCTCCAACAATCTCCCAAGTTCACCACAACCAAAAAAGGAAAGAGATAAATGAATAACCATGTCATCTCTCACATGGCATACATGAGCACAAACTAGTGATCACAATCTCTAACCAATCTCAAATCCAATATAGGCAAAACTGAACATCCAAGAAGATAACCAAGACTGGAGAAACCATGCAAATCATAACCTATATCATGTCCTTCTACACACACCTCTAGATGTAAACTGTGCAAGTATGATCTCCTCCATAAAACCCCAACAATAAGCCTCAACAACACACAAACCATACCATATAACTAATCATGGATGTAAGCCTCTCACAAGAAGATCAAACTCATATAAACCCATTCCTAATCCAAGGAATATGCCCAATATAAAACCATCTCCCAAACTCAACTAGCATAACAACATATGCACATGGAGATAACCAATGCTAAACCATCTCTCAAATGAACCCTCCAGAACTAACTTATGTACCATAGCTCAAGATCCATATCCATGAAAGACAAGCATAAATATAATGCAACTGAGAGAAACAATGGGCTATACCTCTCAAGTAGCAAACCGTCGAGTAGATCAAGAGTGGGGAATGAGAATGCTCATCAAGATACCCAAGTCTCCAACCAAGACTCATCTAAGAACAATCTCCTCTCAAGTCCATATCAGGTGACTGCCCCTCAGACTTCTTGCTGAAACCATCAACCGTCCCAACAAATACTTCTCTAATCCAAGAGAAATCAACGTCACCACCGTCTCTAAGTATCCATGAGCAACTATAACCAATCAATCCATGCCAACTCCAAATGCAACATAGCAATATCATGAAGTATCTAGCTTATGATCAGTGTACTCAATACCAAGAAACTAAACCAAGATCAATGTCAAAGTTCCAACCATGGCCTCAGGAACATAAACATGACAACATGATCTTACCATCTCAACTAAAGAGATAACATGATCCACATGAACATACCATAACATGTCACAACTCTAAATGCGTATCAAGAGTATACCATGACATAATAATGAAACCATCCTCATACCAAGGATAACATGCCAAATAAAAGCATAAACCACACCTTTGCCAAGAACCCTGTGAGTCCTAAAGATGCAACCATCTCCACACACCATGAAGAACCATCTCCATACACCATGAAGATAAACAAGAACTCCATGAGTCCTCAAGATCTAACCATCTTCATACACCATGAAGATAACAAGTGCACCATGCAAATGTCAAAGACGCTTCTGCAGCAACAGGATCTAAGACAAACCTTCAACATCTACAAACACTCAATAAATATATCAATGCCAAAAACTCCCACTCAACCGTGGTACCAAGTCACCTATGGCATCATAAAATCCATCTCCTACTTGAAGATTCAAACCAAACCAGGAACTAATCCTGCACTATCACCCCATCACTGTCACAAGCTCCCACTAAACTGTGTATCCAAGCTATCCATGACATAATGATGAAAAAACCATCTTCTAACCATGAGAATCAACCAAGGCATCAAACCATCAAAGAACTCAAAGTGCACATCATGAGCTCCTCAAAAGAAACCAAATAACCATGATCCTCTACCAAGAAGATGTACCACCATAACCAAATTAGAAAATCCAAGCTAATGAACATCAAGGATGTACCTGTATAAGAAATCATGTCATGCCAAAATCCATGACACCATGATCACATCCATGAACCGAGCATCTAGCTCTCAATATGTCCAACCTGTCAGCATAGTCAACCACAATCCTCTGCCATGACTGCACCTGGTAACAACATCTCATCCCTTCTACATGAAGATAAAATCATGTGACTTAGGGCATAGACAACCCAAAACCAAGCCACCAATCTGAATATGCATCAATAATAAAAGATCAATGGGCAAAGACGACCCATAACCAAGCTATAAATGCAACCTGTAAGTATAGACCGCTTACAACACTGCACAACTTGTAGACCCAACAAGTCATCATGCATATCCAAACACTGATAACCATATCATCATGAGACCAATCTAAAATATGAACTGAGTATACAATGACATCAAATCTTAAATTTCCAATGCCATAAACTCACAATGTTACCATAGTCAAAATATACTTATAAACTATTCAGATCAATATATCATCAAATAAATCATGCCAAACCTACACCAAATCTGAACTAATGTGTAGAGCTCTCCAAGAGCTTTCCGTTGACTACTCGAAGTCCAAAATCTAACTCCGTATGCCCAAATTATGCCCTAATCCATGCTCAAAATAAAAAACATCTGACTTGAGGGCTCTGAAAACCTGAAAAAATTTTAAAATCACAGAACCAAACCTATTCCATGTTGTAGTGCTCTGAATTAGCTTTCCAACGCCTGTAAGAACTCTAAAATTCGATATTCTGAAAGAAAGTTATGGCCGTTTTACTAAGACAGTATTTTTACCATTTTTAGTACGATTTTTCATTTTTTATTTTTTTCAGTGACGAAAATTCCGACGAGATTAAATTTGACGGTCATCATGGGCTGAAACCAAAAAACTCTTTCATTTCCTCTTAACATGGCCAAACTAGGGCATATTATATATCAAATTTTATGGAAATGTCTACCCGGATCCAATGGTGAGGTCTGTTTTTACCCAGGAGGTCATTTTTGCAAGCTACCCCCTAAAACCCTCATTTAAATGAAACATCCAAAAGACTCTTTTGTCCAACAATTTCCCATGCTCAAATATTTTAACATCCCATAATAACAGCGAATCCAAAACTCCTCAAATTTGCAATAAATCATTCATATATCTTGCCCTTTCTTTTATCCTCTCATGCATTCCCATGGATTCAATCTAGGGTTAACAATAACAAAACCATAGCTCTGATACCACTTGTAAGGAAACTTGGCAACAAAGAATATAACCGTTTCCACATAACCCATAATAGATTTGAAATAAACACGGAATTAAAATCCACATGCAAGAGAATAGACAACATACCCACAAAATGTGACACAAGATATACCTTGGGAAACCCTCATTGAGGGAAAAACCCAGCCTCCAAAAGCATCCATCACCATGTATTATTCAGCAAAATAACCATTGCCATACAACCATGGAAGCCTTCATGGCCATAGCCACAACCGAGCAAACTATGTGAACAAGCATGAATCCACACATCTCATGCCATGCTTTCAACCTTCACAAATGCTCCCTTGGCTAACCTGTCAAGCCTTGTCCCGCTCGACTCTTGCCTTTTGTCTTCTCCTTGTCACTCTTTTTTCTCTCTTTTTTACAACAACTACCCTTGTGGCTGCTTATATAGTAGCAAGTCCCACAAAACCACTAAGTGGTATTACATAAACCATGTGCTAAAACCATGTGTTACCTAACCCACTGACCCCACATTTAATATTGGGCATTTAATTCTTTTCCCCAATATTAAATAATTACATAAAATATTTTTACAATGTTACAATACAACTCATCAAGAATATTTCATGGGAATCTTTACATGTTGCACGTCCATCTAAGTACAACATTACATAATAAAATAAAATAATAAAATAACAATATTATGCAATGAGTGCAACACCCATTATCTCAACAGTGAGTAAGCAATGGTAGTTAATTTCATTCTTGCAAGGTCTCGTGCATTTTATGATACATTGATTTCAAGCTGTGAAGAAGTGATAAAGGTTAGGATGAGTTCACAATTTTGCAAGGCAAATAGTTAATTAAAGTTAAAAGGTGGCAAATCCATGACTAGGGTAAGGTAAGTAGGTCAATATGAAGTTTTAATGTTGGCAGGGTGGTAGAATGATAAAACATGACTAGTCCACATGGCGAAACCTGAGGATTGACTCCAATTGACCGATGACATGGCTGATTTGACATGTTGATAAGAAGAAAGAAAAAACTCTTTGAATGGTGATTTTGATCTTCATGATCACCTCCAAAGACTTCCATCATTCTCCATGCATGATAAATGCAAAGGGAAATCTCTTCCTTTCCTATTTATCCATCTATTTGTTCGAAGTATTAATGGTTGTAGTTTCTATCTTCTCAGAATTTTGTTTGATGAATAGATATGATGTTCTTGCATTTGGATGTGTACCATGATCAAATTATTCCCCAAATTTGTAGTTATTGTTCTCTTCCATCTCAAATGTAGTTTTTGTGCTTTGCCTTAGGGTAGAAGCTATCTAAGTTATTCTTGTATTATAAAAGTAGATATTGTAACCCTTCTTAGGGTTAGTCATTTTTTCTCTTATTCTGTAATAGTAGTATTCTACTCTATTACTGCAATTTCCTTTTTTCTATGAATGAATGTAACCCTTAGCTTTACCTCATTGTCCCATAAATATTAGTGCAAAATCTTCTTGCCTCTATTGGTTTTTTGTTTTCATTCTTCAATCTTCATAAAAGTATCTACTATTGCCTTCAAATGTCATAGATTGAAGTTATTTCCTTGTGGCATTTCATTTGGTTTCTAATTTTTATGCAAGGGCTAGATTAAAACAAACGTTGAATTAGTGTATTTTGAGGTTATATTGATGAATAGTGCATCATTAGTCAGGGATATAATTGAACAAACTATTTTGGTGTATCACCCCCTTTAGATTGGATTAGGTAGTTTTATTGCATTCATCCCTTCTCCCTTTTCCTCTCAAAGAGTAGTTAGATGCACCCTGATAGTAAGGAAGTTGGCCTTCTCTAAAGACTTAATCTCACAGTTCAAGTCCCACAACTTGGAGATTATTTCCATGTTTCATAAGGTTGCCTTTAGGTAAAAAATTTAGGCAAGGGTGAGAGCTTTTGTGACAACAATTTTTGGCATGCCTAGTGGGACAAACATATCAAAGAATTATAAGTTCACTAGTGTCAAAGAAGAAAGAAGAAAACTTCAAATACATGTTAAGAAGATAGTGCTTCTCTCAATATTTTCAGACCTTCAAGAGGCTAATTTTCAAGTCCTTGGTGACTCTATTCTAAAATACATCTAGTTTGTAGACCAATTTATTGTGATTCATGCCCAAGGCTCATAGAAGAGAATATTCTAGAGGTAATTTTCAATACACTAAGCTCTCATTTTAAAACCCTACAAGAAAGAGGAATAGATTATCTCTATCACCAGTTTGGAGTGCAATAGTAACAAATACACCTTCAAGATCCCTTTCCACTCCTCCTATTGATAGATCACAACCTAAGTTGCCATCTTTTCATTTAAATAGATCATTATTCCATATGGCATAGTCTAGATCACATACAATTTCCACCTTGAATGTTTGGAGTCCTCTCCTTTTGGCTCAAAGACATGATATTCCAGTGTCAACTCTCAAAAGTATACCTAATTTCACTGGTGAAACTTCCAACTCCATGTAGAACATATTCAAGAGATTTCAAATGTTTACAATATACATGGTATTACAGAGGATGATTTTTTTTGTTAGGCTTATAGCTTCATTGTTAAATGGAAAAGCATTACAACGGTATAGAGGTTTACCACACAACTCTATTACTGATTGGGATGGGTTAGGAGCAGGACTTTGCAAACACTTTGAGGACAAAAGTGATCACCTATCACTTTTACAGTAGCTAACAACTATCAAGAGAGCCCCCCATGAATATATGATAGATTTCAACTATGGATTTCAAAATACATGCAATAGAATACCTATTGTACAATAAAACCTACCCCTAGTAATGCCTTCTTACATTACCTCAAAGCCTTTAATAGTGACATAGCTACCACAGTGAAAACTATGGGAGGGGATACTTGACCCAATGCTTATGAGATTTTCATAAAGGTAGAGAATATATTGATACAAGGAGGAAAGTTAGCTCCAAGGCCTCCAATGCCTTTCTTTCCTAACATGCCCAATCATCAGCTTATTGTAGCCCCTACCCCTACCACATCTACAAGTCACCCCCTTGCTATTATCCCCTCAACCTACACGTCTTCAAATGGAATAGATGAAATTAAAGACATGATATAGTCTATGATGCAAAATATAGACAAGAGGTTACAAAGTCAGGAGAAGAAGATAGAGGATACCTTCTTAGTGATACAAAAGATGAGTAACAAGGTGGTGACCCTAGAAAGGTAACAAGATCGAAACAATAAGCCTCCACTACTTTAGTATCAAGGTCTCATGCATAATAGGCCTCCAAATAAAAATTACGATTATTCTCCCCATAATTAGAATAAACCTATTAGCAATAACCCTTCTACAAATACAAATCTAAATAGGGCTTTAGTCCCTCAAAATAATGTTTCTCAAGATCAAGACTTATGCCCTTCTTGTAACTATTCCTATGGATATTGTATGTATCAGAAGGTAGACTATTACTTCGTATTGACTGCACAAGAGCAAGTAGTGGGCAGCAACACAATGTTAATTAATCTATTGATGGTTCTCATTTATATTAGCAGGGTGATTGTTCTTTCATGAACCATCATCCAAGAGAACACTACCATGCTAGTTATGATGCTATATCCCATAACACTAGAAGTAAAAGGAGAGTTAGTAAGGATGTTATTCCTTCACCTAATCAAGCTTCAACATCAAATGATGCTCCTAATATTCTAGTGATGAATGCACAATCTAATGTTACTCCTCAAAAGAGGTAGAACATAAGAATCAAGAAGTCTTTGAACCTTAGATTCTTCAAATTTAGCCACCTACCCATGTAGTTCCCAAGGCTTTAGTCACAATAGCCAATACTCATTTCAATGTAGTAGTTCAAATGAAAAGTACTAATTTCAATATCTCTATATGGGATGTTGTTGCTACTATACCATCATAGAAGAAGCTACTGCAACAAGAAATAGAAAGTATAGAGGTGAAGGATCAGTTACCTAGAGAAGAAGATGCTACAAGCCTAATGAAACCAATAAAAAGGGAAGAAATAAGTAAGAAAATTAGGCCTCCTCCCTTGTATGTTTCCTTTGATCATAGGAGACAAACTATTTCATAATTGCATGATAGACTCACGGGCTAGTAGTTGTTAGATACAATAGTCCACCAAGATAACTGAGAGGTGAGGGAGGCTAAATTAGTTATCCAAAAATTAAAACATTTATCTTCTTTAAACAAACTTAACCATTCAACCAAAGTAAAAAACAACCATAAGATGCACATAGATAATTACACCAGATATGTTGACTAGGGAAACCATTAATCAGAGGGAAAACCCTAGTGGGAATGATGCCCACGAGATGATGTACTAATATAAATATTCCTTGTTAGAGGATGGACCTTGTTAAGAGTCTATTACAACATTTAGTACATAGAGTCCCTATTAGGAGACTTTGAATCATTGTCAAGAGATTCCAACCCTATTAGGAGCTATGCCAACCCTATTAGGAGTTATAGTACAATGTATGCAAGAAGAGCCCACTACCCAAACATGAAATTTGAACTACAAGAAGAGATCACTACTCAAACATGTAGTTTACTATTATGTTCTTCTTTCCTTTGTTCTATCAACTAAACCAATCACTATCAGACCTTGTAGACTAGGTTACAAACCTCAAATCCAAATATCAAATCTTGGATCACTTAGAAAAACCTTAGAAATGAAGTTTCCTTCACTTTCACACTACTCTACTCAACTTTGCATTCTACTCTTACTAATGCTTTCATCAATCATCAACCATGTCATATGATAAAGGAAAATGTCCTTCCTTTATACTGAGTCCAAAAATCAATTCCCTAAGTTGGCTATTAGACCTTCTCAATCAATCATTATAGGACCACATTAAGAACATTTTACACTTAGTGATAACATTAATCTTCTACCTTGTAACTTGAATATCTTTCTGTACATGCAATATCATGACAAGCAATCTGAGTCATTTCATCATCAACATGTCTTCTTCAAATCCTCAACCTCGATTCTCAGAAAAATAACTCTACTAAGAGATATAACAAGTTACCAAAACATGCCACCATAAACTCTATCTCAAAACAAACATCACCAAAACTTGCATAACTTCTTCCAAACTTATCATTTCTTCTTTTGATGTTAACTGTATATACTAGATACTTAGAAGTATCTTCCATAACCTTAGATATTTAGAATGCTCAACTAGTTTTCTATACCAACTTGATCTTTCTAATGTTCTTCTGTCAGATACCACAGAAAATTTCTATGTTGACATCAATGACAAACTCAGTCATGAATGTAACATATTATCATAGTAACATATCTACAATACTCCCCCATAGGAATATCATCAACATTCATGCTTCCAATAATCTTGCAACAATCTCCCCCTTTGGTATCGATGGCAATATAGATGAAAAACAACTAGTTCTAAGAATGCCAACAAAAAGAAATTATTCATCTTACTTTTCAATTTCTCTTTATCAATCATTCTCCCTCATTGATATACCTCAAGGTGCTTTATGTCAAACTATCATTCCATGTTGTGCTTCTTTCAAACTTACTATACTCATGCCAAACTTCTCCAAAATCCATGTTGTACATGTTTTTCCATGTTGTTTTTCATGCCAAACATCTCCCCCATTGATATTAATGTCAAAGGTTATAGCAACCAACTTTACTGCATCAAAATTTGCAACAACTGATCCTCGCTTAGCTCAAGTGTCAAAAGACACTATTCAAAACAATATCCAACAAGAGTCCTAGATGACTCTGTCCATCATAGATACTCCCCCATTTAGGAAGCATCAACATTTAGTCTAGACAACAATGGTGCTTTCTTACACTAGACTGATGCACTTTTGCATCTTCTACTCAGATGTAGGAAGGGGCATAACACCAAGAATACCTCACAAGTACTCAAAAGTATCTTTTGGAGGAGGCTTAGTGAATATATCTTCAATCTGCTCTTTAGTGCTCACATACTCCAGTCTGATTTCCTTTTCTACAACTTTATCTCTCAACATGTGATACTTAATAGAAATTTGCTTGGTCTTAGAATGAAACACTAGATTCATAGACATATTTATCATGCTTGAGTTGTCACAACATATGACAATAGATTTACCATTTTTGTCCTTATATCCTTTAGCATTTTCTTCATCCAAACAACTTAATTACATTTTTTTATTGCCACAACATATTCTACTTCTAGTGTACTTTTTGATGTACAATCCTACTTCTTGCTTAACCAAGAAACCAATATTCCTCCAAGAAAGAAGGCTCGACCACTAGTGCTCTTTCTGTCATCCATACTAATTGCCCAATCTGCATCAGTATAAGCACTTAGGGTAAAATTATTAGATATATCATACCACAATCTAAACTTAGATGTTCCCTTCAGATATCTAAATATCCTTTTAACTACTACATAATTTGCTTCTCTGGGATCGGCTTGGAATGTTGCAACAATTCCAACTACAATTTATATATCTAACCTTGTGTGAGTTAGATATTGAAATCCTCCAATCATAGATTTGTACTTCTTTTTTTCAATGGTAGGTATCTCATCCTTTGTAGATAACTTGTGTCTAGTTACCATAGATGTTCCAATGCATTTGCATGTTTCCAAATCAAACCATTTTAGTAAATTCTTCAAGTACTTAGTCTAAGAAATAAATATTCCTTCTTTTTTCTATATAATATGTAATCCTAGAAAATATCTCATCTCTCCTATCATACTCATTTCAAATTCTTTCTTCATCTCTTCTACAAACTTCTCACTTTCTTCATCATTTCCTTCAAATATGATATCATCAAAAAATATTACCAAAATCATCAAGCCATCATCAATTTATTTCCAATAAAGATTACTATCTACCATACCTTTGCTATATCCAAGCTTTGTCAAATGCTTGTCCAACCTTGCATACCAAGTTTTGGGTGCTTGCTTCAAGACATACAATGCTTTCCTTAATTTGCATATTATGTCCTTGTCATCTGTCAAAGGATAAAATTCAAGCTGCTCAGAAATGCTGACTTGACACTCATTTGATACACTTTGAATTTTTTCTATGTTCCATAGGCTAGGAATAATCTTACTGCTTCTATTCTAGCCATTGAAACATAGGTCTCCTCATAATCTATTCCTTCTTTCTATGAGTAAACTTTACATACCAATCTTGAATTGTTCCTTACAACTTTACCTTGTTCATTCATCTTGTTCCTAAATACCCATTTAGTTCCTATCACATTCTTATCTATTGGTCTAGGGACCAATTCCCATGTCTCATTCTTTACTATCTGATCCAATTCCTCTGTCATAGCTTGTTTCCAATAATCATCTTTATATGCTTCATTTGCATTCTTAGGTTCAACTTGAGATATCAAACATAGTTCTTCATTGAATCTACTTCTTGTCATCACAACTATGTTATATTTGCTTCCACTGATCTACTCACATGGGTGATTCTTTATCATATTCTTTCCTAAAGTAGGAGTTGCTATCTCAACTCTCGTCTCTACTGAAGGTTCTAAGATTTTTTTCTACCTTGGCTCTCCCTCATTCTGCAAATCATTATTAGTCTTAAGAAATACTTCATCATTCTTTGGCTTAGTAATAGCATCATTATCTGAATTGTAGTCAACTATTCTCTCTCGTATTCTAAATTTCTCGTCAATTCTTATATTCTCACTTTCTATAATAGTCTTAGTTCTCTAATTATAACATCTATAAGCCTTTCTTTTCATTGAATAACCAAGAAACATACCTTCATCACTTCTAGCATCAAACTTATAAATATCATCATATCTTTTGATATAACACTTGCTCCCAAAAATTATGAAATACTTAACTATAGGTGAGTGACCAAACCATAGTTCATAAGGGGTCTTGTTTGTGTCTTTCTTGAATTGTACTTTGTTCATAGTGTAGATTTTTCTATTCATAGTTTCTCTCCAAAATGTATCAAATACCTCATTCTTAGCTAACATAGCTCTTGCAACATATGTAACTAACTTGTTCCTTCTCTCTGTAATGCCATTCTATTTAGGGTTTCTTGGAGGGGATAACTACCTTTTGATTCCATTTTCTTCACAAAACATGTTAAATTCATTTGAAGTAAATTATCCTCCTCTATTTTATCTTAAACATTTAATCTTCATACCAATTTCATTCTCAAATCTATTCTTGAATATCTTAAAATTATCAAATACCTCATATTTCTCTTTAAGAAATGCAACCCACATCATTCTAGAAAAGTCATCAAATAGAATCATAATATACCTTTCACCATAGAATCCTTTAGTCTTTGTAGGACCACTAAGATCTGTGTGCACAATCTCCAATTTTGGTGTAGTAGTAAAACTCTTGTAGAGAAAAGAAGTTTTGTTATGCTTTGCCAACACATATTCCTTGCAAATTGTGTTATTAGGCTTTATAATCTTAGGAAAATCTCTAGCTGCAAACGTACTACTAGCCTTCACAATACTGTCAAATTTTATATGAAAAAATCTCTTATGCCATAACCAACTATCATCTACCTTTGCAACTAAATATGTCATTTCAGTAGGATTCAACTGAAATACATTACCTCTAGATATGGTTCTTGTTCTAATTACCTTTCCATCTTTATCTCTGATCATACATGTCTTTTCTATGAACTACAACTAATAACCTTTATCCACTAGTCTTCCAACACTCAAAATAGTGTACTTTAAACCATCAACAAAATATACATCCTTGGTGTTAGTCTTAGCATCAAGAGTTATAGATCCAATACCTTTAACTTGGCATGTTGCATTGTTTCCAACTCTGACAATGCCTCCATCCTGACTTTTGAAGTCAACAAACTTTCTCATACCACTAGCCATATGATGTGAACAACCACTGTCAATTATTCAATTAAACTTCTTCTCAATTTGTGACACCAAAGCTACTTTCTCTAGACTTTCTTCTTTAATTGCCACAATTCTAGTTTCATCGTCACTATCACTTAATGCTTGTTTATCAGAATCATTATTTTCATTTGCATATAAACACTCCCCATCTCTTCTAGATTTGTAATTTACCTTATACTTTTTCTCTCTTTTAGGACACTTATATGCATAATGGGGTAAATGCATAGATCTGTGTCACCATTTAGGATACCAAAACATGTTTTGGTCTAATCTCATTTCTCTATCAAAACTCAATTTTTTCCAAAAACTAAAAATTCCCTTTTATGGATCTTAGATTCAATATCATTATTTTATAAATTTTTGAGTGTTTTGATTAGTTCTAATATGTTATAATTTCAAAATATTATAAGTTGATATTTCAACATTTCAGAAGATGATCCCTCAAAAAAGGAAAAAAAGTTGTAAATCATATCGAAAAAATTAAAAACTTATATTTATCTCTAGAGGAGAGAGCCCTCTTCATGAATATGTAATTTTTTTTGAAGGTGTAGATTTCATAGGGAAATTTTGACAAGAGGAAAAAAATGTTGGATTTGGATAAGGTCAAGCTTGACTACTTATAAAAAAGAAAATATACATCAAAAATAACTATTTCTTTTTTTGTTCCCTAGCTACACATGTCATCTATAAGATATTTTCAAAACAAAACAAAAAAAGATGATTTTCATATACTTGTTTGATAGGAACTGCATCCTATATTTTTTAGAGTTAAAAAGTAGACTTCAAAATTTTAAAAATGAATAAATTCTTACTCAAAAAAATTATAAAAAATATAGGCATAAAATTCATCCAATTCTATACATTTCATCAGTTTACATCATCTTCAAATTGTAAACACAAATACCATTTTTTTGTCATTAATGTTGAATTGTCGCATTCTGATATCTCATTTCTTTATAAAAGGTGATATAGGTTTGTGCTTTTACCCAATGACCATATTCATTACAAGTCCAAAATTTAAATATTTTCTTACCTCTTTTTTCTCTTTTTACCAAAAGGGCTACTCCTTCTTCAATCTTTCTATCTTCCTGAGATTTGTTGCTACTAGAAAAATCTCCTCTAGCACTTGTGCTCCTCGATAAATTAGGTCAAATGTTCAAGGCACAGAAAGTTGTCTCTATTCTAGTCAATTCCCTAGACTTTCTAAGTTCATTCTCAACTACTTCAAGTCTTCCAAGAAATGACTCCTTTGTGAAATCTTTGGTACAAGATATCAACATTTGTATCATCTGAATTGTTGACTTAAATGGTGGTGTTAGAGTCTTCAATATCTTCCATATAACCTCATCATCTTCTTTGGTTCCTCCTTGAGATTTAATACTTGCAATAATTTTTGATATCCGGCCCATATATATTCTCACAGATTTATCTTCCATCATTTTAGCATCTTGAAATGCACAAATCAAACTTTGTAGCCTCAACTTCTTAGAATGTACATCACGTTCAAAACTATTTTCCAAAGCTTTCCAAATCAAATGTAAAGTAGCAAGTGATTTTACCTGATTGTATTCAATTTCAAGAAGTGTAGTCAATATTGCTTCTCTATCTCTCATGTCACACCTAAAAAGATCTCTTTCATCCTTGATATAATTTTCCAAATCCTCTTCAAAAATTATTGTCTTAGCTGATTTTGTCAAGAACCAATATCCCAGACCCATACACAATAGATGTGTCTTCATCTTTTCTTTTGAGTTGTCATAATTCATTCCATCAAACTTTGAACTATCTTTCCTAAACATGCTCACCATGGATCTCCCAAAGTTGTTAAACTTTATCTTCAAGAACTTGATGCTTTGATACCAATTTTTAGAAATAATAGTCCTCCAAGATAGATGAGAAGGGGGGTGAATCAATCATCCAACAACTACAATATTTATCTTCTTTAAACAAACTTAACCATTCAACCAAAGTAAACAACAACCATAAGATGCACATAGACAATTACACCAGATATGTTGACTACAAAAACCCTTGATCAGAGGGAAAACCCTGGTGAGAATGATGTCCACAAGATTATGTACTAATATAAATATTCCTTGTTAAAGGATGGACCCTATTAGGAGTCTTTTACAACATTTAGTACATAGAATCCCTATTAGGAGACTTTGAATCCCTATTAGGAGATTCCAACCTTGTTAGGAGTTGTGCCAACCCTATTAGGAGTTGTAGTACAATGTATGGTTGACTGCCCAAACATGCAATGCCAACTACAAGAAGAGCTCACTACTCAAACATGCCTTTTACTATTATGTTCTTCTTTCCTTTGTTCTATCAACTGAACCAATCACTATCAGACCTTGTAGACTAGGTCACAAACCTCAGATCCAAATATCAAATCTTAGATCACATCAGCAAAACCTCTGAAATGAAGTTTCTTTCACTTTCGCACTACTCTACTCAACTTCACATTCTGCTCTTACTCTTCTTTCATCAATAATTGACTATGTCATATGATAAAGGAAAATGTCCTTCCTTTATATCAAGTCCATAAAACAATTCCCTAAGTCAATTGTTAGACCTTCTCAATTAATCATTATAGGACCATATTAAGAATATTTTATACTTAGTGATAACATTAATCTTCCACCTTGTAACTTGAATATCTTTTTGTACATGTAATATCATGATGAGCAATCTTAGCCATGTCATCATCAACATGTCTTCTTCAAATTCTCAATCTCGATTCTCAGAATAACAACTCTACTAGGAGATATAACAAGTTTACCAGAATATGCCTCTGTAAACTCTATCTTAGAAAAGACATCACCAAAACTTACATAACTTCTTCTAGACTTATCATTTCTTCTTCTAACATTAACTACATATAATAGATACTCAGAAGTATATCCAATAACCTTGGATAGTTAGAATACTGAACTAGTCTTCTATACCAACTTGATCTTTTTGTTGTTCTTCTATCAAATACCACAAAAAACTTCTATGTTGAAATCAATGACAAACTCAGTCATGAATGTTACATATCATCATTGTAACATGTCTATTATACTCCCCCATAGGAATATCATTAGCATTCATTCTTCCAGAACTCTTGTAATAGTAGTTATGTACTACCTAGGTGTGTAGCTGACCTTATGAGTATCAAATATGAGCCCATAGTTAGGGATGTGCTCCAATTAGATAGAAGCTCTATCAAGATTGTAGGAGTCTTAAAAGATGTAGAAATAGAGTTGCATGCTTTTCTTAGTTGTACTATGACTCAAGATATATCAGTAGCTAAGGTTGAACCTCATTTTGTCATCTATTTCTCCATAGACTTTGTTACACAAATAGGTGGTTATATTTCATCTAATTGGTCTTATATGTTTTTTAGAACAAGGTATGGAACAAAAGCTTCCATAAGAGTAGAGCCTCTAGCCCGCAATCATATAAAGACCTACACCCCTAGTCCCACAAACATGAATTGCACTATTTTTGAAGAAGGAGATGGAGAGATGGAGACATAAATAAGGAGCATGTTACTTCTTTGGCAGAGGTTCCTGATTATCTCCTAGATGAATGGGCTACTAATTATCAACTTGATCTAGTACACTAAGCTCTAGAGACAGGCCTTGGCACATATTCCATATTAGAAAGGGATACTCATATTCCTAATCTTATAAAGAAAAAAGAAGACAATGATGGATTGTGGAGTATTTTTTTGATGGTTCAAGAAATAAGAATGGTTTAGGGGTTGGTTTCATGCTCATTTCCCTTGGATTGGAGAAGTATTATTTTTCTTATAGGCTTCAATTAAGTTGCACCAATAATGTAGTAGAGTATGAAGCTCTGATCCAAGGTCTACAACTTGCACAAGAGAGAGAATCAAGGCTCTAAGAGTATTCAAGGATAGTGAGTTGGTTGTTAATCAAGTAAGAAGCCAAAATATTACCAAGAACAACCTCCTCAAATTATACAAGAATAGAGTGTGAGATTTTCTTGAAGGCTTTCACGCATTCAATATTCATATTGTTCCTAGGAACAAAAATAAACATGCTAACAAGCTTGCAGTCATAGGTTATGATTATGACATACTAGAGAACATTGAAGATGAAAAGGAACAACATGTTAAAGTGATTTTTAGACCTACAATCCCAGATAACAATACCAACTGGTGGGTCTTTGATTCTAATGTGCAGATTGTCAATTTTCTGCAAAGTGAGGCAGAATTCTCTGAGAGAAAAAAGTCCAAATTGCAAGGCCATTATGGTGATCAAATCATGAACCTCAGTTCAAAAAAATTACCAAAAGGTCTTATCACTTTAGAAAGTATCTTTAACCCTAATGATCAAGCAAGGAGAAGAGGCTTAAATGTAGCTGCCAACAAAGATGATCACATACTTATCATTATTGTTGATGGAAGAACTGTTAATTTGGGAAAGCTATGCTTTGAGGCTGAGAAATGATTTTTTTAATTTATGTTAAGAATTCAATGATGTATTTTCATGGACATATGATGATTTAAAGGGTTTTGACCCAAATTTTTTTCAAAATACCATAGATTTGAGTTATAATGCCAAATTTGTTAAACAAAAGAAGAGACCAGTCAACCCTAAGATTGAACCTAGGATGAGGAAGGAGTTGTCCAAGTCAATAGAGGCTAACATAATTTTCCCTATTAAGCATTCCTCTTGGGTAGCCAACCTTGTTCCTATTAGGACGAAGAGTGGGGAAATTAGATTGTGTACAGATGCTAGGGATCTTAATAGGGCTTCCCTTAAAGATCACCATTCTCTCCCTTCCATGAAAAAAATCTTGTCTGAAGTTAGTAGTTTAGAGAGATTTTCTTTCTTGGATGGATTTTTAGGGTATAACCAAGTGTTGGTCCAAGAATCTGATAGATACAAGAATTCTTTCACTACTAAATGGGGCAACTATTCCTATTGTAAAATGCCTTTTGGACTAACCTATGTAGGTGCTACTTTTCAAAAGGAAATGGAGATGGCCTTCAAGAATATGATTGAGAAGTTTTTTTTAGACTACCTTGAAGATATCATAGTCTACTCCAAGAATGTGGCAAATCATTTTGGTCATCTAAGGCAAGTGTTCATCAAATGTAGGAAGTATGGTGTATCACTGAACACAAGCGTGTGTGTTTTCCACTAGTCAAGGAAAGTTGCTTGGGCATATTGTGTCTAAAGAAGGTTTGACTATTGATCCTAAAAGAATAGGGTCAATTCTTGCTCTCCCACTTCCTACCCATGAGAAAGGGTTTCCAATCTTCCTTGGAAGAATAAACTTTCTAAGAAGATTTATCTCTAATCTTGCTACCATGGTTAAGCCTCTTATAGCTATGCTCAAACAGAATATGTTCTTCACCCAGATAAAGGTAGGGAGAGCTAGTATTGAAGAGATTAAGGTAGCAATAATATCATCTCCTACCCTTATCAATCCCAATTTTGATAAGGATTTCATTCTCTATACCCTTGGAGGTGAGTCAAGTGTATGAGTTGTCTTGACTCAATTAAATTATGCAAATGAAGAACAAACTATAGCATTTTCTAGTGAAGGGATAAAGGCTAATGAAGATAGGTATAGTTATGTGAAGAAATAGGTCCTCTCTATCATAAGGGCTTTAAAGAAATTCGGGCATCTTTTTCCTTGTAAAAAGATCCAACTCTTGGTTCCTCATGCAAGTGTTATGGACTTCCTCCTAAGAAAAGACATCAATGAAAAGAGTGATGTATGGATCACTAAGGTCATGGAGTATGACATAGATATTAAGATCACCAAGCTTGTTAGAGGTAAAGGACTATGTGAACATATTATTTCATATGAGGAGCCAACTGAGGAGGTTGCTATAGTTATAGAAAATATAGAATCAATAGGGGATGGAAATCAGAATGATTGGATGCATGACATGATAGCCTTCTTGTTAGTAGGAGGATATCCACAAGGGTTAAGTAGGGCCAAGAAGAGGCAATTTAGGTTGAATTCTATCTCTTTTTTCCTAGTGAATGGGATTCTATCTAGAAAATATTTTAGTGGAGCCCTATTGAGATGCATCAACACTAATCAAACTAATAGGATGATCAAGGAATTTCATGATGGTCCTGATGGTGGCCATTTCTCAGCTAGAACAACAGGCATGAAGATCATGAGGGTTGGTTATTATTGGCCAAATTTGTTCCATGACTATTATAATCATGTAAGGAAATGTGAGAAATGTTCCTTCTTCTCAGGTAATCAAAGATTAGTAGCTCTTCCCCTACATTCTATTCAAGTTGATCAACCATTTGCTCAATGCAAGCTAGATTGTATTGGTTCAGTCAATCCACCTTCCAACTCTGGTCACAAGTGTATCCTAGCTACAACTGATTATTTTATAAGGTGGATAGAAGAAGTAGCCTTGAAGGATGCCACAGGTACTTCTATGGTAAATTCCTTAATAGAATTGTTACTAGGCTTGGTGTTTATTCAACAATCATATCTGATAATGCTAAGTCCTTTGTTGGGCCCACATTTATTCTTGGGGAGTTGATCATGGGATATATTTGAGTACATACTCAAATTACTATCCCCAAGGTAATGGCTTGGTTGAGTCCTCCAATAAGAACCTAATTAGAATCATGAAGAGGGCCATTAAGGACAACCAAAGCTGTTGGCATTCAAAATTAAAGACTACCCTTTGGGCTAATAGAATTATACCTAAGAGGGCTATTGGGAACTCTCCTTTCATGTTAGTAAATGGAAGGGAAGCAAGGTTTCCTATCTCACTAAGTTCCCCTCCCTAGAGTTAGCTCATTAGTTGGAGCTAAATGAATATGATGCCATGATAGTCAAAATGGAAGAATTAATGGAGATGGAAGAAAAAAAGGTAGCAAGCCATGCAGACTCTTGAGGTACATCAACAATAGTTCAAAAGGAGCTTTGACAAGAAAGCCAAGGTCTGAATTTTCAAAGAAGGAGATCTTATCCTCAAGTGGGATACAGAAAGAGTCAAATCGGGAAGGAACTCCAAATTCAATGCAATCTGGAGTGGACCTTATATTTTCACTAGTTGAAAGTAGGCCAATGCTTTCCAAATATCTAGGCCCAATGGTGAAGTCCTACCAATTTCAGTCAATGAAATTTACCTCAAATCCTGCTCCTAGAGAGGTTTAGGGTTTTCTATAATTATTAGGTTATTTTCCAATTTTCCAAGAAGTATTGGGCATAGGTTATCTCCCTATAAGATAGCCAAGTTTTGAAGTTTGAGGTTGTAGAGGAGGCAAATTCTCAGAGTTTTTGCAGTTGTAGAGGTTTTGATTCTTCATTGTTTCTAGCCTTTTGCAAAGAAGATCTCATTTTTTTATGACTCTATAACCCAATTGATGCTTAAGGTCACTGATCATATACATATCAAGCTAGTATCCCCTCTAAGTTTCTAGAATTGTTAGCCATATTTTCCCTTCCACCAAAAAATTGGGTTTTACCCATCAAACATGGCCAATGGTTATATATTTTCAAATATTCAAATGACCTAATGATATAAGGATATGTTTAAACCTTGCATTATATTTTATGTCCTAAAGTCTGTGGCTTACTTTACATAATAATATCTTAGTAGGTTAACATCTTCTCAACCATCCAATGTAAAGAGATCAACGATTGCCACTTTGTCATTATCAAAAGTTGTATAACCAAAAGTCATGGCGACATAGTGACAACATGCCACATGTCCTAGTGGGCCTTCCTTCCTTATGGTTGGTGGAGTTGTCAGATGAAGTAATAGCTAGTGAAACTTTATTTGTGCTTCATGAAAGTGGGGTAGTTTCTTGATATACCTTATTTACCATAAGATTGAAGATGATCAATGATTGTCGCTATGCAAAAATGTACTTCCATTTTTCATAGTGAGATAGCAACAATGTGACACATGGACATGTTGGACCTTTTTCAACTATGGGCCACAAGAAAAAGGGATGTTATAATGGGTTGGCATAAGGCAAGGTTTTGATTGGTCGAGGTACCGACATAGGTTGATGCATCTTTAGGACAGTCAGATTGAAAGTAGATCGAGCATCATCATTATGTCGCTAACCAAAGATGTAAGGCCATTATCCATACCAACATAATGATGGGTTGACATGTATCTCAATAGGACTAGGTAGTGAGTAAGTAGTGGTAGTTAGTTTCATTCTTGCAAGGTTGCAAGCATTTTATGTTACATCAATTTCAAGCTACGAAGTACCAATAACAGTTAGTATGAGTTCTTAGTTTCATGAGCCAAACAATTTATTATGGTAAAAAGGTGGTGAAGCTACAACTAGGGTAAGGTCAGTAAGTCAACATGAATTTTGAATGTTGGTAGGGTGGTGGAATGATAAAATATGACTAGTCCACATGGCAGAACCTGAGGATTGACTCCAATTGACTGATGACATGGCTGATTTGACATGTCAATAACAAGAAAGAAACAATTCTTTTAATTGAAAATATGATCTTCTTAATCACCTCAAACCACTTCCATAATTTTTAAAGCTTGATAAATGTGGAGGACATTCTCTTCATTGCTTGTTTATCCATCTATTTGGTTGAAGTATTAATGGTTGTCATTTCTATCATCTCAAGGTTTTATTTGATGAATAGACATGATGTTCCTGCATTTGGATGTGTACCATGATCAGATTCTTCCTCATATTTGTAGTGTTTGATCTCTTCCATCTTCAATGTAGTTGTTATCCTTAGGGTAGAAGCTATATGAGTTATCCTTGCACTATAAAGGCAAATTTTGTAACCCTTCTTAGGGTCGGTCATTTTTTCTCTTATTCTGTAACAATAGTATCCTACTACATGTTACTACAATTTTCTTTTGTCTATGAACTAATGTAATCCTTGACTTTACCTCATTCTCCCATCAATATTAGTACAAAATCTTCTTGCTTTTGTTGGTGATTTATTTTCATTCTTTAATCTATATAACAATATCTATTCTTTCCTTCAAATGTCATACAGTGAAGTACTTTCCTTGTGGCATTTCATTTGGTTTTTGATTTGTATATAATTGTTGGATTAAAAAAAAGGTTGAATCTGTGTATTTTGAGGTTATATTGATGAATAGGGCATTGTTAGGTAGAGATATGATTGAACAAACTATTTTGGTGTATCACCCCCTTTAGATTAGATTAGGTAGTTTTATTTCATGCATCCCTTCTACCTTTTCCTCTCAAAGAGCAGTTAGATGCACCCTGATAGTAAGGAAGTCAGCCTTCCCTAGAGACTCAATCTCACAGTTCAAGTCCCATAGCTTGGAGATTGCTTTCATGTTTCACAAGATTGTCTTTAGGTAAAAATTTTAGGCAAGAATGCAAGCTTTTGTGACAACAATAATCAATCATATTGGTCGAATGGGGTCGTAGGCTAAGCTATGACCCCTTTTAACCCATTGCATCACAACATATGTCCCTAGGGGTCCTAGGACCCCTAGTGACATATGGTAATCGATCATATGGGTCGAATGGGGTCGTAGGCTAACTTAGGACCCCATTCAACCCATTACATCATGACATGTGTACCTATGGATCCTAGGACCCTTAAGGACATATGGTAATCGATTATATGTGTCGAATGGGGTCATAGGATAACTTATGACCCTCTTTGACCCATTGCATCATGACATGTGTCCCTAGGGGTCCTCAGACCCCTAAGGACATATAGTAATCAATCATATGGGTCAAATGGGTCGACCCATTTCATAATGACATGTGTCCCTAGGGGTAGTAGGACCCCTATGAACATATGGTAATTGATCATATGGGTCGAATGGGATCATAGGCTAACCTACAACCCCTTTGACCCATTACATCATGACATTTGTCTCTAGGGGTCCTAGGACCCCTAGGGGCATAAGGTAATCAATCATACAGGTTGAATGGGATTGTAGGCTAACCTACAACCACCTTAGATCCATTTCATCACAACATGTATCCCTAGGGACATATGGTAATCAATCATATTGTAATTTAATAAACTATATAATATTATGTAATAATTTATAATACTATATTCAAATATATGTTATAGTAGTATAATATAATAATATATATTTAATATAATAATAATATATAGATAATATTATACTATTATAGATAATATATCATAGTATATAATAATATATAGTACTATGACCCTAATATACTATCTAATCATATTTAATGTCATATATAATATTATCACAATAAAATTTGTTATATAATATATAATAATAAAATAAAAAATAATAATATTCAAATATCATTATATCTTAAATGTGAAAACATATTTAAATATGTTTGTAAGCTTTTGGTTTAAAAAGTACAATTAGTTCCCACCATCTCAATTTTTCAAATATTGTGTTTTGTCGCCACATTTTAGGTACTCGATTTCAAACTGGGTACCCAATTAGGCTTGGTATTTACCCAACTTCTTTGGTCAACTCAAAAAATGTGTTTGAGACATGTTTCCCTAGCATTCAAACTTCAACTGGCCATTTGGCAATATTTTTTTCATCTAAATTCAATGAAATGAAAAGGGTTTTGTGATCTCAAGATTATATCTATATAATTGATGTCAAATTATGAGTTCAATAAGTATTTATTAATTAATTTCTAATGAAGATGTATCTAAACTATTGATTGTCATACTGATTAAAAAATAGCTATAACTTTCAAACAGTATAATATTTTTGAAATCCAAAAGTTGTGTCACCTTCTATGCTTCGCCTAATATAAGAAAAAAAAAATGTAAAGTTTTCAATTAGTTAATGTGGTCAAACACGGGATTTTTTATTCTAAAATAGTTATAGTAGAAAATTTATATTTAATTATTTATTTGGAATAAAAATACACAAAAATATTCGTCACATATGGGCATGAGTTTACTTTTTGTATATATAATTATATTTAAAAATATTATTATTTGATTTTGATTAAGTTGGTCAGACATGCACCTACTTTTTATTTTCACCCAAAATTTTTTGCAATAATGTATTAAAATCCAAAAAATTTACCAATCAAATATTTTTTTTCCCCAGATAAGGCCTAGTAGTTTAGAAACTACATTCAATTTCCTGCAGATTCTTTTGTTGCAATTTTTTGATAGAAATCCCATAATTACTTTATAATTATGTGTTAAGTTAACATAACCCTGATTTGATGGTTTTTCATTGTCACTTAAGGCCATAGTTTGCTTGACCATGATCCTACACATACCCTTTATCAAGATGATCTCATTGCTTATTCTCAAAAAGATGAGGAGCATAGTAAACATCTAGAAAAGATCTTTAAAAGGGTTTTTGAATATGGTATGTTTCTTAATCCTAAGAAATGCCAATTTGCAGTCACAGAAGGGAAATTATTAGGACATATTGTTTCAAAGGGTGGAGTAAGAATAGATCTTGAAAGAGTTGCAATCATTGATAGCATAAAATTTTCCAAAATTTTTAAAGCTATTTAGTCATTCTTTGGACAGATTAATTTTTTTAGAAGATTTGTGTCAAATTTTGCATAAATAATTAAGCCCATATCAAGGATTCTTAAAAGGGGAGCTAAAATAATTTTTTATGATGAAGCCTTAAAAGCATTTGTTCAGATAAAGAAAGCAATTAAGGAATCCCCTATTCTTAAAGCTCTAAATTTTGAAAAGCCATTTTAGATATTTTCCTTTGCATCATACCATACTATTGCTATAGTTATGCTTTAGAAGAATACGAAAGCATATGAACAACCTATTTCCCTTTTTAGCAAGATTCTACAAAGCTTGTAACTAAATTATGATATCAATGAGAAATAAGCATATGTCTTGCTGAAAACTGTCAAAGCTTTTAGACCATACTTAGTGAGCATTGATGTCATAGCATAAGTCCCCAATGGAGTAGTTACATATATCTTTAACAAACTGAGACTATGACAAGAAGATGAATATGGATCAATCAAATATAAGAGTTCAATATAAATATTCAAATAACTAAATTGGTTAAAGGTTAAGGGTTGGTGAAACTAATGGCTGATTTAAATTTGGAGGTGTCTCAAATAAATCAAGTTGAAGAAGAATACTCTCTAGTAAGTATTGAAAAGTGTTCTTGGTATTCTGACATTGTCTAGTATCTAAGATGTATGAAATATCATGAGGGCTTAAATTAAAATAAGAAAAAGACTATAAAATTACAAGCAATAAAATATTTTCTTATTCAAGTTGATCTTTATTGGAAAAATATAGATGGTGTTTAACATTTTTGTTTGGATATGGGACAAGCTCCCATAATTTTTAAAAAGATACATAAGGGGGTTTGTGGGGGAAATTTCTCTACAAAGAACATTGCTCACAAGATCTTGCAAGATGGATATTGTTGGCCCTATCCTTTTAAGGACACTATTTTTTATGTGAGAAAGTGTGAAGCATGTAATAAGTTTTTCAAGAAATCCTAAATATGATAGATCTTTTCCTCCAAGAAATCTACAAATTGAAGAACCATTTCAAATGTGGGGGATGGAATTCATAGGTGAAATCAGCAACAAATCAAGTAATGGACACAATTAGATCCATTTTTCTAGTTATTATTTTACTAAATAGGTGGAAGCAATACCGACAAAATGATCCACAAGCATCATTGTTACTGATTTTTTAACAAGCAATATTTTGACCAGATTTGGAGTGCCAAAAAAGATTGTTGTTGATAATGGAATGTGTTTTAGATCAAAGGAATTTTCAAAAATATGCAATGAACGTAGTATTCATGTTTCATACTCTTCTCCTTATCATCCTCAAGGGAATGACCAAGTTGAATCCAGTAATAAGAGTATACTAAAAATTATCATGAGGAAGTTGGGTAATAACAAGAAAGATTGGGATTCCAAGTTACATCTTGCAGTATGGGAAGACAGTCCATCACAAAAAAGAAAGCCATCCTTTTCATCATTTGAGCCCGTTTATGGGAAAGAAGATAGGCTTCCTAAAAATAACTTCTTACCACTTTACAAGTTTATTAGGAATGAACAAATTGAAGATATAGACTTCATAGATGAAAGGTTGAATGCACTGGAAGAGTTATATGAAAACATAAAAATAGCAATAGAGCACAATATTGAAAGACAAAAGAGGGTCAAACACATTCATGATAAGAAATCATCATATAGAACTTTTAATATTGGTCATTGGATACAAAAATTGAATGTTAAGGATTGGGACAAAGTAAGACATGGGGAATTTGATGCTCTATGGTTAGGACCTTTTTGTGATATCTAAATAGGTAGGAGAGCACTCATGCTTTTTGAAAGATACAGATGGGAACATACAAGAATGTATCATTCATGCTTAGTACCTTAAGCCCTTTTTCTTTTAAGTTAGTTTTATTATTTTATATTTTTTGTTAGTGTAGAGTTGTTTTTACCTTTGCTGTTTCCTTTTTTTACTATAGAGATAGTTAGATTCTCACCATATTCAAGAAAATATGCATCCCTAGATAGAGCCACTGATGGATCCTTTAAATTCTTCTAGCAAAAAAGTATTTTTTATGTTCATTTGTCAAGCTTATGATTTCACAATCTTGCAAAGAGGAAATGAATAAGCTTTTGATTTTGCAATTTCACAAAGAGATGATAAGAAAGGCTCCGATTTCATGATTTTAGGAATGATGCTTTAAGGCATCTCTAATTTCATGATTTTACTCAACAATAACAATTCAGTGGGTTCGAACTTCACAATTTTGCATTCAAGATGGTTTTCTTTGTTTGGTGTTGCCAATTCGCAAGATTAGATTTCTTGGCATTCTGATTTCATGTTGTGTGTGCTATGTCTACTAATCAGACCAAATTTGTGAAGATTTGCATTCTAAAGATATCTTTTCAACTCCAATGAAAATACATGAGCATTTAAGGCTAAGTACATTTGCAACCTGTCTTAAATTTGCAAAAAATTAGATGTGACATTTTCTTTGCATTTGCGCATGTGATCTACTAGTTGAAGAATGCACTTATTGATTATTGTTGAGTACAGACATTATAAGGAAACATTCTCTCAAAATGTCCTTGTATTGAAAATTTGCTATTATATTTTGTTGCAAGTTTTAGATACTCTTCACCATGAGACTTCTCATTGAAGCATACAATGAGCATGATGACCCAAGACCAATTGTGCAACCAGATTTATCACTCGTGGAGGACCAACTTGATGTTCTTAACAGTGTGTGCATAGTTGCCTATGATTTTCAAAAGAATTACGCCAACTACATCAGCAATGTGTAGGATTTGGATCTTGAAGAAGATAGAGTTGAGGTCAGAGCCATCAAGGCTAAGTTTGAAGACCTTCATGGGAATCAACATTTTGAAGAAATTCTTGATATAATTCAAGATTTGTGATATTTTATTTTAAAATATTCTTAAAAATCCTATTATTGTAAAAAAATGTGAATGGTTGCAATTACTTATTAGTTAGGTTTTATGTGAAGGTCTAAGGCTTTTTTGCACCATTTCATTTTCTATAAGAATGGGTACCAATACCTTATAGACATAGGAAGATATCTATATAGAGATATGTATGAATATGTAGTATAGAGATAGATATTGCAACCAGTCACTTCCCTATTGGACATATTTTTAAAATTAATAAAAATAATATACATTTCTCTTGTAAAGTTTAGGAATAAATCATAAATGTTGGCATTTACAAATCATCTTCTTGGATTTACATTATTATTGATGGATTGAAATTGAAGAAATAAAATCATTGACAAGAAAATCCTATGCTTGGGTTTTGTGTAATTGGTCTTCACTACTACTAGATTTAAATTTAATTAACTAGGGTTTTACATGTACACTCGAAAGTGTCCCACTCTAAACCATTCTATCCAAACGATTCCATGAGTTGGAATGCTTGGATGCCGGCTTAGAGCTCCCTATCCACAGAGTGCAAGAGAGTGTATTTCAAATTCAAAGGCTCTCAGATGAGCCTTAGAGATACTCTTCTTGCTAGTAAACCATGCAATGGGAGGTTCCAAAGACAAGATGCAAGAATGCAAATGTCCCAAGGAGTTCCTCAAGAATGCAATGCAAATGAAGATTAAGCTAGAATGAGAATGTCAAATGCAGCTATGCTAAAACATGTATGAGAGTGTTACAATACCATTATTAAGCTATGTGAGATTAAGCTACATGTAAAAATGAAAGCTAAGCTAAGATAGAATGTCATGATGCCATGGATGAGAGAATGTAGACAAGAAATAGAAGTTCTCCACAAAGCTCCAAAGAAACCTGTTAGAAAACCTGCAGCATAACAATATTCAAAAATATGGATTCGATTGAGGGGGAAAGCTCTCTCCCTTTTAAAGATGTATGGACGGTAGAGATCAAGATGAAGATGGTGGATGATCAACGGTGGAATTTGAAAAGAGGAGTGATCCATGTGCACACACAAATCAACCAATAGAATATAAGTTGACTTGTCATATAAGACAAAAGTCACAAAGCCTTTTCTTTTAATTACAAAATAGAAAAAAGACTTTATGTGTGCACCTTAAGTGGGTTAGAAGAATGGGGTATTTTATTTAATTAAAAGGGGACATGTTCTTTTAATCAAATAATGAACTTAGGATAGCATAGTCAAACTATAGGTTATAATCAAATAAATTGATTATTAGCAATTTGGTCTAGGTAAATGATTAAACTAATTTAGCCAAAATGCTGAGAAGGGGGCTAATAGTCTAGATGACCATTTTTAGGTGATTACATTTGCCCCTCTTTGACTAATGCGTGATCGATTTGGGAACACATTATGTCAAAGAAAATCGAAGCCAAGTAGGCGATGATAGATATAGATGTCTAATTCCGAAGAGTGAAATGCAGAAATAGATAGCAAGTCCTGAATGCACAGCCTGATAGCAGTAGTACTGAACACTAGGAAGAGATGATGTTAGAATTCAAGAAGAATGCTAACACTTAGCAAAGTAGATAGATTGAGAACAAGTGAGAAGATCAAACAAATGCTCCTAAGCAGTGATAGAGTATTTCTGCCCCCTCGGGATCGAAATTGAAATGAGGTAAGGGGATGCAAAAATTGGCTAGAAATGAGAAAAATAGAATATAGCAATGTCCAAGATGACAGATAGATGATTAGAACCCAAGAATGACTATAAGAAACTGATAAAATGCCCCAGTTTGACTAGAGTTGACCTTGAAGGATATAGCATAAAATCAGGTCAAATCTAGTAGAAAGATGATTTAGATGTGAAACAGTGAATTGAAGTAGATATGAAGTATGGAAATGATGAAGACATGAAGAAATGAAGATGCCCCAGTGATGATTCAGAGATTAGACCTCAAAAGGTCAGCTAACTGCTTAGAAGAAAGTAGAATTTTAAAAGACAATTTTGACCATCAAGATGAACTCGAATTTGGATTTCGATCCCGAAAATGAATCTAGGACGTCAAAATTATTTAAGAGGTAAAAACTTTATATAATGTGATGATAAGATAGAAAAGAGATGAAGCGAAAGATTAAGAAGGTGAAAAGACATGAACAAGAAGAAAGTAAAGAAATATATGAAAGGAGTTAGCTGATATGTCCACAGAAAGATGAAGAGAGAGCTCTCCTCATATGCAAGAATGCAAGACTAAGCTAGAAAATGAACCTAAAATGCAAGCTAATATGAAAAGTGGTTTACCAGCAAGAAGTGCATAACATTTAGACTCTTAATTTCATCATTGAGCATTTATTAGGGACATCATGAGATCATACAACCATCACCAGTATAACTATGAGGATATGAATATGATCGATATTAGATAGGTATGTGGAAATCCAATCTAAGCATCAGAGACATGTAAGTCAAGATAACTACACGATTAGATTCCCTAAGTTTAATTTAGCAAGATTACACCTGTATCAAGGCATAAGCGCCAGGATAAACCCTGAGTGCGATCTTGCAAAAACAATCAAGGATGATACATTTATAAGTCAAAGTGTTGAATAGGACAAGCATGAATGCTTACAACACTATAGACAAACAAAAGTATACCCACAAGCAGAAATCAAGAAAATATGTCCCATGCCCCCAGTCTTCTAGTCAATGACATCCTTGAAAGACTATTAGGGAGGGAACACCTGGCAAAGAAATCATGATAGACAGCACACAAAGTAGATAAAGATCAGCATAGCTCAGTCGTTTAAGTGTTAAAGTGCGTGTGTGTAAGTCACTTGGCCATTTCTTCCAGACTTGATTCTGATAGTGAGATATTGCGACATCGGAGACCGTAGGTAAACTATCTGTAAAGTGTTAAAAAACACTTGATGTCAAAGTGGGGGAAGTGTTGAGAAACACTATTTTGTGAGTTGTCAAAGAAACCCTAATCCACAAGAATACCTCAATAGGCTAAGTAGCTATGCCCCCAAGATGAGGACAAGAAACAATTCCAAGCTAGGAAATGTGTAGCAAAGTGGATGATTGAGATTGATAGACATAGGTGCAAGGGTTTCAAGTAGCGCCTGTTTCCAGGTTTTCACCACTTTGACAGATTTTTTTTTTTTTTTTTTTTTTTTTTTGGTGATACATCAAAGTGAGGTTTTCACTAAGATGATCATTTTTTGATTTTTAAGATTTTTTCAGACTCATAGATGTATACAAGATAGCTGAGCAGCAAGCCTCTAAGTATAGAACTTCTTCAAGTGTAGGATGTTGATAGGTTCTGCAAGTTCTTCACCCTCTGAAGTAGACAACTGGTAAGCACCAGACCCAAATGATGTTGTGATAATGTAAGGACCTAACCAGTTAGGTTCAAATTTCCCTTTTTGTTCTCGATTTTGCTGATTTTTGGGATTCTCTCTAAGCACGAGTTCACCAACTTGGAACTCACGGGGGTGAACCTTTTTGTTATATTGTGTAGACATGCGCTTCTGATAAGCTCTCATGTGATCAAAAGCAGCCTTGCGCCGTTCATCCAGAGTCTCTAATTCCTGTACTCTCATAGCTCTATGGTCTTCATCGGTTATTAACCCATGTAAGGAGATGCGCAAAGAAGGTATTTCGACTTCTAATGGGAGAACAGCCTCAGAGCCATAGACTAGAGAAAAGGGTGTAGCCCCTGTAGGAGTACGAATAGAGGTTCTATAGGCCCAAAGTGCCGGATTTATTTGCAAGTGCCAATCTTTCCCAGACTTGTGAACTGTGCGGTGTAGGATTTTCAGCAGCGTTTTATTAGAGGCCTCAGCTTGGCCATTCCCTTGGGGATAGTAAATGGAAGACCAGTGTTGCTTAATTCCAAACTTTTTGCACAGCTGTTTTAAGTCTTTATTTTTGAATTGTCCTCCATTATCTGTAACAATAGAGGATGGGATACCATATCGACAAATGATGTGATTTAGTATAAACAGGGCAACATGTTTGCCTGTAGCAGCAGATAATGGTACAGCTTCAACCCATTTAGTGAAATACTCCGTTGCTGTGATGATAAATTTATGACCGCTGGATGAGCTTGGATGGATCTTTCCTACCAAGTCAAAGGCCCATTGTTGAAATGGCCAATATGTCACAGAAGGGATTAACTCTCGCCCAGGAGCATGTATCAAGTTACCATGGAGCTGACATTTCTGACAGGTCTTTGCATAGCGCACAGCATCAGCTTGCATGGTGGGCCAGTAATAACCCGTCCTAAGCAGTTTTCGGGCAAGTGCAAGGCCATTAGAATGCGCCCCACAAATGCCATCGTGGACTTCAGCAAGTGCCTTCTCGGACTCTTCTAGTTCTAAACACCTAAGCAACGTTCCGTCTAGACCCCTCCTATACAAGTCACCAGAGACCAAAGTGTAGTGTGAGGCATTACGAAGGAGTTGGCGTTTTTGGTTGCGTGTGAGGGTTTCGGGAATAACCTGATCACGTAGGTAGGAGAAAATAGCCGCATAGCGGGAGGAATCATGACCTACAACAGTGTAGATCACCTGGTTATCTGAAGAATCATAGGCTGGATGACACAATTCTTCCACCAGGAACTCAAATCGCGATTCATGTTCTTGTAATTGGAGGATAGATGCTAAAGTGGCCATAGCATCAGCAGCCTTGTTTTCTGCTCTAGGAATTTGTTGGAATGTTACAAAGGTAAAATAGTTCCTTAGAGCATCTATCAACTTTTTATAAGGGATCAATTTATCATCCTTGGTTTGATATTCATTATTCACTTGGTTCACAACCAGTTGAGAATCCCCATAGATGTGTAGCTCAGTTATTCGCCATTCAAGGGCCATTTTGATCCCATTTGTTAATGCTTCATACTCTGCAATATTGTTTGTACATGGGAACAATAATTTGTAGGATTTTGGGATCGTATAACCATGAGGGGAAACAAACAACACCCCTGCTCCTGCTCCATTCTGTGTATGGGATCCATCAAAAAACATTTTCCATGTTCTGTCAGTAATGTTCATGATTGAGGCATCTGGAAACTCAATTTGTAGAGGTGCTACATCTTCAAGTGGGAAGTCAGCCAACTGGTCAGCTATGGCCTGTCCTTTGATTGCCTTACGTTCAACATACTGAATGTCAAATTCGGAAAGAATCATCATCCATTTAGCAAGGCGACCAGTAAGTGCAGCTTTACTTAATAAATATTTCAAAGGGTCTATCTTGGCAATCAAGTGAACTGTGTGGGCCAACATATAATGTCGAAGTTTTTGGGAGGAAAAAACTACAGCAAGGCATGCCTTCTCTATACTTGTATAATTTAGTTCATAAGCCACCAAAGTTCGACTAATATAGTATATGGCTCTTTCTTTACCCGTCTCATCACTTTGGGCTAAGAGTGCTCCTAGAGAAGAATTCGTAGCTGAAATGTACAGAATCAAAGGTTTTCCCAGAATGGGTGGCATCAAAACTGGCGGTTTTGCCAAGTAGCCTTTGATTTGGTCTAAGCTTTGTTGACAGTCACTGTTCCAAATATGGGTAGATCCTTTATGCAGATTTTTATTGAAAGGTTGAGCCTTATCAGCTAATTGAGAGATAAATCTTCTTATGGATTGTAGCCGTCCTTGCAGACCTCTAAGTTGACTGATAGTCTTTGGTGGAGGCATATCCATGATAGCTTGGACCTTTTCAGGGTCAACCTCAATGCCTTTTGCTGAGATGATATAACCTAGCAATTTTCCAGAAGTGACACCAAAGGCACATTTTTTTGGATTCAACCTAAGTTGGAATTGTTCCATACGGTCCAATATCAAACTAAGGTCTTTGAGATGTGTGTCTCGTTTCTTTGATTTCACCAGTGTGTCATCAACATAGTCTTCCATGTTTTTATGCATCATATCATGAAAGATGGTTGTCATTGCTCTTTGATATGTAGCGCCAGCATTTTTGAGCCCAAAAGGCATGACATTCCAACAAAAGGTACCCCATGCACATGTAAAGGCTGTCTTTTCTTGGTCTGCTGGAGCTATCTTTATTTGGTTGTACCCAGAAAATCCATCCATGAGCGAGTACATCTCATAACCTGCAGTCATGTCCACTATCATATCGATGTTTGGTAGTGGAAAGTCATCCTTGGGGCATGCTTTATTGAGGTCTCTAAAATCAGTACAGACTCGTATGGATTTGTCATGCTTGGAGACAGGTACAATGTTGGAAATCCACTCAGCATAATCAATGGCCCTAATGAAGTTTGCATTCAATAGTTTTTCTAACTCTGTCTTGACCAGTAGAGCCACATGTGGATGCATTTTTCTTAACTTCTGTTTGACAGGCTTGACATCTGGTGAGATTGATAAGTGATGCATGATGAGATCTGTATCAAGCCCTGGCATGTCAGAGTATGTCCATGCGAAGTTGACCTTCTTGTCTTGAAAGAACTGAGCAAACTGTGTCTTTTCTTTGTTTGACAAAGATTGAGCTACATGGATAATCTGAGGACATTCTTCTGTTCCCAAGTTGATAGGCTGTGTAGGTTCGACTAGAACCGAAGATCTATCCTGGAAATAGCTTGGCAGACTACCAAGTACCTCATCCGCAGGTGCCTCAGAGAGGTTTTCACCATTAGATACGTCTTTATTTTTACTTTTTTGAGGGTCAGACACCGCCACAATGTGGTTTTCGCCATCTGATCGCTTATTTTTTCTTTTAATTTTTTGACTGAGGTACTTGATATCTGATTCTGTCATGTTAACCGCGGGTTCGCTGGTGGAAGAAATGACAGGTTCAATTGCGTTGAGATAACAAGTGATCTCATAGTCATTTTGGAAAGACCGTATTTCAGGTTTTTGATTTTGGATAGACCAATCTATGAGTTCTGGGTAAATTAGTGAGAGTGAGGGAGAAGTTTTAATGTGATTGATATGGAAGGAGTCATCTCTGGTGACCTGTGAAGTTGAGCCTATAGAAAATGTCGCAAAAGAGTTCAGCTCAGGAATAGTCCTAGAGGAACTAGCGTGATCCATTAAGACATGTTGTGAGTCAAACTCATCTGACCTCATACTAGACCATTCGACTACATTGGGTTGGGTTTCATAGGCATGAATGACATCCACCCCCAGCTCACAAGATGCATCAGAGAGGCTTTCCCATTCATACTCATGAGAATCTGTACTTTGACCCCTATTTATGAGATGAGCAATATTCTGCCTAATTCGTCCTCTATTTATGTCCTCAGAAGTAGACCCTTCTTGTTCCTGTTGTTGGGAGGTAGAAGCTTCTTCATTATTAGCAATAACTATGTCTTCTCCCCAAAGGAGGGAAGTGAGAGGAACAAAGTCTTCGTCTTGTGTAGTAGTAGCAATTATGGGAGAGTCATCATCCTCCGATTCACTAGACATGAGTAATATTTGACTACAGTTTGGTGTATTATTGTCTAGCCCAAAGCCTAGACCAGCGGTGTCTTGAGCATCATGACCTTGAGTGTGACTTAAAGGTTCAACTAGAGCATTCTTACAACCAGTTAAGGACCCGTGGCCCTGGTAGCCCATTTTTGTCAAAAATTTATAGCCTTTTCCATATTTTTTGGGAGAAATAGGGGTAGTCATTGTAACCTCCTCGTCTTCCTCTTCTCTGTAGATCCAGTCCCTAATGGCTTGTTCTTCCTTCTCTACTTCTAGTGGTATGGAAGATTGCACAAAAGTGCCAAAAAGTGTCATAGCAGAAGCAGAAGACTTCTTTGCAATAATTGGTTTCCCATAAGACCGAGGGGAAATTGGTAAGGCAGCAATAGAGTCCAAAGTGTACTCGCCCATACCAAGGCTCATCATTTTCAGTTTTTGTTCACATTCTGTGAAAGATGGTGCTAGCTCATGAGAAGAGCGATTGTGCGGGACTAGCGTTTCAGCAGTAGATAATGTGTTGATAGACATGGAGTTGTCGCCGGGGACAACCACTTCAGTACCATTAAAAGGGAACTTAATGCACTGATGGTATGTAGAGGGTACTGCTTGCATATCATGAATCCATGGTCGTCCCAACAACAAGTTGTATGCAAGTGGTATGTCTAAGACTTGGAAAATGACATTCTTCTCAACTGGACCAACTCTGATTGGAAGTACAATTAGACCTTTAGAAGGCCTTTCAACCTCATCATAGGCCTTTATAGTGATCTTGCGCTTAGGATCGATGGCAAATTCAGACATGCCCAATTGTTGGATTACATTGAACGAAATGATATTTAACCCTGCACCATTGTCTATCAAGACTCGACGAACACGGGTACGAAAGATTTGAACTTCGACATGAAGAGCAAGGTTATGGGGATGACTAAGAGCTCGGTCATCTTCTTCAGAAAAGGTGAGATAGTGGGGCGAGGAGATGTGGTTCACCATAGCTTGGAATTGTTCCGCATCAATATCTGTGGGAACATTGGCAGAACGTAAAGCTTTCTCAAGGATATCCCTGTGCAAAGGAGATAACTCTAGTAACTCAAAAATGGAGATTTGTGCTTGTGTGCATTGCAGTTGGCTAACAAGATCATAGTTGGAGATCTTGGAAGTAATTGGTTTCTTAGATGATGAAGCATTTTTAGGATCATTAGCAACTTTTAGGACAACCTTAGATTGCCCCCTAGTGACAACGTTAAGTGGTTCACCCTGAGAAGATGAAGACTTAGCCACTTGGAGTACCACCTTGGGTCTAGTATCAGTATGATCTTGAGGAGTGGATCGTGTCCTTAAGACCACTCTTGGTCGTTCATCTTTAGCGTCATAATTTGGCCAGTTGTCATTGTTGGAGCTTGCCATACATATGTATTCAACAGGCTCAAGCATGCTTATAACATTATCAGTGTTAGTGTAAGCATAACTAATTTTGGCGTCATGATTCTTTTTGGCAGCTACCCTTGAGGTCTCACCCTTTTCGTATTCAGGTAATGGTTTTTGGAAAGCCTTATGATCAGTATTCTTAACAAGGCCATCTGTAACAACTTTTCCAGCTTCGATGAGGTCTTGAATTACATCTTTGAGTTTGAAGCAATTCTCTGTGTTATGTCCTTTACTTTGGTGATAGCTACAAGTATGATCTTCTCTCCACCATGGGGGTCTAACAGGTGGATCGTAAGGATGTGAGTTGTCTGGTAAGGTAACCAATTTGTTTGCAATTAAGGTTTTTAAAACCACTTCATAAGGTTCGACCATAGGTGTGTAAACACGTCGCTTCTTCACAAATTTAGAGCCTTTGTCAAAGGGTTGTGGTTTTGAACCTTCTTGTTGCTTTGCTGCATAGATGGCATTGGAAAGGTTAAACGCAGGCTCCTTAGTCTTAGGAGTGTCCACTACTCCATCATTGACAACATACTTGTTTTTGTTCCAAGGTTTGCCTTTGTCTTTATTGTTCCCATTGTTAATTCTATCCTTGTTTATGGTAATATCACCTTTTTTGATAGCAACATCCTCAATGCGATATGCACTTTCTACCATGGCGTTGAAGGATGTGAATAACTGTTTTCTTAGATCAAAGTATAATTCGGGTACAAGCGTGTTGACAAAGATGTCAATTTTTTCAGCCTCGGGCACTTGCCGAGGATACCGAGAGTATAAAGATCTCCATCGTTGAAGGTATATTGCAAAAGACTCTCCTGGTCTTTGTTTGATGTTGCATAAGTCTAGCACTGTCACAGGATGTTGAATGTTGTACGAATATTGCTGGATGAAACGTTGTGCAAGTTCGTCAAATGTTTTAAGAGGAGGACTCAATTTTGTGAACCACTCCATAGCTTGTCCTCTTAGACTTCTAGGGAACAAACGCATAAGAAAGGTGTCTTCATGCATAAAGTCCATGCTAATAGCATAGAAATGTCTCACATGGTCGTGAGGGTCACCATTTCCATCGTATTTGTCATACTTAGGAACCTCTATATCCTTAGGAAATGGTAGCATGTATAGACCCCTATCAAATGGAAGAGCGCAAATTGATTCAACAAATGATGTCTTAGGTGGCTCTTTTGAAGTTTGCAGTTGTGTAAATTGTTTTCTTAGTTCTTGTATTTCTTCCCTTAAGATTTCAGCCTCAGTGGGCTCTCGTTTTGGGATAATATGTTCAACATTAAAACCTTTAGGGAGTTTCCATCCCCTAGCTGCCATGTATCGGAAGTATTGGTCTCCATTTTCCTCTAAAGCTCTGAGCATTAGTTTTTGGGCGAAGCCATCTTGTTGAAATTTGATCACATCTTCGCTAGTTACTTCTTCATCACTATCATGATGAGATGGTTTAGGTGAAGGACATGCACTAGTGGCAACTGTAGGAGTCCTTGGAGGTGTGTGATTACCATCATTATTTTCAAAGGGATTTCGAGGACAAGTTCCTTTATATCCTTCGTAGCGTGCTTGATTGTCAGTTTCAGCTTGTTGATTTTCTCTCTCTGTAGCGTATATAGCCTCCAAAGTCTTTTGGGTTTCACGTGCTTGTTCTTCTAAGCGACGTTTAATTTCATCAGGATGCACCATTGTGACTATACCACTCGTACCCTCGGGTGTCTCAAAGGGTGTGCCAAAGGGATTTTCAAAACTATAAAGTGGGTTGTGTCGAACGTTAGCTGTTTGTGTTTGATCAAATTTGAGGTTCTTATCACAAGGTTGTTTGCGAGGACGTTTGGGTGGTGTTTCCAATTGTTTGAAAATGAAAGGCGTGTGGCTACCGTTACCACTTTGATATCTAGTTGTGACCGGCATGTAAAGAGTTGTCTTTGTTTAGTAGGACAAGAAGAGCGAGCCAAATTTGAAGCTTTTACGATCAGGACTAGTCACTTGTCAAAATGTGATTAGATGGCTTGTCAAACAGTGCTCAAGATCTTACAGCACGGGTGACTCGAGCCGAGCGGACGAGCGAGAAGCTCAATAGTGGATAGCTAGAAAAATAATAGCTGAATTTTGACAAGTGATTTATCAAGACGTTTCAAGACTTACATTCGACGGACTAAACCCATCTTTTCAACTTAGGATGAATTCTTCACACACTGATACGTGGCCAGGATCAATTTTTTGGCTTGGAGTTCGTTTCAATTTTGTCAATCAGATAGTTGTTTTAATCAGACAGCATTTCGTCTCAACTTGTATCAGTAAACAGCAAGGTTTGCAAACAGTAAGTGTTGTAACATGTCTTCAAAACAATTGATCAAGGGTAAAAACAACCTTGTCAATACGCACTTGGGATATCAGAACAGCCTTCCTAACAAATCTTTATCGGAATGTTTATGTTGCAAGAACGTTAACACTGGTCAAAACATCAAAAACAATAGCCAAGCAATCTACCTTAGAGTCATGGTTCATTACTCAACAACTTAGCCCACGCTTGATGCTCCTTCGCCTCACACCAAGTGGTTGCCCACAAGAGATATTGGCTTTGTCATGGAAATGCCATAAGCATAACCAAGGGAACACATATGGTGAGTGTAAATCTTGGGGTGATCCGGGTAGTCCACTAGGATCGATCCTTGCACCAAGAAGTTGAGCGGCTAAAAAAAGGGTAGTTACTAACTTAGAGTGTTTAGATAGGGCTTCCGTTCATAGTGTTCCTCTTGCTCCCAATTACGGGACACCTCACCTTGCGATGAGTAACCGATCTCGCGATCACAAGAGTACCTTAAGCATTCTTGCCTAGTGATCTCCCTATGGTCGAAATCCCATAAGCGATCACACTAGACGAAGATAAACACTACGTCTACCAAGGTTTTGTGTCCTTGATAGCCTTGAGTTTATAGTGGGTTGGAAGAGCCAGGTAATCGGCTTGTTCCCACTTGGGTCGTTCCTCTCAGGTTGTCCGAGAGCAGGCCCTCTAAAGGATTCTAACTACACAAAGTGGATCAAATTTTGGAAATCAAGATTTCTGGTTCACCACAAGGGTGAAGAGCATACTCTCCTATTCCAATCATTTTCTCCCAAACACGCCAAGAAGATTCATTTACCCCTTGCTTTTGAAACCAAATGGCAAGTCAAGATTTCTGATTCACCACAAGGGTGAAGAGCATACTCTCCTATTACCAAAAGACTCCAATCACAAGTTTTATGTGCCTATGAAAAATGAACAATTATTCAATGCCACACATGAAAACAAAAAAGAAAGAAATTTGGGTTTTTATGCTTTGGGCAGCCCTGCAAACAATCGTTAGTAGCCCTTGTGCATTTGAAGCTTTGACATGCGTTCTTTTTATGCAATGTTTCAATTTTTTTTTTCACAAGGATGGCAACCTGAAATCACAACTTGTTAGCAACAAAAGTTAGTGTGAAATAACATAAAAATATGCAATAAAAAGTGGTGAGTTGCTTCAAAAATCTAATTTATCCTCCAACCAAGTACATGCAAAGAAAGTGCAAGTTAATCACAAATGCTTTCATTTTTACTCTTTGGTTTTGACCTAGTCAACAAGATTGAACTTTTTTTCTATGATTTCGTATCCAAAAATGAAAATGAAAAAAAGAGACCCCTATTAAAAATTAGAGAGCTTTCCAAAAATGCAAGAAATTTTAAAAAATCTCTTCATTTGCTCCCTAGAGATTGATTTTGTCAAAACAGGCCAAATTTATCAAATCGAATTTTTTATTCTTAATACGATCTCAAAATTAAAAACACAAAGAAAGAACCCCCATTAGAATTCGAAAAGCTTTCTGAAAATGTAAGTTTTTTCAAAAAATGCGCTGATTTGCGATCAAAAGCGGCTTTTTATGGAAAATAAAGAAAATATCATAACTTCCGAAAATCATGTCAAAATGCTCTGAAAATTGGACTGAAACATTTTGAGCATATACGCAACCTGCAAACAAAATTTCAGAACCAAATTCTAAGCGGTTTAAAAGATATGATCAAATCTTTAAACCAACTAAGTTTTTGGCCTTCAAACCAATTTACTTATGGCTTGGCCTTAAAACCAAAGTGAAAATTCTACAAAAGCATTTGATTAGACCCAATATGCTGCTGTAAAAAAACCAGAGATAAGAAATGAAAGCAAATGGAGCTGAAAATTTGATTCAAGCCCCACGGTGGGCGCCAAAAATGTACACTCGAAAGTGTCCCACTCTAAACCATTCTATCCAAACGATTCCATGAGTTGGAATGCTTGGATGCCGGCTTAGAGCTCCCTATCCACAGAGTGCAAGAGAGTGTATTTTAAATTCAAAGGCTCTCAGATGAGCCTTAGAGATACTCTTCTTGCTAGTAAACCATGCAATGGGAGGTTCCAAAGACAAGATGCAAGAATGCAAATGTCCCAAGGAGTTCCTCAAGAATGCAATGCAAATGAAGATTAAGCTAGAATGAGAATGTCAAATGCAGCTATGCTAAAACATGTATGAGAGTGTTACAATACCATTATTAAGCTATGTGAGATTAAGCTACATGTAAAAATGAAAGCTAAGCTAAGATAGAATGTCATGATGCCATGGATGAGAGAATGTAGACAAGAAATAGAAGTTCTCCACAAAGCTCCAAAGAAACCTGTTAGAAAACCTGCAGCATAACAATATTCAAAAATATGGATTCGATTGAGGGGGAAAGCTCTCTCCCTTTTAAAGATGTATGGACGGTAGAGATCAAGATGAAGATGGTGGATGATCAACGGTGGAATTTGAAAAGAGGAGTGATCCATGTGCACACACAAATCAACCAATAGAATATAAGTTGACTTGTCATATAAGACAAAAGTCACAAAGCCTTTTCTTTTAATTACAAAATAGAAAAAAGACTTTATGTGTGCACCTTAAGTGGGTTAGAAGAATGGGGTATTTTATTTAATTAAAAGGGGACATGTTCTTTTAATCAAATAATGAACTTAGGATAGCATAGTCAAACTATAGGTTATAATCAAATAAATTGATTATTAGCAATTTGGTCTAGGTAAATGATTAAACTAATTTAGCCAAAATGCTGAGAAGGGGGCTAATAGTCTAGATGACCATTTTTAGGTGATTACATTACAATCTCAGGTTCTGTGTCCAACAATTGATAGAAGTGTGTCTGTCTCCAAGTAATTGGATGATTGTAGAAAACATTGTTATTGACTCTAGTCTCACATTAGGAAAGGACTGGTCTTTTATTTTTTCTAAAGAAAAGTGCAATTTAGTGGAAGGTGAGATTCTTTATCTCATTCTCTTGTTCACATATATTACTTCACATTTTAATTTTTACTTTCAAGAATATTATCACCTGATTTCTCCTTGAGAAAGTACTTGCCTACTCAAAAGTATCATTTTTAAGTCTAGATTGGGGATTTTTCTCCTCTATAAGAGTTGAGATAAGAAGGTGCAACCACCTAGGTTTTGTGGAAACCTGAAGGGCAAAGGTTGAGTAAGTGTGTTTTCAGCCTTCTTCATTGACGAAAATTGTGTTAATTCTCAGCATCAAGTAGGCAAGGATTGTAGGTTTCCAGCCAACAATGTTGAGAACCAACAGACCTTAAAAGTGGATATCACCAAATTAGGATGAAAGATGGGGATAAGTGGAAGATAGATTTTAAGAACACAAAGGGACTTTATGAGTGGTTAGTTATACCATTTGGTCTCACAAATGCACCTAGTACATTCATGAGATTGATGAATGAAGTATTGAAAGATTACATAGGTAGGTTTGTATTAGTCTACCTAGATGACACCATTATTTATAGTTAGACCAAAGGAGAACACATGAAGTACTTAGAGATAATGTTGAAGAAGTTGCAAGAGGGAAAATTAGCCATCAATTTGGAAGAGAGAGATTTCTTGAAACAAGATTTAGTGTTCCTAGGTTTTGTATTATCAAAAGGTGACTTGAAAATGGATCCAAGTAAAGAAGAGGCTATAATCAATTAGCTTACTCCTAAAACAGGGACTGAAGTGAGAAATTTTCATGGTTTGACCTATAGTTCTACAAGAAGTTTTTTAGGAGGTTTAGTAAAATTTGTGCACCTATCCTAGATACAATTAAAAGTGGCCGCAAAACTAAATTCAAATGGCCCAAGGAAGCCAATGAAGCCTTTGAAAGGTTGAAATAAGAAGTAGCTACACAACCCATCCTAATGTTGCCAAGTTTTGAGAAACCATTCGTAGTGGAGTGTGACACAAGCAATATAGCAATGGGAATAGTTCTAAGACAAGAAGGAAGACTAGTAGCTTTCTTCAACGAAAGGTTAAATGAATCCAAATCAAGGTACTCATCCTGTGATTTAGAGCTCTACGCATTGGTTCAAGCCCTTAGGAAATGGAGACACTACCTTTTACTAAAAGAGTTTGTGGTTTATAGTGACAACCAAGCTTTGAGTTTCATCAATACATAGGAGAAGTTGAACCTTAGGCACATTAGATAGATGGATTTTCTACAACCTTATAGATTTACCATCAAACACAAAAAGGGGTAGAGAAACAAGGTGGAAGATTCATTGAGTATAATACTACTCATAATCCAAGAGATCCAATTGAAAAGCATAGGTATAGAGGGATTCAAAGACCCTTATGAAGGAGATGAAGATTTTGTAGAAGCCTACAAGGTATGCATTGAGTTTGAGAATCATTTTCATAGTGATTTTTTAAATTATACCTAGAGGTGTTTAGAGATAACTAGTTGTGTGTGTCTAGAGGTTCCATGAGAGAAAATCTCATCCAAGAAAAACATAATGGGAATTTGAGTGGAAATTTTGGTCTAAATAAGACATTGGAACTTGTGAAAAGGTTCAACTATTGGCCTAATATGCAAAAAGACATCAAGAGGTATGTGGAACACTACATTGTTTGTCAAAAATCTAAAGGTACATCTTCTAATGTTGGATTGTACCAACATCTACCAACTCCTAACAAACCTTGGGAATTTTTGAGCATGGATTTCATAGTAGGTTTGCCAAGGAAAACCACTAGGTTTGACAATGTATTTTTAGTAGTAAATAGGTTCATTAAACTGAGCCATTTTATACCTTACAAAACCACACATAATGCCAGTCATATAGCCCATATTTTCTTCAAGGAAGTGATCATAATTCATGGGTTTCCAATGAGAATTGTATCAAATAGGGATGTTAAGTGTATGGGGCATTTTTGGAAGACTCTGTGGAAAAGATTGGGAAAAAATCTAGTCTTTGGATCAGCCTATCATCCACAAACTAATGGTTATACTGAGGTGATAAATAGAGTGCTAGGAAACCTACTTAGGTTCTTAACTAAGGAGTATGGGAAAGCATGGGATCAAGGTATTCCTCAAGCAGAATTTTCTTATAATGACACTATAAATAGAACTATTGGTTGAATCCCATTTGAAGTGGTCTATGGGTCCATCCTAGAGGTTTTTTTGAGCTCAAAGAGATGAAGAATAAAGAAGGGATTAGTGAGCATTTAGATTAATTTTCACAATCAATGAAAAAGGTACATGAATAGGTTAAAAAGACACTAATGGAAGAAAATAAAAAAACTCACCTCCAAGGTAGATGATAGAAGAAAGGAACTTTATTTCAAAGTAGGTGATTGGGTGATGGTGTACCTCAATAAGGCTAGACTAGCTGAGAAGAGTGGGACGATACAAAGTCCTAGCTAAATCTGGGGGAAATGCATACAAGGTGGACCTTCTAAAGGAGTTATCCATATGTCATGTTTTAATGTTCAAGACCTCATCAAATACAAAGGACCTGAGATAATGGAAGGAGAGAACAATACAGATGTAGACGAGGATTTAAAGAAGCTCAAAGGACTTGCAAGTTAATCAAACCTCAAGTTGATCAAATCTTAGATTCTAGAGTGAAGAAAAAGACTAGACATGGACTATATAAGGAGCATTTGATCAAATGGAAGCACTAATCTAAGTCTGAAGCCACTTGGGTAGTAGGGAGTGACTTCAAGAAATTAGAAATTAGTAAGGAACTCTTAACTCCAAATCCAACTTGACTTCTTTGTTGCAGGGGGGAATGGAGCTGGAGCACCTAAAGACTTGGTCAAACTTTAGTGTAATTTTGTCTTGTAGTGGTCCTAGCCAGACTATGAGTGAATAAGGGATGATTCATAGTCCTAATTTCACATGTATTTGGGTTGTTTAGGAGTTCCATGGGTCAATTACACAAGGTTCCCTAGAGAGTTGCTAAGGTGAGATTATTATTGCAATAGTTGTCTAGGTGGGTCAAAGGTGGTCAAACATTGAATTTTATTCCAAAATGAGTGAAAATATGTTAAAAGGTGTTCAATGTTTGATTTGACCCAAATTTGGCTCATTGGAAGTCAATTTGAGTCTAGAGTACATTGGAATGCAAAAGATGTAAAATTTGTTCATGGCAACTTTGCAAAGTTGTCACGACAACATTGACAACATTGGAGCAACTTACCTAAAATTAGTTGGAGGTTCATACCAAGGGTTTCCACATGTGCACCATAGCTATATAAGCTCATGTTAGACTTGTGTTAAGGGTTGGAATGTCATTGTATAGACTTTGGAAACTGAATGCAACAAATTGTTTTGAGTAGTTTTATCACATTTTTCTTACAACTTGATCATCTCTTTCTCCATGGATTGATCTAAGAATATTTATTTTATATTTTGGAATTAATCAATGATAGTTAACTTAGTGTGAGAATTCATTTTTTCATAGCCCTATTCACTGGTTTTGATAGAGCAAGTTGTACAAAAATGGCTCTCTAGATTGAATTCCACATGATGAACCATCATGGACCTTTGAAATCAACTAGATAATTGTATATGCATTATAAATATGTGTTTTGGATTCATGTTTTTTTGATTTTCTATTTTTACCATTAAGCCCTAGGCGAGACTTGGTGTGCCCAGCTAGGAGACTTGATGGTTGGAGAGTTTAAATGAGGAAGGAATCTGGATGGTTTATGCCAGTCAAGTTATGGAATGAGTAGTGCATAGAGAGAAGGCCCTATGGTTAGGATTTGAGAGAATTTGGAGGTCATTTGAATACATCTTGAAGCCAAGAAAGATCAGACAATAATGATAGACTTGAAACCCTTGTAAATAGGCATATTTCTATGAAGGCATTGTATAGATACTTTGAGGTTAAGACCTAGAAAATATTCAAGTACTCTAAAAAGGGTATCGGAAACATAAATATTTTTGGGGCCTTGTTAAGAAGATTGAGGAGTTAGGTACATAACCCCTAGTAGGAGACCTAATTTGGGGCTCAAGGGCTACTAGCTCTATTAAAAGAGTTTGATGAGATGGGTAGAAGAATAGTGGATTCCATGAGCAAGATCACATATAACCTAATCAAACTGACCAAATAAGAAGTCGTACATCCTATCATGGCCATGGGAAGATCCTTGGTGAGTAGAAAGGGAAGTTGTTGACCCTAGTAGTGAAGGGTGGTTTTTATGAAGTAAGTTGTTAAGGAGATCCTAGAAGGGAGAGGGGAATTGTAGTGAGCGTTCTTCTAGTAAGGGGTCATAGAGTGAACCCTAAGAAGGCCTAAGTTAGAGCCTTGAAGAGTCTTGGAAGAGAATAGGACAAGAGTTTAGAGGAACCTCCTTATCATCAATAAATCATTATGTTATGGCTTATGGTTTCTTATTATTGTGCATCATTATTTTAATTATTGGAGATCAGATTTCTAAGTTAGGTTTTAATTATATTTGGTCACAATTGATTCACACCCCCCAGTTGTGTGTGGACTTAAATTCTTAACAATTATCTCATATCTCAATTTGTGAAATTTCATGTGATTTGCATTCAACTAGTTTTCTAATTCTCACAAAATTAATATTGAAGGTGAGATCATTAAAAATGATATTCTTTTTATTTTCTATATTTTTTAAGATTATGTTTACTATCTTTAGCTAGAACATGCTTGAACATGTTGCAATTTAGCATTAGGATTTAAATAAAAGATTGATTAAATTATTTTTAAAATTAGCACATGCATGCAAAAATATGTATATCTATGTGTAGACATAGTAAAAATTAATGTTTAATGTTCTTGAAATCCATAAATACTAATTGGCATGCTTCAAATAACCATAATAAAATAAAATAAGTTTGGAGATTTCACATCTCAAATAAAAATTTATAATGATTAAATAACTTATTATAATTATTATATAGACACAAATGAAATTATAATTTGTAGTATTCAACATTTATAGACCAACTTTATGTGTTGAAGATATAGATGTCTCTTTACTCTCTTTTTTAATTTCAAACATATGACCTCTAAACTACATATGCTCTTGACTAGTAATCTCATTCAAAAGTGAAGAAGTGAGATTGAAAGGATACATTACCAATTTATTTATTCAAAAATAACTGAAGTGTAATCCTAAAGTCACATTTTTCCGTAAGACATGATTACTAATTTTTATTCAACTATGAGTTTGATTATTCTCATCAGTTTACATATGATAATTTTGATCTTAGTTGAATTTTTTTTTACTAATTGAGTTTTCTTATAATTATAAAATTTTAACTTTTGATTACACAAAAGTTAGCATTTAATAGCTCAAAGAACTTTAAAGATTAAGAATCTCTTGTGACACATAGATATTGTAATAGTGTGAAAGGTTAGACTAAATTTCATCCCCATATTTCTCTATTGCACTTGATCTAATTCTATTCTATGTTGTATCATAACGTAATTGTAAGACAATGGAATTTTAGTAAGTAGATTTTCTTGTGATCTATTTTCATAATAGTCAAGATGATATTATTTTATGTGTGCATAGATTCGAACAATGGAATTTTAGTAAGTAGATTTTCTTGTGATCTATTTTCATAATAGTCAAGATGATATTATTTTATGTGTGCATAGATTCGATAGCATTACCATGCAGGTATTACATTTTAACTAGAAGCATCAATACATCTCAACTAACCATTAAATGAATAAAAGCCAATAATTCTATAGACTACCTATAGATAATATTTAAAATAAAAATATTTTAATATAATTTCATTTATATTTACAAAATAGAATTGCAATTTGCTTTCCTCTTTTAACATTACAATGTTCATTTACAAACAAATTCTAAAAAAACATTTATTAATTTTATTTTCAAAACATCATTTAAAAAATATTTAATTTTTCTGAACTCATTATATTAGAAATATTTTCTAATAATAATATTTTAAATTGTTTAATGTCCGGAAGAAACATCATGCTACTTGACTGGTCCTACAATCAAAGTTTTACACCAATAAACAAAGAGATTAAACCATGGTATAAAAGCTTACAAAATAAAGAATGATACATTACAATCCACAAATGTTACTTTGGACTCATTCCAGCAATGTTATTTCATCACAATGTTCCATTAATGGCTATTTATTCGTCCTCTTTTGGCACATGCCCAACTACCAACATCACCTCTAACTGTAGATGAAACTCCCATAAACATATACATAGACAGTTACATAGACCTACAAGATTATTAGTTTTTTGGGTTAGACAAATCCTATGTATATATGCCTATTGGGTTTCATATGCATGTAGAGGTGATGCTGATAATCTGATCAGATATACAAAAAAACAAGCTAACTGAGGAATCCTCATCTCAAAAAAAATGGACTTCAGAAGGCAGTCATCTGGGTTGAAATTGAGTAATAACAGCAGGCTGAGGTCGGTTTCTCTGGTAATGCAAGACCATGAGATGGGCAGTTGAAGAAGAACTAGAAATTTCATCATCTTCGTTCTTGAAGTTTGGCAACCAAATGGCATCCCTTACGTATTGCAATGTCAGCGAAGGCAACAAATGCTCTCCCTTGCACATGATCTCAACCTGCATCATTTATCACACGCCATATTAGACTCTTATTTCCAATAAACTATTCTAGAACAAGAATACTTTATTCATCACGTTAACGCACGTCCATCAAGCCCATCAATTGTGTGTTGATTTATTAAGATAACTAAGAACGAATTCCGGGATTCCTGATGTAAAAAGAGTTTGAATAATAATGAGAACCCGGAATCCACGCATGGTGCGAATGGCATGAAATAACAGTCATGCACGTCTTTGCCATAACTATATTATTACATTTGTTATGCGGTCACAATCTCTTAACATTTAAGACACGCCCATGTCCAACTCATAACAACCACTGCTCATCATTTCCTTGCTGCCTTTTAGTTTTACACCACACCCAGTTGACCATTAACCTCCTATCCTATCTTTATTCTTTATATATAACATGAAGGAATATTGTTGGGTTCTACAGGAAAGTAGAAAACTCACTGCCAAGTGTTTATAACATATTTGTCGGTTGAGAAATGCATTGCAGGTGGATTTATGGTGTGAACAAAGACTCAAATGCTTCAATTTTTCTTTACATCATTGTACCCAGATATTCGTTTGTACTGTTCTTCGTATCTCTATCATGGCCACCTTGGCTGCATCTTATGATTCTCAACGTAACGTTGACGTAATAAAGCTATACGTTGATTTGGAGATTCTGCGTAATTCTTTATGGTATTTTGTAATTATTGAACACCTAGCGTCCTGAAAATATGCGACGGGAGACAAAATTCCAAACATGATAAGTTGCTATCACATCTAGCAATAATTTTCAATCGGCAAGTTGTATGAACGTGAGCATTCATTCTGTGCAAGAGATAGCTCAATATACTATTCTCATAGCTTTTATTCTAATCTACCGACTATTGTTTATTTGAAAGGAAACTGTAGCAGATAGATGAATGACATTTGAGAAACAACCGCACGTAAAGTGTAATGGATATGGAAAATGGTGGTGCAAGAGGTATTGTTGGAAAATCAACCTCAAACCAAAAAAGAAATAGTTATATCAAATATATTAATTTTTCTAGAAGTACCATGCAGTTTCTACAGTTTCTGATGTTACATTCTTGATTTGAATTATATCTAATCATATTCTATAATAGAATTATTCTCCTTGGCTCTACATTCTTAAAATAAATAGTGGAAGATCATTATAGAATATGATCCAAAAAACATTGATAAATGTCTACGGTGAAATTCAAAAACTTGGAAGAAATGATATTATAGACTGCCGGAAATATAATATCTGTCACACCAAATAACTCTGATACCATAAATATAGTTTCTTACATGTTTTGACAAATAAAATTACAATGAAGTGCATGGGAACTTTATGTATAAACTGATATGCAGCAATTGACTTTTGAACTTGCATAGAGGATTAGGATTACAGATGCGTCAATTAGGCATCTTATCTTTGAAATTTTCGATATATCCCTTCTAAGGGCCAAGTCCTTACGTTATACCTGCCTCTTGCTGCTAAAATATATCTTCTTAATTTCCCTATCGTAATCAACAGAGCTAAATCATTCACCGTGCGTTTCTTGCTGGCTCCTTAAGATTCAACCAAATGTTATCTTTAGCAACTCATTGCGTACTACAAATGTCAAATCTAAAGTATTTGCAGAGCTCATCCAATGAATTTGATCGTGGAGGGCAGTATCTTTCCTTTTTTTAAACCCCACAAACCGCATTATCCAATTATTTTTTCCCCCTTAAGAAGCACTTTTAGAATAGTTTGAATGACAATTTATGTTTTTCAGTTTTCTACGTTTCCACTGCGAAGAATTCATGGAAAGAAACGATTAAGGCTGTATTTTAATAATTTAAAATAGGAAGTAGAATGTTCATGGACATTGTTGTCTCCAATTATTAAAACATCTAGTAATCTTAAATACTTTTGTTCACATGCATTGTATTTGTCTCAAGAAAAATCAAGCTCGGTACCAATTAACGCTTAGGGGCCCTCGTCCTAAAAACTTTATGACCTTCATACCGGTCCTTAAGCATATTAAACGGATCAAGAGTTTGCAACTTTGCATCCTTTTCAGTTGAATGAAAGTTTTTCCTCAAATTTCAAGCGAGAAAAATCACATAAAATATATGTTACAACGTAACACAGTAATTGATGTATCTATCTATAATGAAGAAAATGCCAATAAAGAAGGTTTCTTTTGGTAGTGTACAGATTTGGCTAATGTATTTGGGTAGAACATTTTTCCTCCGCAACACAGTAATTGATGTATCTATCTATAATGAAGAAAATGCAAATAAATAAGGGTTTTTTCGTTTTTGTTTTATTTGTTAGTGTACAGATTTGGCTAATGTATTTGAGTAGAACATTTTTTCCTCCGCCTAAGAGACTTCAATTGCCACACCTATTTAGCCTCTTATCATCAACGCCTAACCTAAAATTGTTGAGAAATTGACCAGACAGCTTGTGAGGTAGATAATAGCTTAAACATAATACTAAGCGAGAAAGACAGATAATTATAATTGAGGGAACGTGCTTGCAAACCATTGCCTTGGGAGTATTATGTAGTTATGATGAAGTTGAAAAATAAAGATTGTTTTAGTCTTGTTCATTTGCAATACGAAATGTGCACTATATTAATTATAGAATGAGAATAAATGCAGAGAGTATTCCAACGATACTTTTTTGGCAAGGAGGTAAGAACTTAATATGCCCTCAAATTTAGACGGAATCATGTGTATTTATTTCTATTAAGTAGAAATATAGTACGAAATGAATACATTATCAGGAGATCAGTTTATTCGTCTATCAATTAAATTGATGTTATTCTGCATTCACATGTTTATTATATTTAAATTGGACATGTTATAATAGTGAAATAGTCAACGATAATTATCTGTTTTAAAAGAAATTATAAGTTTCTTATTGGAAAGGTCTTGGATAATTAATTTTAATAATAATAATAAATAAGCTGGACTTCGGCCAATTACTTATAAAAAAAATTGTACATAGTTGAATTCAGAAGTAAAATTAAATTTATAAACTGTGGAAACCTATTCTCTTTAATTTATTTAATCAATAAATTTGATCATATATAAAAAGTATGAATTATGAATTAAGCAACTAGAAAGATAGTTGTATTAAGCTGAAAAATCATTATTAATATGCATTTGATTCATCGAGCACTAAAATTTAGCACTCCCATGATAGAAATCACACAACCACTTGATACATGTTACTCTATTACTAAGCTCAAGCCTTGCCATTTAGTAAACTCAAATGGTTGTGTAGCATGAAGGTGCTAGATCTATCATGGTTATATGCATTACGAAGGAAAACATTCATCTTTTTACTTAGATAATTTTTCTTAGATATTAGTATTATGCATGACTACACATTTTAGAGTGATAACACATTATTGATGTGCTACCTATAAACACGAAGTTAGAAACTACCACAAGATTTATAATATCCTCTAGATCTAGAAGCAACTCAACTTCGAGATCCAAGAGGGATGAAATGAATACCTTTCGTTAGAAGGTCATACTAAAAAGTCACATACTTTAGCATACTTCCATCTTTGAGATGATTTTCCCACTAACTTGCGCTTAGTGTAGTTCAACAGTTTATCAATAATTGGACAACCCAAAATAATAATGACAAAATAAATGCAAAATCCTATATTCAAACAATTGAAGCCAAAATCAATCTTCAACAACCTTTTGAAGTGCCCAACAATCCACCTAGATAAAACTACACATAGAGTGATAGAAATTATAATTATTTAAAGTAGGCATAAAAATATTAAGAGAGATTTTAATAGACTCTTAAAAAGAATCTATTTAAAAACATAAACGAAGTGAGAATCCTTGAAGAGGGTTGAAAGTTGTAAACTAAGAATGAATTCATTAACCTTTTTAAACTCAATCACAACAATGGAGAGTTTATTTGCATAAAAATAAATTTTTTAATTGATCTCTAGATGTTATTTCCAATATTTGGACACCAACAATAAAGTTTAAGTATATTAAGCCAAAGATAAGTAAACCTACATATTACTTTAAAATCAACATAATGTGGCTTTTCCCTCAAACCTTCCTTATTCAACAACACACAGATGGTTATTCCATAGCATTTCAAAGGGAGAAACTTCCTCTACTCAACCTTGAAACCAT